>JBBBDQ010002147.1:530000-1042500 GCA_037127315.1 Ascarosepion bandense
TCATTCCATTTGAGGTCCGCTGAAAGTGTGAGACCAAGGAGGCGTAGTGTTTTACTCTCTGGGGGGCAAGCCTGGTCCATGCTAATGGGAGGTAGGTGAGATTGTCGATGATGGTTAATTGAGAGTAGCTTCGTTTTAGAAGCATTAAAATTTACTAGCCATTTCTTACCCCAGGTCCAATATGGATTGGAGGTCTTTTTCAATCTCGGCTGCGAGGTTAGCTATGACGCCTACACCAGATTTTTGCAGGAGGCGAGAGTAAACTGTGGTGTCATCGGTGTACAAACCTACTTGGGCTCTTATGGAATCAGGGAGATCATTAATGTATATCAGGAAGAGTGTAGGACCTAAGATGGAGCCTTGGGGGACACCTGCGTTTGTATGGTATTTCTGGGAGGCATGTCCATTTAGTACCACCTTCATTGTGCGGTTAGAGAGGAATGACTGGATTAGTTGAAACAAATGTCCAGTTATACATAGAAGGCCAGCATGCCAAACTCTGTCGAATGCCTTAGATATATATCCAATGCAATGGTTCGGGCTTCGCCATTCCTGTCGAGTGCCTGGTATATGTACTCAGTGATGGTCGTTAGCATATCAGCAGTAGACCTGGTGAAGCGGAAACCATATTGCTTGTCCGAGAGGAGCCTGTGTGCTGTGAGATGCTGAACGACCTCGGCGTTGAACACTTTGCCAAAGATCGGAAGAAGGCTGATAGGGCGGTAATTTGCAGGGTCAGAGGGTTCTCCAGTGTTTTTAAATATAGGAACTACAGAGAAAGATTTCCAACAGGCAGGAAAGCAGGAAGCAGATAGGCAGATGTTGTAGAGCTTAGAAAGGACAGAGGAGAGTTCAGGGACACATTTCTTTAAGACTATGGTTGGGATTCCGTCACCACCGCTCGCTTTGTGAGGGTCAAGTTTTAAGATCATCTTAGAGACAAGCGAAGGTGTAATGTGGACATCATTCAGTTGTTCCTCGGTTCTAGGTGAGAAGTCGGGTGTAAAAACTCCAGATGAGTCCAGACTCGAATTGTTCGAGAATCTGTGGGCAAAGCATTCAGCCTTATCTGCTGGGGAGGTGAGGACCTCAAATTTGTTGATTAGCGGGAGTATTGTGGACTTGCTCTTTTACAGAGTCGCCAGTAGTCTTTAGCACCAAATTTATATATGCATTGCTTCATTCTGGCAGCAAACAACATCTTAGCTTCGTTAAGTATCCTTTTACACTTATTACGAGCTGAAGTGAAAAGGCACCTGTTTTCGTCCAACACGTAGTTACGATAGAGTCAGAAGAAATGATTCCGGTGAGCAATGGCAGCCGAGCAAGTAGGTGAGAACCATGGAGATGAATGAGATTTAAGCTGGAATTTCCTAGCAGGGATGAAGGCATCGATGCCAGCCTTAACCCAGGAGGAGACCTCGGATGCACATTCTTCTATGGAAAGACTAAAAACGTTGTTCCAAGGGATGTCACAGAGGAAGTCTCGGAACAAATCCCAGTCTGCTCTTTGATAGCAGTAGGATATTCTACTTGTCTGGGTTTCATGAGTCAGGCGGGAGTGGAGTGAAATATTGACGGACACTACGGTGTGGTCAGAGTTTCCGAGTGGGCAGAGTTGTCTGGTAGTGCAAGAGTCTGGGATGGAAGTGAAGAAGAGGTCTAGAAGTGAGTCCCTTCGTGAGGGTTGTCGGAGAAACGCTTGAGGAAGTCCACTACTTGCGTAAGGGATTGGGTGATTGAAAAGTTCATGGTGTGGACACCAGCAGGGTCAGTGACAGCATTCTTCAGCCACTTGGTGTGGTGGGCATTAAAGTCACCAAACACGAATACATGGACAGAGGGATGGGAAGAGATGGCTTTGTTGATATTGTCAGAAGTGATGTCAAGTAACGAGCAGTCAGGGGAGGAAGGAGAGCAGTAGAGAAAGAAGAGATAGCTAATCGAGCTGAGAAGTGAGAGGTGGAAGCACATGAAAGAATGATCTGGGGATTCAAAAGATAGCTAGGGGAAGGTGTTCGCTGACAGACACCAAGCCCATGCATATGAACATTGAAGTCCTTCCTGAAGAGGGGAAGGTAGCCAGGAACGTAGAACTCGGATGAGGGGATAGAAGGGTTAAGATAGGTTTCACATAGGGCTAATATATCAGGTGAGTTATTATGGAGGAAAGAATCTACGCTGAGGAAGTTGGAGCGGATGCCGCGTATGTTAGTGAAAGATGCAGACAGGTTTGGCTGTTTTCAAATGAGCTGGTTTAGTTTTGCTATTATGTTTGCTTTTTTTCCATAGTGATTCAGTTAAGGAGAGGTCTTAGAATAGAATCAGTGGATCAATCGTTTGCAACTTGTGAAGGATGGAGACTGGCGCTGCCTCCAACATGATGTGGTCTCAGGGTTGCCCACCGAATGTTCATGCAGGGACGCCTGTCCATGTGCAATATGGCACTACAAAAACCCCGGTATTATTCAACTGTTGATCAGAGCAGCCTCTCAAGACACTACGCAAAAGTTCAGGCTCCTAACTACCAGTTGGAAGCAGCAACCAGGAAACTGCCAACCCGGTACCCTCAGAATGTAAAGACGTTGCCACCATACTCCATAACTGCAAAGAGCTTCCAGCTGAACTAACACTAAGACCGGAGAAGGGGAATGAACTGGGAACACCCTTCCTAAACAAGAAACAAGGCGATCACCTCTAAACTCATTCAAAAGAAGGGGGTGGAGTGTGAAACCAGGTGATAATAGGAACTATCTACTCCAATTAAAATAAAAAAAAAAAAAACATTTCCAAAAATTACAAAAAAACAGACTGAATAATGGACTGAATCCCAGTTGACTTACCACAAGCAGCTAACACTGTAAAGTTGATATAATTAAATTTCTGAAGACAAAAATAGAAATTAAACCATTTTTTACAGAATATAGTCGCGTTATGCGGCATGCATTCGCTGGTCAACCGTTACGATTTGAATGTCTCGAAGACAGAAATTTAACTCTTCTACAGGACAAAACTAATGGAAATAATTGAACTGTGATACTATTTATCTTAAGTCAAAAATAACCTTGAATTGCAAAAAAAAAAAAAAAATACTTCTTGTTTTTTTTTTTTAATCGTACCACCCTGAGCAAGGCGGTAACACCACTGATGTGCAGGGGGCTACACAATAGTGAAAAGATTGGAAAAGAGAAAGCCAGAAACCACATCCTAAACAGGGAACAAGGGATGAGCCTCTTAACCTATTCAATAGACGTGGGTGGAGTGTGAACCGGGCGATAGATAGATCTATCTACTCCAATTGAAAAAAAAAAACCAACAAAGTGAGGAGATTGGAAAAGAGAAAGCCGGAAACCACATCGTAAACAGGGAACAAGGGATGAGCCTCTTAACCTGTTCAATAGATGTGGGTGGAGTGTGAACCGGGTGATAGACTTATTAGAAATTATATTTTAGAACATTTACAAAATTTTTTATCCACTACAAAGTGTACATTTTATTACGACATTGAAATTTCAATGTCTCATCAGGTGGTGTGGAAAGGAATGGAAAGCCTCTTTTCTTATATTTTGTGTGTGGGATGTTGGTGGGAGTTAGCGATAAGGGAATAAGTCTTGTAAATTGGTCGTTAGAACTTTGAAAAAGTGGGGTGGGTAGGGAATATAGTTGATTAATAAAAGGAGGGAACAATAGATGTAATCAAATGGTTCGAGAACCTTAAGGGAAAAAAATAATGCCACTTTCCTACAATTTGACATCGTGGATTTTTACCCATCGATATCTGAGGACCATTTCAATCTCGCCCTGGATTTCGCGGATTTCTATTCGGACATCTCAAAGAATGAAATCAAAATAATTTTGAACTGTAGAAAATGAGTTCTCATCCACAACAATGAACAGTGGACAAAAAATTCAACGGACAATATTGATTTATCTATGGGAGCCCTGGATTCTGCAGAATCTTCGGATTTAGTTGGACTATTCCCATTGTACAACCTCACGGCGTATAAAGTAATTGACACTAACAATATATGACTCTACAGAGATGACGGAGTCATGATAATAAATAATTCTACTGGAGGTAAGGTTGATAAAACTAGAAAATTAATTCATTAAGTCTTCAAATCATTTGGTCTTAACGTAGTAATTATCCCTAATATCAAGCAAGTTGACTTCCTAGACATAACATTAGACTTAGTATCGAACACTTTCCAACCTTACATGAAAAATAATGCTAATCCAATCTATATAAACCCCAATTCTAATCCCCCCACCATCCATTATCATGCATATCCCATCATCAGTGGAACGCCGCATTAACACACACTCCTCAAATAAAGAAATATTCGATAAACACAAAGTAATTTACGATAAAATTCTTAAAGACAGCGGATATCAATCATCTAAAATTAACTTTGTGGAAAATTTCAGGAACTCGAAAAGAAAAATAGAAACCGAAAAATCATATGGTATAACACGCCTTTCAACACTTCAGTAACCTTGTAGGCTACAACACAACCAAATGAAGTTACAACAAAGTGTTTCTGTTATTATTACAGGGAAAGATGAAAGGATTTTTTTATTTCATTAAAATTTTCAATCTTTTCTGATACGTTCAAAATTTTGGTTAAAAATCTTTTTTTATTGTTACCTTGTAAAACTGTCTTTTATGTCAGGTGAAAAATACGCTGAACTGTAAATTTTTGCAAAAATCAAATAATTGTTAGATTTTGATGAAACTTTCAAAACACAAATGAATTAAATTATTTTTTAAATTTTTATTTAGAAATTTCTATGTAGATACATAATTAATAAGAATATGGTTTCTCATCAGGTTGAATTAGGTTGTGCTTTTTCAAATCGGAACTATTTGAAAATGCTGATCCATATATTCCACAAGAATATGGTTTTTCTCTCCCATATGAATACGATTGTGCTTTTTCAATTCAGATAATGAGACAATATTAATTTCTGTTCATAAAAGCAATTAAAAATGAAAACAATTCTTGCAAAACTTCATTAATGGAAAAATGCTTTTTTCTATTCAGTTGACTATGATATCATTTTATGTTTATAAAAGCAATTAAAAGTGTATCCAAATAAAAAAAATGGCATAGTTTTATTGCATTTTTGCATTTCTAATTCGGAGCAGATTTTCTAAAAAGTGGTAGGTTTTGAAGAAAAAAAGACAGTTGATTTGCATTCCCTAATGACTCCTGAATTTAATTAAAACTATCTATATGTTGAGACCTAGTTGCATTTTTCAACATTTCTGGAAATTAATTGGGGGGGGTAACATATTTAAAAAAATGTTTTTACCAATATTTTTTAAAAATAATTCTTTCAAAACTTATTTCAGTCATTTATGAATAAGTCCTGAAATTTTCATCAAAATCAGACAATTATTTGCTTTTTTCAAGAATTTCCAAATTAATGTGTCTTTCACAGTTAAAAAATCTCTTCGCGTATTATTACGTTTTGACGTAATAAAATCTAGTATCAATTTGACGAGAGAAGAAAAAGATTTTTTCTTCCACTAAATGAGCCTGGTAGAACCTGTTAAAATAATTTTTAAAAATTGTAAAAATAATTAAAAAATACTTTGATCTATCCTCTTCATAGCATAAACATTTTGCCAAGAAAACTTTGTTTTTATTTAGTTTGAGGCCTTTTCCTTCAGACTATGCTGCTTTTTCCAGCGAACAAACAGAGGAAGCTATTTTAGGCTATTATTTTTCAAATAAAAGCAAAATGTAAGCAAATTTCTTTCATAGAAGAAGGCATTTAAAAAATGATTTCAAATGCTTGTGCTGCCCTGGACAAAATGCCGAAAAGCATCTCGTTTGGACAGCCAGTTTCAAATTCGTAAGAACACAGACGAATTTCATAAAAAAAACGAAAGTTTTTATTCCTCTAATTAGTTAAAAAATCTGAAAGAAAAAATGAATAAAACAAAGATGGGGCCACTGCGATGAAGAAGACAGAAATAAAGGAGAGAAAAGGAAAGCGACCACTCCTACCATGAATAAAGTTCATAAACTTAATAAAACAAACTTTTTCCATCAAAATATTTATATTATTATTAAGAGAAAAGATCAAAGCAATTTTTAATTATTTTTAAAAAATTTTTAATCCTTGCTAACATTTTCTAAATTTTGATAGAAAATGTTGTTTTTATTTGAGTTAGCAGCTAAAAAAGAGTTTATGACTGTTTTACAATGTGTTACGTAATGATGACACAACACATTATTTCTCTTGACAAACACATTAATTTGGAAATTCTCACAAAAATCAAATCACAGTCAGATTTGACTCATTCACAAATGAATGAAGTTATTTTTGAAATTAGTATTTATTTAAATATCTTGGTGAAAATATTTTTTAAACTGTTAATCCCCACCCCTCTAAGCAAATCCATGAAATTTTAATAAATTTTAATTAGCTGTGAAAATCTTTTTATTAGTTAAATGCAGGACTCATTGGGGCATATAAATTATCTATGTTTTTTATTTTAAAGTGGACAACCTGACTGAAAATCTGCTCCGGAGAGTAAGATAAAAATGCAATAAAACTCTGATATAATTTAATTTGATAAACTTTTAATTGCTGGAATAAATAAAAATTATTAAGGACATTATAATCTGAAGAAAAAAAAATTTTTCATTTACTAATAAAATATTGAAATAATTGTTTTCATTTTTTAAATTTTTTTATTATAATAATTCATAAAAGTGTTACAAATGTTTTAAAACCTTTTATAAAAACATTGTTGAATTTCTTTTTTACTTAAGAATTGATTATTATATTGCCTATCGAAAATTGAAAAGTTTAATAAAAATCATTCACCCATTTTATTTTTAGAATAATTAAAAAAAAAATTTTGGCGATTTTTATTAAGTACGGTGTTCCATAGGGGTCATAACACGTTTCCGTAGAGGTCGTATTGTTTTTAGAAGTTATGAATTCCCCTTACATCGAAAACGACACAAACCACACTTTGATTCTAATTTCATTCTTTTTTTTATGAAATTAAAATTATTTTAAAAGAAATTTAAATTTTTTAATTTTTCAGAAAGCATATTAATAAATAATTTCAGAAAAATATGTAATCTTTAAACAGAAAAATATTAATAAATAACATAATAAAACTTAGTTCGGTTATTTTAATTTAGGTATGTACAAAAAAAAATCTCTACTCATTTTTGATACCTCAATTTAAATTTAATTTTTAAAAATAAAAACGTTTTCTTGAAGCTTTAATTTTACCTTTAATTGAAGGCCAAGAGATTAAATTTACTAATTACCATAAGCAAAATACCCTGGTTTAGTTCAAACCGAAATTATATTGCTCAGAATCAAAAATTTAACTGCAAAAAAAAATTTTTTTAAATTTACCGCCATTATTGACGAATCGACAGATTATGTAAACAGTAGCTAAATTTCTGATTTAAAAATCTTGCAAAAAAAAATATACCTCCTTGACATGTTATTTAAGTCGATTTTTATAATTGAAACCTACCTTTATCTGATTTCAAACAAGTATTAAGTGCTTACTGACTTGATATTTATGAAATAAATCACTCTTTAAAAACAGTAGCCCTCTTGTCAGCGCTTATCTAGGCGATAAATTACGTGTTGACAAGTAGCGGGTGTGAATGACGTTTGGATGGCGACCGAAAGTGACAAAAAAATCGTGTAGCTTAAAACGTAATATTTGGAAATTTAAATTTTTTTTTTGTTGTTTTTTAACTAAATAGTAAAATTAAAAATTTAACATAATATTTTCAGCAAGTATAACATTTTATAGAATTTTAGTTTAGATTTATAGCCAGACTATGCTTTCTGAATAAATAAAAATAAAATATGCTTTCTGAATAAATAAAAATAAAATGTGCTTTCTGAATAAATAAAAATATGCTTTCTGAATAAATAAAAATATGCTTTCTGAATGAATAAAAATATGCTTTCTGAATGAATAAAAATTTAAATTTCTTTTAAAAGAAAGAAGTAAATTAAAAAAAATAACCGAACTAAGTTATGTTATTTATTAATATTTTTCTGAAATATTAAATATTTTTATGTTTAGATATTACATATTTATCTTACATTATTAATATGCTTTCTGAAAAAATTAAATTTCTTTTAGAATAATTTTAATTTAATAAAAAAAGAATGAAATTAGAATCAAAGTTTGGTTTGTTTAGTTTTCGATGTAAGGGGAATTCATCCAAACACTTGTTAACTTCTAAAAACTATACAACCTCTACGGAAACTTGTTTTGATCCCTATGGAACACCGTACTTAATAAAAATTTCCAAAATTTAATTATTTTTAATTATTTTAAAAGTAAAATTGGTGAATGAATTTTATTAAACTTTTCAATTTTCGATAGGCAATGTGATAATCAATTCTTAAGTAAGAGGAAATTAAACAATGTTTTAATAAAAGGTTTTTAAAATATTTTTAACACTTTTATGAATTATTATAATAAAAAATTAAAAAATAAAAACAATTATTTCAAAATTTTATTAGTAAACGAAAAAATTTTTTTTCTTCAGAGTATAATGTCCTTAATAATTATTATTTATTCCAGCAATTAAAGATTTATCAAATTAAATTATATCAGAGATTTATTGCATTTTTATCTTACTCTTCAGAGCAGATTTTCGGCCAGCTTGTCCACTTTAGAATAAAAAACATAGATGATTTATATGCCCCAATGAGTCCTGCATTTAACTAATAAAAAAAATTTATACAGCTAATTAAAATTTATTAAAATTTCATGGATTTACGTAGAGGGGGGGTAACAGAGTTAAAAAAAAATATTTTCACCAAGAAATTTAAAAAAATAATAATTTCAAAAATAATTTCATTCATTTGTGAATGAGTACTGAAAGTTTCATTCAAATCTGACTATTATTTGATTTTTGCGAGAATTTTCAAATTAATGTGTTTGTTAGCGTGAAAAAAGTGGGTTGTATCAGCATTACCACGTAACCTATTGTAATAAAGGCGTAATTGTTGTTTTTAGCCGCTAACTCAAATAAAAACATTTTCTATCAAAATTTCGAAAATGTTAGCAGAGATTCAAAAATTTTTAAAAATAATTAAAAATTGCTTTGATCTTTCCTCTTAATAAAAATATAAATATTTTGATGAAAAAAGTTAGTTTTATTAAGTTTATGAACTTTTTTATTCATACTATGCTGTTTTTTAGCGATATTTTGTACGTACCTATTTTAATTTAATTCTTTAAAGTGTTTTAAAATATCCAATATGTTTTGGACGGTACAAAAACGTATTATGGCGTTAAAAGCGAGAATTATAATTATTTTTCAACAAATATTTTTAATCCTTCTAAAAACGTTCGAAATTTTAGTAAAAAATCTTAAATTTTGCTGGGTTTTAAACGCAAGACTCATTGGGGAATGTAAATGATCAATTATGTTTTTTAAACATTTTGATAGTACCTCATTTCAGAAGCACAGACAAATACAGTGTTAGAAAATATTAAAGCATTTGTTGTTTTCACTTTTCGTCTAAAATGGCGATTCAATGAAGAACGAGAAAACTCGTCAATGTTTGAAAAAAGAATGCCATTTATTTTGAAACGGAAATTCAATTTTCTTTTTCATTCTCATTCGTTTTAGGCCAATAATCTTTAAATAAAAGAAAAATGAAAGCGAATTTCTTTCTTAGAAGAAGACATTTAATAAATGATTTCAAATGCTTTTTTGTATTTCTGTCTTTTTAGGAAATCCGTGAATGTTCGTTTAACTTACCTTTTTCAGGGCGAATCTAAAAAAGCTTTTCATAGAAAAAAAAACAAAACAGGATGAAGTTGCTCTTGTTGTTCGACTCTTGATGTTTGGCAATCAATAAAACTTTAAATTTTTAAAGAAATTGCAATTCAAAAAACATTAATTATCTGAAAATAAACCGGGTGTAACGTCTAAATTGCAGAAAACGGTGTAAATGAAGAATTTGTTCCTTGCTCAAAAATAGTCGACCTCATTAAATCTTCTTTATTGACAAAATGTGATAACGGCAAAATTAAAACGGTGAAAAAAAAACTCTTAAAAATCCAATGTTTTTGGTAATTTTATTATTTGTTCCCCGAAAGCCTTTACCCCTTCAAATCTTTCCAAAACATCCTCATTTCCGTGCAAATGTAAATGCTGAAAGTCAAATTGTTTATTGAAGAAACCTACATTTTTTAACGGCCAGAAAAAAATCGAACTTATTGTCGCTTTTTATCTCACACCGTAACCACGTTTGAGTTCCAAAACCAAACAAATCGCGTAGCATTGCAAAAAGGAAGTTAATAGGCCGAAAAAAGCAGTCTACGCCGAAAGTCATTCAGCAGTGAATCAGTGAATGGTAGTAAGGGGTGAGATATAGTTTGATTTTTTCTGGCCGTTAACATCAATAAAATCAAAACAAATAAAAAATTTTCCATGTTTTTGACGGTATAAAAAGCATATTATGATGTTAAAGGCGAGGAGTTTTTTTTTTTTTTACTAAAGGCCCTGATAAGTTTTAAAACAAAAAATAAAACACCAGGCGACTGGTTTCGCTTCCCCCCACCATCTTGTCAGAACTGTCAATGAGGAAACAAATTATGAAAAAAATGTCTGTCGTGGATGACGTGAATGAAAATAAAAGTTATAAAATCTAAAGATGTTAGAGGCTCAGCAATGCAAGCCCAAGCAAACAATCTCTTTGCTTACAAAGAGAGGGTCGCTCGGACCCGATTAACAGCGTCTCCAACACCTTCAGATGGAATAACGAGTGTGCTCTGGCCAAAACAGAGAACCAATTCACACTGAAATTCATAGCAAAGGTCAGACTTTTTGTCAAGTGATCCGGTATAGATGACCCGTATGTAGTTGGAATGATATCACCAGATGAAAAATTTATTTTTGTTAAGTATTTTAGCAGATATATGATGTTTAATCCTGACATCTAAACGCTGCGTCATTCTATCTGTAGAATTTTCAGGAAATCTGTGATGTTTTCATCTAATTTACCTTTCACTTCTCAGGGTGAAGATATGTTTATCATCAAAAAATCAAGCAAGATTAAATTACTGCTGTTGGACTTGACTAAAAATATCTAAGGCTAAAACCTAATACAGTCAGTGGTGCCATCCTTCTGATTTGTACAAAATGATTCTTAAAAGAATAAAATTTGGTTCCATATCCATTCGCAAAAATTAATAAATATTAGAAGATCCCAATTGGGAAATTCCCATAAATCCAAATTTTTGAGAAAAGATTTTAAGAGGTGTAGATTTTTTACTTTGAGTGACAGTTCATAAACCTTCTTGGGATTTATTTTGGATATTTTGATTCCTTGACTAAATATTTGTAAGGAAAAACTTACACAGTCAGTATTGGCATTCTTCTAATTTGCATGAAATAATTTTGGAAATGATAAAAGATAGAGTTGAATTTGGTGGAAAAAATAAAATCCAAGTGTCAAGTCCACAAACACAACACAAAATTATAGACAATGCAAAGAAATGATGTTTACAGAAAAGGAAGAAAATCAAGCTAAATTTCACATTAATATTCATAGAGTGAGAAACAGGTATTTATAGAGTAGTTTTTATTGTTCCTTGCTGTGGTCACACAAATAGCAAAAGTTCTATTGCATGTAACAATTTGCCACAAATGTGATTGCCATGTTCATAGTTATTTTGTTGAAAGTGAAGAAAACTAACATTATTTACACCAATGTGTGTCTTTTTTTTAAATGTAACTGCTGGCTGATTGTGTGCAAAAGCAGCAATTTTAAATACAATGTCCGAAAGAGACAAGATAAGACTTAAGTTCATTACAGCTTTGTATGATTTTCTGTAAAGAAAAATTATCACTGGCTGATGCTGTCTCATGGTAACACATGTTGAGGCAAAGTCTTACTCATTGTCAGAGATCTTGTCATTGAAATTCTGTTCTTTTCTGCCATTGTCATGGTAAAGTGTGCTAGTTGAGAGTTGTTCATTGTCCAAAATTTGTTGATGTTCATTCTTTCAGCTGACATTCACAGGGTAACATGTATTGAGGCAGGAATTCAGTAAAAAGATTTTGTTGCCAAATATCCATTCGCTTCCTGTAATTGTCATGGTAAGATGTATTGAAGCAGGAATTTAGTAAAGATTTTGTTGCAAACTGTCCATTCACTTCCTGTCATTGTCATGGTAAGATGTATTGAAACAGGAATTAGTAAAAATTTTGTTGCCAACTGTCCATTAATTTCTTGTTATTGTCATGGTAAGATGTATTGAAGCAGGTATTTAGTAAAGATATTTTTGACAACTGTCCATTCACTTCCTGTCATTGTCATGGTAAGATGTATTGAAGCAGGAATTTAGTAAAAATTTTATTGCCAACTGTCCATTCACTTCCTGTCATTGTTATGGTAAGATGTATTGAAACAGGAATTTAGTAAAAATTTTATTGCCAACTGTCCATTCACTTCCTGTCAATGTCATGGTAAGATGTATTGAAGCAGGTAGTTAGTAAAGATATTTTTGACAACTGTCCATTAACTTCCTCTCATTGTCATGGTAAGATGTATTGAAGCAGGAATTTAATAAAAATTTTGTTGCCAAACTGTCCATTCACTTCCTGTCATTGTCATGGTAAGATGTATTGAAACAGGAATTTAGTAGAAATTTTATTGCCAACTGTCCATTCACTTCCTGTCAATGTCATGGTAAGATGTATTGATGTAGGAATTTAGCAAAAATTGTGTTGCCAACTGTCCATTCACTTCCTGTCATTGTCATGGTAAGATATATTGAAGCAGGTATTTAGTAAAGATATTATAGCCAACTGTCCATTCACTTCCTGTCATTGTCATGGTAAGATGTATTGAAGCAGGTATTTAATAAAAATTTAGTTGCCAACTGTATATTCACTTCTTGTCATTGTCATGTTTAGATGTATCGAAGCAGGAATTTAGTAAAGATTTTGTTGCCAACGCTCCATTCACTTCTCGTCATTGTCATGGTAAGATGCATTGAAGAAGGAATTTGATAAAAATTTTGTTGCCAACTGTTCATTCACTTCCTGTCATTGTCATGGTAAGATATATTGAAGCAGGTATTTAGTAAAAATTTTATTGCCAACTGTCCATTCACTTCCTGTCATTGTCATGGTAAGATATATTGAAGCAGGTATTTAGTAAAAATTTTATTGCCAACTGTCCATTCACTTCTTATCATTGTCATGGTAAGATGTATTGAAAGAGGAATTTAGAAAAACATTTTGTTGCAAACTGTCCATTCACTTCCTGTCATTGTCATGTTAAGATATATTGAAGCAGGTATTTAGTAAAAATTTTATTGCCAACTGTCCATTCACTTCCTGTCATTGTCATGGTAAGATATATTGAAGCAGGTATTTAGTAAAAATTTTATTGCCAACTGTCCATTCACTTCTTATCATTGTCATGGTAAGATGTATTGAAAGAGGAATTTAGAAAAAAATTTTGTTGCAAACTGTCCATTCACTTCCTGTCATTGTCATGTTAAGATATATTGAAACAGGAATTTAGTAAAAATTTTGTTCCCGACTGTATATTCACTTCCTGTCATTGTCATGGTAAGATGATTTGAAGCAGGAATTTAGTAAAGATTTTGTTGCCACCTGTCCATTCACTTCCTGTCATTGTCATGGTAAGATGTATTGAAACAGGAATTTAGTAAAAATTTTGTTGCCAACTGTCCATTCACTTCCTGTCATTGTCATGGTAAGATGTATTGAAACAGGAATTTAGTAAAAATTTTGTTGCCAACTGTCCATTCACTTCCTGTCATTGTCATGGTAAGATGTATTGAAACAGGAATTGTGTAAAAATTTTGTTGCCAACTGTCCATTCACTTCCTGTCATTGTCATGGTAAGATGTATTGAAACAGGAATTTAGTAAAAATTTTGTTGCCAACTGTCCATTCACTTCCTGTCATTGTCATGGTAAGATGTATTGAAACAGGAATTTAGTAAAAATTTTGTTGCCAACTGTCCATTCACTTCCTGTCATTGTCATGGTAAGATGTATTGAAACAGGAATTGTGTAAAAATTTTGTTGCCAACTGTCCATTCACTTCCTGTCATTGTCATGGTAAGATGTATTGAAACAGGAATTGTGTAAAAATTTTGTTGCCAACTGTCCATTCACTTCCTGTCATTGTCATGTTAAGATGTATTGAAACAGGAATTTAGTAAAAATTTTGTTGCCAACTGTCCATTCACTTCCTGTCATTGTCATGGTAAGATGTATTGAAACAGGAATTTAGTAAAAATTTTGTTGCCAACTGTCCATTCACTTCCTGTCATTGTCATGGTAAGATGTATTGAAACAGGAATTGTGTAAAAATTTTGTTGCCAACTGTCCATTCACTTCCTGTCATTGTCATGGTAAGATGTATTGAAACAGGTATTTAGTAAAGATTTTGTTGCCACCTGTCCATTCACTTCCTGTCATTGTCATGGTAAGATGTATTGAAGCAGGTATTTAGTAAAGATTTTGTTGCCAACTGTCCATTCACTTCCTGTCATTGTCATGGTAAGATGTATTGAAACAGGAATTTAGTAAAAATTTTGTTGCCAACTGTCCATTCACTTCCTGTCATTGTCATGGTAAGATGTATTGAAACAGGAATTTAGTAAAAATTTTGTTGCCAACTGTCCATTCACTTCCTGTCATTGTCATGGTAAGATGTATTGAAACAGGAATTTAGTAAAAATTTTGTTGCCAATTGTCCATTCACTTCCTGTCATTGTCATGGTAAGATGTATTGAAACAGGAATTTAGTAAAAATTTTGTTGCCAACTGTCCATTCACTTCCTGTCATTGTCATGTTAAGATGCATTGAAACAGGAATTTAGTAAAAATTTTGTTGCCAACTGTCCATTCACTTCCTGTCATTGTCATGTTAAGATGTATTGAAACAGGAATTTAGTAAAAATTTTGTTGCCAACTGTCCATTCACTTCCTGTCATTGTCATGGTAAGATGTATTGAAACAGAATTTTAGTAAAAATTTTGTTGCCAACCGTCCATTCACTTCCTGTCATTGTCATGTTAAGATGTATTGAAACAGGAATTTAGTAAAAATTTTTGTTGCCAACTGTCCATTCACTTCCTGTCATTGTCATGTTAAGATGTATTGAAACAGGAATTTAGTAAAAATTTATTGCCAACTGTCCATTCACTTCCTGTCATTGTCATGGAAGATGCATTGAAACAGGAATTTAGTAAAAATTTTATACAACTGTCCATTCACTTCCTGTCATTGTCATGTTAAGATGTATTGAAACAGAATTTAGTAAAAATTTTGTTGCCAACTGTCCATTCACTTCCTGTCATTGTCATGGTAAAGATGTATTGAAACAGGAATTTAGTAAAAATTTTGTTGCCAACTGTCCATTCACTTCCTGTCATTGTCATGGTAAGATGTATTGAAACAGGAATTGTGTAAAAATTTTACACAACTGTCCATTCACTTCCTGTCATTGTCATGGTAAGATGCATTGAAACAGGAATTTAGTAAAAATTTTGTTGCTAACTGTCCATTCACTTCCCGGTCATTGTCATGTTAAGATGTATTGAAACAGGAATTTAGTAAAATTTTGTTGCCAACTGTCCATTCACTTCCTGTCATTGTCATGGTAAGATGTATTGAAACAGGAATTTAGTAAAAATTTTGTTGCCAACTGTCCATTCACTTCTGTCATTGTCATGGTAAGATGTATTGAAACAGGAATTGTAAAAATTTTGTTGCCAACTGTCCATTCACTTCCTGTCAGCTTGTCATGGTAAGATGTATTGAAACAGAATTTAGTAAAAATTTTGTTGCCAACTGTCCATTCACTTCCTGTCATTGTCATGTTAAGATGTATTGAAACAGGAATTTAGTAAAAATTTTGTTGCCAACTGTCCATTCACTTCCTGTCACGTCATGGTAAGATGTATTGAAACAGTGAATTTAGTAAAAATTTTGTTGCCAACTGTCCATTCACTTCCTGTCATTGTCATGGTAAGATGTATTGAAACAGGAATTTAGTAAAAATTTTGCTACAACTGTCCATTCACTTCCTGTCATTGTCGTTAAAAGATGTATTGAAACAGGAATTTAGTAAAAATTTTGTTGCCAACTGTCCATTCACTTCCTGTCATTGTCATGGTAAGATGTATTGAAACAAGGGAATTTAGTAAAATTTTTGTTAAGCAACTGTCCATTCACTTCCTGTCATTGTCATGGTAAGATGTATTGAAACAGGAATTTAGTAAAAATTTTGTTGCCAACTGTCCATTCACTTCCTGTCATTGTCATGGTAAGATGCATTGAAACAGGTATTTAGTAAAGATTTTGTTGCCACCTGTCCATTCACTTCCTGTCATTGTCATGTTAAGATGTATTGAAACAGGAATTTAGTAAAAATTTTGTTGCCAACTGTCCATTCACTTCCTGTCATTGTCATGGTAAGATGTATTGAAACAGGAATTTAGTAAAAATTTTGTTGCCAACTGTCCATTCACTTCCTGTCATTGTCGTGGTAAGACGTATTGAAACAGGAATTTAGTAAAAATTTTGTTGCCAACTGTCCATTCACTTCCTGTCATTGTCATGGTAAGATGTATTGAAACAGGAATTTAGTAAAAATTTTGTTGCCAACTGTCCATTCACTTCCTGTCATTGTCATGGTAAGATGTATTGAAACAGAATTTAGTGTAAAAATTTTGTTGCCAACTGTCCATTCACTTCCTGTCATTGTCATGTTAAGATGTATTGAAACAGGAATTTAGTAAAAATTTTGTTGCCAACTGTCCATTCACTTCCTGTCATTGTCATGGTAAGATGTATTGAAACAGGAATTTAGTAAAAATTTTGTTGCCAACTGTCCATTCACTTCCTGTCATTGTCATGGTAAGATGTATTAAAACAGGTATTTAGTAAAGATTTTGTTGCCACATGTCCATTCACTTCCTGTCATTGTCATGTTAAGATGTATTGAAACAGGAATTTAGTAAAAATTTTGTGGCCAACTGTCCATTCACTTCCTGTCATTGTCATGGTAAGATGTATTGAAACAGGAATTTAGTAAAAATTTTGTTGCCAACTGTCCATTCACTTCTGTCATTGCCGTGGTAAGATGTATTGAAACAGGAATTTAGTAAAAATTTTGTTGCCAACTGTCCATTCACTTCCTGTCATTGTCATGGTAAGATGTATTGAAACAGGAATTTAGTAAAAATTTTGTTGCCAACTGTCCATTCACTTCCTGTCATTGTCATGGTAAGATGTATTGAAACAGAATTAGCAAAAATTTTGTTGCCAACTGTCCATTCACTTCCTGTCATTGTCATGGTAAGATGTATTGAAACAGGAATTTAGTAAAAATTTTGTTGCCAACTGTCCATTCACTTCCTGTCATTGTCATGTTAAGATGTATTGAAACAGGAATTTAGTAAAAATTTTAAGCGTCAACTGTCCATTCACTTCCTGTCATTGTCATGGTAAGATGTATTGAAACAGGAATTTAGTAAAAATTTTGTTGCCAACTGTCCATTCACTTCCTGTCATTGTCATGGTAAGATGTATTGAAACAGGAATTGTGTAAAAATTTTGTTGCCAACTGTCCATTCACTTCCTTGTCATTGTCATGGTAAGATGTATTGAAACAGGGATGAAGAAGATTTTGTTGCCACCTGTCCATTCACTTCCTGTCATTGTCATGTTAAGATGTATTGAAACAGGAATTTAAAAATTTTTGTTGCCAACTGTCCATTCACTTCCTGTCATTGTCATGGTAAAAGATGTATTGAAACAGTGAATTTAGTAAAATTTTGTTGCCAATCGTCCATTCACTTCCTGTCATTATCATGGTAAGATGTATTGAAACAGAATTTAGTAAAATTTTGCTGCCAACTGTCCATTCACTTCCTGTCATTGCTATAAGAGTAATGAAACAGAATTTAGTAAAAATTTTGTTGTTAACTGTCTATCACTTCCTGTCATTGTCACATAAGATGTGGGCTGAAACAGGAATTTAGTAAAAATTTTGTTGCCAACTGTCCATCTACTCTCTGTCATTGTCATGGTGATAATAAACAGGAATTTAGTAAAATTTTGTTGCTAACTGGTCCATTCACTTCTGTCATTGTCACAGAAGATGATGAAATGAGAATTTAGTAAAATTTTGTTGCCAACTGTCCATTCACTTCCTGTCATTGTCACAGACAGACAACAGGAATTTAGTAAAAATTGTTGCCAACCGTCTATTCACTTCCTCAAATGGCAGCCATGGTAAGATGTATTGAAACAGGTATTTAGTAAAGATTTTGTTGCCACCTGTCCATTCACTTGTCATTGTCATGTTGGTGATGTGATGAAACAGGAATTTCTAGTAAAAATTTTTGTTGCCAACTGTCCATTCACTTCCTGTCATTGTCATATAAGAGGTATTGAAACAGAAATTTAGTAAAATTTATTGCCAACTGTCCATTCACCTGTCATTGTCGCGGTAAGATGTATTGAAAACAGAATTCGAAATAAAAATTTTGTTGTGCCAATCGTCCATTCACTTCCGTCATTGTCAGCATGTATTGAAACAGGAATTTAGTGTAACTTTGTTGCCAACTGTCCTACCACTTCCTGTCATTGTCATGGTAAGATGTATTGAAACAGGAATTTAGCAAAATTTGTTGCCAACTGTCCATTCACTTCCGTCATTGTCATGTTAACAACAACAGGAATTTAGTAAAAATTTTGTTGCCAACCGTCCATTCACTTCCGTCATTGTCATGGTAAGATGTATTGAAACAGGAATTTAGTGTAAAATTTTGTTGCCAACCGTCCATTCATACTCTCTGTCATTGTCAGCGGTAAGATGTATTGAAACAGGTTTAGTAAAGATTTTGCTATACACCCGTCCATTCACTTGTCATTGTCATGTTAAGATGTATTGAAACAGGAAATCGTGCAAAAATTGTGGCCAACTTGCCCATTCACTTCCTGTCATTGTCATGTAAGATGTATTGAAACAGGAATTTAGTAAAAAATTCGTTGCCAACTGTCCATTCACTTCCTGTCATTATCATAAAAGGACGACGAAACAGAATTCAGCGTATTTTGTTAACCGTCCATTCACTTTCCTGTCATTGTCATGGTAAGATGTATTGAAACAGAATTTATAGTAAAATTTTGTTGCCAACTGTCCATTCACTTCCTGTCATTGGTTACGGCAAGATGTATTAAGAAAAAAAATTTAGTAAAATTTTGTTGCCAATCAATCATTCACTTCCTGTCACGTGGTAAGATGTATTGGGAAACATAAATTATGAAAATTTCGTTGCCAACTGTCCATTCACTTCGTCATTGTCATGTTGAAGATGCATTGGAACAGGAATTTAGTAAAAATTTCGATGCCAATTGTCCATTCACTTTCCGTCATTGTCATGGTAAGACGGTATTGAAACAGGAATTTAGTAAAAATCCATACAACTGTCCATTCACTCTGTCATTGTCATGGTAAGATGTAATAGAAACAGGAATTGTGTAAAAATTTTGTTGCCAACTGTCCATTCACTTCCTGTCATTGTCATGGTAAGATGTATTGAAACAGGTATTTAGTAAAGATTTTGTTGCCACCCGTCCATTCACTTCCTGTCATTGTCATGTTAAGATGTATTGAAACAGTGAAATTTAGTAAAATTTTTGTTGCCAACTGTCCATTCTGCTTCCTGTCATTGTCATGGTAAGATGTATTGAAACAGGAATTTTAGTAAAATTTGGATACAACTGTCCATTCACTTCCTGTCATTGTCATGGTAAGATGTATTGAAACAGGAATTTAGTAAAAATTTTGTTGCCAACTGTCCATTCACTTCCTGTCATTGTTGCTATAAGATGTATTGAAACAGGAATTTAGTAAAAATTTTGTTGCCAAATCATTCAAGTCCACTTCCTGTCATTGTCATGGTAAGATGTATTGAAACAGGAATTTAGTAAAAATTTTGTTGCCAACCGTCCATTCACTTCCCTGTCATTGTCATGGTAAGATGTATTGAAACAGGAATTTAGTAAAAATTTTGTTGCCAACTGTCCATTCACTTCCTGTCATTGTCATGGTAAGATGTATTGAAACAGGAATTTAGTAAAAATTTTGTTGCCAACTGTCCATTCACTTCCTGTCATTGTCGTGGTAAGATGTATTGAAACAGGAATTTAGTAAAATTTTGTTGCCAACTGTCCATTCACTTCCTGTCATTGTCATGGTAAGATGTATTGAAACAGGAATTTAGTAAAAATTTTGTTGCCAACTGTCCATTCACTTCCTGTCATTGTCGTGGTAAGATGTATTGAAACAGGAATTTAGTAAAAATTTTTGTTGCCAACTGTCCATTCACTCTGTCATTGTCGGGTAAGATGTATTGAAACAGGAATTTAGTAAAAATTTTGTTGCCAACTGTCCATTCACTTCCTGTCATTGTCATGGTAAGATGTATTGAAACAGGAATTTAGTTAAAATTTTGCTGCCAACTGTCCATTCACTTCCTGTCATTGTCATGGTAAGATGTATTGAAACAGGAATTTAGTAAAAAATTTTGTTGCCAACTGTCCATTCACTTCCTGTCATTGTCGGGTAAGATGTATTGAAACAGAATTTAGTTAAAATTTTTGTTGCCAACTGTCCATTCACTTCCTGTCATTGTCGTAAGATGTATTGAAACAGGAATTTAGTTAAAATTTGTTGCCAACTCATTCATTCACTTCCTGTCATTGTCATGGTAAGATGTATTGAAACAGGAATTTAGTAAAAATTTTGTTGCCAACTGTCCATTCACTTCCTGTCATTGCCGTGGTAAGATGTATTGAAACAGGAATTTAGTTAAAATTTTGTTGCCAACTGTCCATTCACTTCCTGTCATTGTCGTGGTAAAGATGTATTGAAACAGGAATTTAGTAAAAATTTTGTTGCCAACTGTCCATTCACTTCCTGTCATTGTCGTGGTAAGATGTATTGAAACAGAATTTAGTTAAAATTTTGTTGCCAACTGTCCATTCACTTCCTGTCATTGTCGTAAGATGTATTGAAACAGGAATTTAGTTAAAATTTTGTTGCCAACTGTCCATTCACTTCCTGTCATTGTCATGGTAAGATGTATTGAAACAGGAATTTAGTAAAAATTTTGTTGCCAACTGTCCATTCACTTCCTGTCATTGTCGTAAGATGTATTGAAACAGGAATTTAGTTAAAATTTTGTTGCCAACTGTCCATTCACTTCCCGTCATTGTCATGGTAAGATGTATTGAAACAGGAATTTAGTTAAAATTTTGTTGCCAACTGTCCATTCACTTCCTGTCATTGTCGTGGTAAGATGTATTGAAACAGGAATTTAGTAAAAATTTTGTTGCCAGCAATCGTCCATTCACTTCCTGTCATTGTCGTGGTAAGATGTATTGAAACAGGAATTTAGTAAAAATTTTGTTGCCAACTGTCCATTCACTTCCTGTCATTGTCGTGGTAAGATGTATTGAAACAGGAATTTAGTTAAAATTTTGTTGCCAACTGTCCATTCACTTCCTGTCATTGTCATGGTAAGATGTATTGAAACAGGAATTTAGTAAAATTTGTTGCCAACTGTCCATTCACTTCCTGTCATTGTCGTGGTAAGATGTATTGAAACAGGAATTTAGTTAAAATTTTGTTGCCAACTGTCCATTCACTTCCTGTCATTGTCATGGTAAGATGTATTGAAACAGGAATTGTGTAAAAATTTTGTTGCCAACTGTCCATTCACTTCCTGTCATTGTCGTGGTAAGATGTATTGAAACAGGAATTTAGTTAAAATTTTGTTGCCAACTGTCCATTCACTTCCTGTCATTGTCATGGTAAGATGTATTGAAACAGGAATTTAGTTAAAATTTTGT
Organism: Ascarosepion bandense; assembly: GCA_037127315.1. NCBI lineage: Eukaryota > Metazoa > Mollusca > Cephalopoda > Sepiida > Sepiidae > Ascarosepion > Ascarosepion bandense. The sequence continues at coordinate 551,941 of JBBBDQ010002147.1, forward strand.
TGCCAACTGTCCATTCACTTCCTGTCATTGTCATGGTAAGATGTATTGAAACAGGAATTTAGTTAAAATTTTGTTGCCAACTGTCCATTCACTTCCTGTCATTGTCATGGTAAGATGTATTGAAACAGGAATTTAGTTAAAATTTTGTTGCCAACTGTCCATTCACTTCCTGTCATTGTCATGGTAAGATGTATTGAAACAGGAATTTAGTTAAAATTTTGTTGCCAACTGTCCATTCACTTCCTGTCATTGTCATGGTAAGATGTATTGAAACAGGAATTTAGTTAAAATTTTGTTGCCAACTGTCCATTCACTTCCTGTCATTGTCATGGTAAGATGTATTGAAACAGGAATTTAGTTAAAATTTTGTTGCCAACTGTCCATTCACTTCCTGTCATTGTCATGGTAAGATGTATTGAAACAGGAATTTAGTAAAAATTTTGTTGCCAACTGTCCATTCACTTCCTGTCATTGTCATGGTAAGATGTATTGAAACAGGAATTTAGTTAAAATTTTGTTGCCAACTGTCCATTCACTTCCTGTCATTGTCATGGTAAGATGTATTGAAACAGGAATTTAGTAAAAATTTTGTTGCCAACTGTCCATTCACTTCCTGTCATTGTCATGGTAAGATGTATTGAAACAGGAATTTAGTTAAAATTTTGTTGCCAACTGTCCATTCACTTCCTGTCATTGTCATGGTAAGATGTATTGAAACAGGAATTTAGTTAAAATTTTGTTGCCAACTGTCCATTCACTTCCTGTCATTGTCATGGTAAGATGTATTGAAACAGGAATTTAGTTAAAATTTTGTTGCCAACTGTCCATTCACTTCCTGTCATTGTCATGGTAAGATGTATTGAAACAGGAATTTAGTAAAAATTTTGTTGCCAACTGTCCATTCACTTCCTGTCATTGTCATGGTAAGATGTATTGAAACAGGAATTTAGTTAAAATTTTGTTGCCAACTGTCCATTCACTTCCTGTCATTGTCATGGTAAGATGTATTGAAACAGGAATTTAGTTAAAATTTTGTTGCCAACTGTCCATTCACTTACTGTCATTGTCATGGTAAGATGTATTGAAACAGGAATTTAGTAAAAATTTTGTTGCCAACTGTCCATTCACTTCCTGTCATTGTCATGGTAAGATGTATTGAAACAGGAATTTAGTTAAAATTTTGTTGCCAACTGTCCATTCACTTCCTGTCATTGTCATGGTAAGATGTATTGATACAGGAATTTAGTTAAAATTTTGTTGCCAACTGTCCATTCACTTCCTGTCATTGTCATGGTAAGATGTATTGAAACAGGAATTTAGTAAAAATTTTGTTGCCAAATGTCCATTCACTTCCTGTCATTGTCATGGTAAGATGTATTGAAACAGGAATTTAGTTAAAATTTTGTTGCCAACTGTCCATTCACTTCCTGTCATTGTCATGGTAAGATGTATTGAAACAGGAATTTAGTTAAAATTCTTGTTGCCAACTGTCCATTCACTTCCTGTCATTGTCATGGTAAGATGTATTGAAACAGGAATTTAGTTAAAATTTTGTTGCCAACTGTCCATTCACTTCCTGTCATTGTCATGCAGATGTATTGAAACAGGAATTTAGTTAAAATTTTGTTGCCAACTGTCCATTCACTTCCTGTCATTGTCATGGTAAGATGTGTATTGAAACAGGAATTTAGTTAAAATTTTGTTGCCAACTGTCCATTCACTTCCTGTCATTGTCATGGTAAGATGTATTGAAACAGGAATTTAGTTAAAATTTTGTTGCCAACTGTCCATTCACTTCCTGTCATTGTCATGGTAAGATGTATTGAAACAGGAATTTAGTTAAAATTTTGCTGCCAACTGTCCATTCACTTCCTGTCATTGTCATGGTAAGATGTATTGAAACAGGAATTTAGTAAAAATTTTGTTGCCAACTGTCCATTCACTTCCTATCATTGTCATGGTAAGATGTATTGAAACAGGAATTTAGTTAAAATTTTGTTGCCAACTGTCCATTCACTTCCTATCATTGTCATGGTAAGATGTATTGAAACAGTGAATTTAGTTAAAATTTTGTTGCCAACTGTCCATTCACTTCCTATCATTGTCATGGTAAGATGTATTGTACCAGGAATTTAGTTAAAATTTTGTTGCCAACTGCTGTCCATTCACTTCCTGTCATTGTCATGGTAAGATGTATTGAAACAGGAATTTAGTTAAAATTTTGTTGCCAACTGTCCATTCACTTCCTATCCTTGTCATGGTAAGATGTATTGAAACAGGAATTTAGTTAAAATTTTGTTGCCAACTGTCCATTCACTTCCTATCATTGTCATGGTAAGATGTATTGAAACAGGAATTTAGTTAAAATTTTATTGCCAACTGTCCATTCACTTCCTGTCATTGTCATGGTAAGATGTATTGAAACAGAATTTAGTTAAAATTTTGTTGCCAACTGTCCATTCACTTCCTGTCATTGTCATGGTAAGATGTATTGAAACAGGAATTTAGTTAAAATTTTGTTGCCAACTGTCCATTCACTTCCTGTCATTGTCATGGTAAGATGTATTGAAACAGGAATTTAGTAAAAATTTTGTTGCCAACTGTCCATTCACTTCCTATCATTGTCATGGTAAGATGTATTGAAACAGGAATTTAGTTAAAATTTTGTTGCCAACTGTCCATTCACTTCCTATCATTGTCATGGTAAGATGTATTGAAACAGGAATTTAGTTAAAATTTTGCTGCCAACTGTCCATTCACTTCCTATCATTGTCATGGTAAGATGTATTGAAACAGGAATTTAGTTAAAATTTTGTTGCCAACTGTCCATTCACTTCCTGTCATTGTCATGGTAAGATGTATTTTGAAACAGGAATTTAGTTAAAATTTTTTTGCCAACTGTCCATTCACTTCCTGTCATTGTCATGGTAAGATGTATTGAAACAGGAATTTAGTAAAAATTTTGTTTGCCAACTGTCCATTCACTTCCTATCATTGTCATGGTAAGATGTATTGAAACAGGAATTTAGTTAAAATTTTGTTGCCAACTGTCCATTCACTTCCTGTCATTGTCATGGTAAGATGTATTGAAACAGGAATTTAGTTAAAATTTTGTTGCCAACTGTCCATTCACTTCCTGTCATTGTCATGGTAAGATGTATTGAAACAGGAATTTAGTTAAAATTTGTTGCCAACTGTCCATTCACTTCCTGTCATTGTCATGGTAGATGTATTGAAACAGGAATTTAGTTAAAAATTTTATTTGCCAACTGTCCATTCACTTCCTATCATTGTCATGGTAAGATGTATTGAAACAGGAATTTAGTAAAAATTTTATTTGCCAACTGTCCATTCACTTCCTATCATTGTCATGGTAAGATGTATTGAAACAGGAATTTAGTTAAAATTTTGTTGCCAACTGTCCATTCACTTCTATCATTGTCATGGTAAGATGTATTGAAACAGGAATTTAGTAAAAATTTTGTTGCTGCTTTATCCATTCACTTCCTATCATTGTCATGGTAAGATGTATTGAAACAGGAATTTAGTTAAAATTTTGTTGCCTTTATCCCATTCACTTCCTGTCATTGTCATGGTAAGATGTATTGAAACAGGAATTTAGTAAAAATTTTGTTGCCAACTGTCCGATTCACTTCCTGTCATTGTCGTGGTAAGATGTATTGAAACAGGAATTTAGTTAAAATTTTGTTGCCAACTGTCCATTCACTTCCTGTCATTGTCATGGTAAGATGTATTGAAACAGGAATTTAGTTAAAATTTTGTTGCCAACTGTCCATTCACTTCCTGTCATTGTCATGGTAAGATGTATTGAAACAGGAATTTAGTTAAAATTTTATTTGCCAACTGTCCATTCACTTCCTGTCATTGTCATGGTAAGATGTATTGAAACAGGAATTTAGTTAAAATTTTATTTAGCAACTGTCCATTCACTTCTATCATTGTCATGGTAAGATGTATTGAAACAGGAATTTAGTAAAATTTTGTTGCCAACTGTCCATTCACTTCCTATCATTGTCATGGTAAGATGTGTTGAAACAGATTTAGTTAAAATTTTGTTGCCAACTGTCCATTCACTTCCTATCATTGTCATGGTAAGATGTATTGAAACAGGAATTTAGTAAAAATTTTGTTGCCAACTGTCCATTCACTTCCTATCATTGTCATGGTAAGATGTATTGAAACAATTTAGTAAAATTTTGTTGCCAACTGTCCATTCACTTCTATCATTGTCATGGTAAGATGTATTGAAACAGGGAATTTAGTAAAATTTTGTTGCCAACTGTCCATTCACTTCCTATCATTGTCATGGTAAGATGTATTGAAACAGGAATTTAGTTAAAATTTTGTTGCCAACTGTCCATTCACTTCCTGTCATTGTCATGGTAAGATGTATTGAAACAGGAATTTAGTTAAAATTTTGTTGCCAACTGTCCATTCACTTCCTGTCATTGTCATGGTAAGATGTATTGAAACAGGAATTTAGTTAAAATTTTGTTGCCAACTGTCCATTCACTTCCTGTCATTGTCATGGTAAGATGTATTGAAACAAGGAATTTAGTAAAAATTTTGTTGCCAACTGTCCATTCACACTTCCTATCATTGTCATGGTAAGATGTATTGAAACAGGAATTTAGTTAAAATTTTTTTGCCAACTGTCCATTCACTTCCTGTCATTGTCATGGTAAGATGTATTGAAACAGGAATTTAGTTAAAATTTTGTTGCCAACTGTCCATTCACTTCCTGTCATTGTCATGGTAAGATGTATTGAAACAGGAATTTAGTTAAAATTTTGTTGCCAACTGTCCATTCACTTCCTGTCATTGTCATGGTAAGATGTATTGAAACAGGAATTTAGTTAAAATTTTGTTGCCAACTGTCCATTCACTTCCTGTCATTGTCATGGTAAGATGTATTGGAAACAGGAATTTAGTTAAAATTTTGTTGCCAACTGTCCATTCACTTCCTGTCATTGTCATGGTAAGATGTATTGAAACAGGAATTTAGTTAAAATTTTGTTGCCAACTGTCCATTCACTTCCTGTCATTGTCATGGTAAGATGTATTGAAACAGGAATTTAGTTAAAATTTTGTTGCCAACTGTCATTCACTTCCTGTCATTGTCATGGTAAGATGTATTGAAACAGGAATTTAGTTAAAATTTTGTTGCCAACTGTCCATTCACTTCCTGTCATTGTCATGGTAAGATGTATTGAAACAGGAATTTAGTTAAAATTTTGTTGCCAACTGTCCATTCACTTCCTGTCATTGTCATGAGTAGATGTATTGAAACGGGAATTTAGTTAAAATTTTGTTGCCAACTGTCCATTCACTTCCTGTCATTGTCATGGTAGATGTATTGAAACAGGAATTTAGTTAAAATTTTGTTGCCAACTGTCCATTCACTTCCTGTCATTGTCATGGTAAGATGTATTGAAACAGGGAATTTAGTTAAAATTTTGTTGCCAACTGTCCATTCACTTCCTGTCATTGTCATGGTAAGATGTATTGAAACAGGAATTTAGTTAAAATTTTGTTGCCAACTGTCCATTCACTTCCTGTCATTGTCATGGTAAGATGTATTGAAACAGGAATTTAGTTAAAATTTTGTTGCCAACTGTCCATTCACTTCCTGTCATTGTCATGGTAAGATGTATTGAAACAGGAATTTAGTTAAAATTTGTTGCCAACTGTCCATTCACTTCCTGTCATTGTCATGGTAAGATGTATTGAAACAGGAATTTAGTTAAAATTTTATTTGCCAACTGTCCATTCACTTCCTGTCATTGTCATGGTAAGATGTATTGAAACAGGAATTTAGTTAAAATTTTGTTGCCAACTGTCCATTCTAGCTTCCTGTCATTGTCATGGTAAGATGTATTGAAACAGGAATTTAGTAAAAATTTTGTTGCCAACTGTCCATTCACTTCCTATCATTGTCATGGTAAGATGTATTGAAACAGGAATTTAGTAAAAATTTTGTTGCCAACTGTCCATTCACTTCCTGTCATTGTCGTGGTAAGATGTATTGAAACAGGAATTTAGTAAAAATTTTATTTGCCAACTGTCCATTCACTTCCTATCATTGTCATGGTAAGATGTATTGAAGGTGGTATTCAGTAAAAATTTTATTACCAACTGTCCATTCACTTCCTGTCATTGTCATGGTAAGAAGAACTGAAGTGGGAATTAAGTAAAAATTTAGTTGACAACTGTCCATTCACTTCCTGTCATTGTCGTGGTAAGATGTATTGAAACAGGAATTTAGTTAAAATTTTGTTGCCAACTGTCCATTAATTTCTTGTTATTGTCATGGTAAGATGTATTGAACCAGGAATTTAATAAAAATTTTGTTGCCAACTGTCCATTCACTTCCTGTCATTGTCATGGTAAGATGTATTGATGCAGGTATTTCGTAAAAAATTTGTTGTCAACTGTCCATTCATTTCCTGTCATTGTCTTGGTAAGATGTATTGAAGCAGGTATTTAGTAAAGATTTTGTTGCTAACTTTCCATTCACTTCCTGTACTTGTCATGTTGTTCAAGATTTTATCACTGCCTGTTCTTGTTTTTTCACTGGCTATCATTTTTGTGGTTTATTTTCAACAGAAAATCCTATCCAAGTTTCATGGAAAGGTTCTTATTTAACGTTGCAATATTTTCAGTTCTAATGGAGTCTGTCATGTTATCTAAGGTGGAAATTTAATGACAAAATACCTAAAAATTTCACAATGGAAAAGTTACTTGCCAGTGTGTTAACATGTGTTGTTTATAATTTGGACAGCTTCATCGACAGAATTCTCTCTAGTGTGTATTAACATATGTTGCTTCAAAGATGAATTTTAGGAAAACGAAGGTATACAAACTTTACAGTGAAAACTTTTCTCAGCAGTGTGTGTTAACATGCGACTTTTGAAAGATAAGTTTTGGATAAGCTTAAATGCAGGAATTTCACAGTGAAATGGTTTCTCCTCAGTTTGAGATTGCATGTTTGGTTTTCAATATTAAATTATGAAAATTTAACACCACATGAAATTTGGTTATCCTCTATATGTGGTCTTTCATGTTTATTGCACAGAATTAAAAGTAATGAAAAATTATCAAATTTCACAGTGTGAGAATGCCTTTTTTTCATGAATCTGCATAATTTTAGGTCATTTCACAGATGGAAACTGAAAAAGACAAATTCACTGAGTTCTCAAGTAAGAAAACACAGTTTACAGGGTCATAAAATAGCTTTGTATATTTGTTCTTAAAGCTTATCTGAAAATCCTCCTTTATAATATATGTTTATCAAACAAACATAAGTATTTTTTAAATTTAAAGGGATCAACTGAATTATGAACCGGGAAAAAAAGGTTGAATTCCTAATAAAAGTGTGTGAGTTTTGTTTGACCACACATCAACCTCTATGGGTTATTTAACGCTAAAAAGGTGAGGTTTTAATGTAATGTCCAATTATATTGAGAAGATTGATTTAATCAGATTTTCAGAAAATCTTTCTTATTTTTATTTTAGAAAGCTGAAGATGACTTCAAGTTTTAAAAATGCATTGCTGGTAATATTTTTCCTTAAAAAAATGGATATTTTTTCTATAGAAGTCTATTTTTACGTATATATTTCTATCAAAGTCTATTTTGTGTAAATGGATCTGTGGGTTATTTAATGCCAAAAATGTTGTGTTTTAAGGTTTTGTTCTTTTTTTTAATGTTTCATTATAGTGAGATTTTTATTAAAATGTTTTGTTTTTATTCTTTTATTTTAAAAAACTGAAAATGTCTTTTAGTTTTGTATTAAAAAATGTTTTGCTGAGAATAATTTTTCCTTCAAAAATGTGTTATGGTAATGATTTTTTTTTCAAAAATGTATATTTTTTCTATAAAAGTCTATTTTTATCTATGTATTTCTATAAAAGTGTATTTTTATACTTTCATGTTTTGCCCAAATTTGGAGGTTAATATTTGCCCATAACTGGGCCCTTAACAGGTGCTACCACTCCAGGTTAGAATGGACCTGTGAACAACAAAAGTGGTTCCATGCTCCTAACAACCTCCCAATCAGAAGCCTTGCTGCCGGATGCAGTTTACCATCATGCCCAAGACCACTAATTAAAAAGGATTTAAATCTGAACATTTTATTCTGACTGAAATCAATTGTAAAATGCAAATTGGATTTAATATGATCATCAAATGAAGTCAGGTGTAGGGGTTGTTTTTGAGATACTAACACTCACTGAGTGCAGAGGAGAAGAACATGTCCTCACAACTGCATCCAGCATAGCATGCAAGAGAACAACAGACGTGGAGAGATGGTTATACAAACAATAACCCCAGAGATGAGTTGGCCAATTTGTCACATACTGCAGATGTAGAAGGCCAGGGATATATGCTAGACTTGAAGTGTGGGGTAAAAACTAGTGCTGCATACCACAGACTGGTTGAGAGAAAGTGATAACATCTTGGTGTGAAGAAATATTGTACAATTGAATGTTAACAACACATTTTTATGACATATTTTTTGACCTTGATTATTACTTTAATATTCTTATTTTTCAAAATTTTGGGTAAACTTACATCCACAGATTTCACTGTTGTAAGGATTTTATCCAGTGTGTGCTAAAGTGTGTTTTTGGAGATATGAATTTCTTATGTTGAGAGATTTCACAGTGGAAATGTTTTTCTATGGGAGTGTGAGCACGTAGTCTTTGAGATATGAATTTAGAAAAAACATACATCCAGACATAATAAATATATTCTTTAATAAATAGGATGTAATAAATAAATAAAAATAAAGGAATAGTTTTTCTCCAGTGTGCATTAAGATGTACTGTTTGATATTTTCCTTTTTTGAAGATTTATATCCATAGATTTTACAGTAGAATGGTTTCTCTCAAGTGTTTACAGTAGAATGGTTTCTCTCAAGTGTTTTGGCATGTGTTGTTTGAGAAACGAATTTTGAAAAACTCACATCACATCAACATTTGAGTGGAATGATTTTAAGATAAAACTTACTCCACAGATTTTGCAGTGGAAAACTTTCCCTCCTGTTCGAGATTGTGTGATTTTTTTAAAAATTTGAATTTATGGAAAATGTATTTTCAAATTAGATTTCCAAGGAAATGTTTTTTCCTATTTATTACCATTTAAAAATAAATACAAAATCAGGTATTTCACAAGAATGCCTTTTTCCTCATAAATATTCATCATGTTTTCTGGAAACTGAAAAATAAGAATTAAATTGAGTACTGGTATAAGAACAACATATTATGAAATTGGTTTATAAAATAACATTTCAAGAATTGTTTTGAAGATGCTCTAAAAATCATGAAAAATGCACCAAAATGTTGATCAAACATTTTGTAATTTGTTACATTAAAGGCATTTCAGCTCAACTAAAACAAGTGCTGCATACCATTGATTGGCATTCAATTTCTTTATCAACGTTAATTCCTACAGGAAATTCCTATTCCACTTTATATTTCTATATTTGTCTCCACCATATTTGAATTTTCTCCATCTTCCTCCATTTCTAGTTCTGATTTACATTCACAATCCTCATCTTTGCATTTTGATTTATCTACATATTTCTTCTGTAGGAAAACATGTAAACATGCAGCACATTTTCTTTTCTCAAATACTCTGGTAGCTTTTAACTTGGTAAGCTACGTCAATCATTCTAATCAATAGAATAAAAAACAAATAGAAAAATAGCATACTCAACGGTATGAGAAAGTTTTATTTATTGTACTAAAATACCAAAAGCCGAAAGTGAGGTGTAAAAAATAGTTGATAAGTTTTTAACTATCTAAATTTAAATACACTTGAATAAAATGTAAATAAATTGCATGAGAGGAAATCTGTGTTTGGATTAAAGCAAAGAAAAAAAAACATTTATAAAACTCCTCCAGAAGAAAAACATGGAATGAAATTATTTTTTGAGTCTCTTCAAAACAAAATTAAAATTTTAAAACATCTTTTTCAGGGTGTTCACATTGTAAGTCTAAATCGTTTTTTTATCTGGTCTTCTCGGATTTCTAGAAATGTAAAAATACATTAACTTCAAAATTCTTGCAAAAATAAAATATACGTCAGATTCTAATGAAAAATTTCAGAACACAAATGAATAAAATTATTTTTGAATTTTTTACTCAGAAATTTCTTGCTCGTTTGCACATTTAATAAAAACATGTTTTCTCTCTTTTTTTTTCATTTCATATCATTTTTGCTGGGGGTGTAGCATCCTGCCATATGCTAAACATTTACCTGCGGTTTTAGAAATTCCAACCAAGAGATCTTTTCAGGATTCTCACTGTCCCTTTAAGTGCAATTGTTTGGATCTCTATTGCATTAAGTTCACCTGGTATACTTGCCAGGTAGTTCTTAAAGTTCTTTTTCATGAGCCCAGTGGCCCCCATAATGACTGGAATATTTCTTTGAGATTCCAGTTTCTTTTGGTATCATACATCAGGCCTTGATATTTGGTTTTCTTCTCCCTCTCAGCTCTGTTTAGATCTGTATCATTGGGTACACTGACCTCTACTAGGGTTGCTAGTCCCCTCTTCTTGTCCCATATCATGATGCCTAGTCTTACATCTGCATTGTTCAAAGATGTAGCTGTAGGGATTACATCATCATAGTGGATGGTATATGATTCATTTCCAACAGTTCTTTCAAGTATATGCTCCCAGGACCTGATGCTGCATTGGACGTTTGATTTTTTACAGATGGTCTAGAGGAGGTCCTTGCACGCTCAGTTGTATCTTGATGAGTAGTAGCCATCCCCCATCAGAACCCTACAACTGGATGTTAGGTGGCTCAGACTCTCCCCTTCCATATGGCAGAACCTGCACTTGTTGTCATTGCTGAGTCCACACATCTTCCTAAAAGCGTTGGTCATGAGGCATTGGTTTTGGGCAGCCAATGTAATCCTTTCCTGGTCATAGTGGAGTGTTCCTTTTTTTGTGCCAGTCTATGGAGATTTCTTTATGTACATGTTTCGCACATTGTTGGTTGGACTACTCTACAAGTTTCTTACTATGGAAGGCCCTGGTGTATAACTTCCAGCTATTTTGGACTATTTCTGTGGTAGACTCTTCTTGTATTGTGCTTTTTCAAATCAGACTTAGTTGAAAATGATAATTCACATTTTTCACAAGAATATGGTTTCTCTCTAGTGTGAATTTGAATGTGCGTTTTCAAGTTAGAAATATCTGCAAATGCTGATCCACATATTTCACAAGAATATGGTTTCTCTCCTGTGTGAATCCGAATGTGCTTTTTCAAATCAAACTTATTTGCAAATGCTGATCCACATATTTCACAAGAATATGGTTTCTCTCCAGTGTGAATTCGTATGTGGCTTTTCAAGTGATAATTATCTGAAAATGCTGATCCACATATTTCACAAGAATATGGTTTCTCTCCATTATGAATTCGCACATGCCTTTTCAAGTGATAATTATCTGAAAATGCTGATCCACATATTTCACAATGATATGGTTTCTCTCCAGTGTGAATTCTAATATGCCTTTTCAAGTCTGAATAAATTGAAAATGTTGATCCACATATTTCACAAGAATATGGTTTCTCTCCAGTGTGCATCCGAGTGTGACATTTCAAAGCAGAAGTAGTTGAAAATGCTGATCCACATATTTCACAAGAAAATGGTTTCTCTCCAGTGTGAATTCGAATGTGACATTTCAAAGCAGAATTAGTTGAAAATGCTGATCCACATATTTCACAAGAATATGGTTTCTCTCCAGTGTGAATTCGTATGTGTCTTTTCAAGTGATAATTATCTGAAAATGCTGATCCACATATTTCACAAGAATATGGTTTCTCTCCTGTGTGAATTCGATTGTGCTTTTTCAAACCAGGATTACTTGAAAATGTTGATCCACATATTTCACAAGAATATGGTTTCTCCCTATGGGAAATTGGCATGTGTCGTTTCATTTCAGAATTATCTGAAAAGAACAAAAATGAGAAAACTGTTTAAATTTAATATTTAATCAACAACACTTATTAACTCTTTTAAAAACAAATAAAAAAAAAGGAAAGTAAATTTTAATCTGATCCTAACCAAAATAGGATTCAGTAAAAATCAATGCATTTTTTGTTCTGCTCTGAATTCAGATAAAATTTGCATCACCTTTTTTAAATGAATATATAAGAATATATTCATTTAAAATATCCATACCATTTCGATGTATTGAACAAAGGTTATGGTATAAGAAAGAAAGTATTGCTGATCATCAAAAAAACAGCATAAGATTTAGATGTACAGAGAAAAGGATTTAGTAAAAGAAAAAATATGTTTTTTGTTAATAATTAATTCACTCCAAGAAAAGCAATACTGACACTGATGTGCAGGGGATTAAAGTGAAGAGAGAGAAGAAAGAAAAAAAATGACCAAGTTAAGGTACAGGGGATGTAGAAGGAAGGACAAGAGAAAGATGAGAGTCAAGGAGATAGAAGATAATTATTTCACCCCAAGCAAGGTGTAAACTTTACTGCTGTGCAGGGGATTAAAGTGAAGAGAGAGAAGAAAGAATAAAACATGAGCAATTCAAGGTACAGGGGATATGGAAGGAAGGACAAGAGAAAGATGAGAGTGTTTGGTGACTTAACGCCCACCACACCAAGTGGCTGAAGAACGCTGTCACTGACGCTGCTGGTGTGCACACCATGAACTTTTCAATCACCCAATCCCTTACGCAAGTAGTGGACTTCCCCACGCGTTTCTCCGACAACCCTAACGGAAGGGACTCACTTCTAGACCTCTGCTTCACTTCCATCCCAGACTCTTGCACTACCAGACAACTCTGCCCACTTGGAAACTCTGACCACACTGTAGTGTCCGTCAATATTTCACTCCACTCCCGCCCGACCCATGAAACACAGACAAGTAGAATATCCTACTGCTATCAAAGAGCAGACTGGGATTCGTTCCGAGACTTCCTCTGTGACATCCCTTGGAACAATGTCTTTAGTCTTCCCATCGAAGAATGTGCATCCGAGGTCTCCTCCTGGGTTAAGGCTGGCATCGATGCCTTCATCCCTGCTAGGAAATTCCAGCTTAAATCTCATTCGTCTCCATGGTTCTCACCCGCTTGCTCGGCTGCCATTGCCCACCGGAATCATTTCTTCCAACTCTATCGTAACTATGCGTCGGAACAAAACAGGCGCCTTTTCACTTCAGCTCGTAATAAGTGTAAAAGGATACTTAACGAAGCTAAGATGTTGTTTGCTGCCAGAATGAAGCAACGCATAGCATGCTCTAAATTCGGCTCTAAAGACTACTGGCGACTCTGTAAAAGAGTACTTAACAAGAGCAAGTCCACAATACCCCCGCTAATCAACAAATTTGAGGTCCTCACCTCCCCAGCAGATAAGGCTGAATGTTTTGCCCGCAGATTCTCGAACAATTCGAGTCTGGACTCATCTGGAGTTTTTACACCCGACTTCTCACCTAGAACCGAGGCACAACTGAATGATGTCCACATTACACCTTCGCTTGTCTCTAAGATAATCTTAAAACTTGACCCTCACAAAGCGAGCGGTGGTGACGGAATCCCAACCATAGTCTTAAAGAAATGTGCCCCTGAACTCTCCTCTATCCTTTCTAAGCTCTACAACCTCTGCCTATCTGCTTCCTGCTTTCCTGCCTGTTGGAAATCTTCCTCTATAGTTCCTATATTTAAAAACACTGGAGAACCCTCTGACCCTGCAAATTACCGCCCTATCAGCCTTCTTCCGATCTTTGGCAAAGTGTTCGAAGCCATTATCAACGCCGAGGTGGTTCAGCATCTCACAGCACACAGGCTCCTCTTGGACAAGCAATATGGTTTCCACTTCACCAGGTCTACTGCTGATATGCTAACGACCATCACCGAGTACATATACCAGGCACTCAACAGGAATGGCGAAGCTCGAACCGTTGCATTGGATATATCTAAGGCGTTCGACAGAGTTTGGCATGCTGGCCTTCTATGTAAACTGCGGAGCTATGGTATAACTGGACATTTGTTTGAACTAATCCAGTCATTCCTCTCTAACCGCACAATGAAAGTGGTATTAAACGGACATGCCTCTCAGAACTACCATACAAACGCAGGTGTCCCCCAAGGCTCCATCTTAGGTCCTACACTCTTCCTGATATATATTAATGATCTCCCTGATTCCATAAGAACCCAAATAGGTTTGTACGCCGATGACACCACAGTTTACTCTCGCCTCCAACAAAAATCTGGTGTAGGCGTCAAAGCTAAACTCGCAGCCGAGATTGAAAAAGACCTCCAATCCATACTGTACTGGGGTAAGATATGGCTAGTAAATTTTAATGCTTCTAAAACGAAGCTACTGTCAATTAACCATCATCGACAATCTCACCTACCTCCCATTAGCATGGACCAGGCTTGCCTCCCAGAGAGTAAAACACTACGCCTCCTTGGTCTCACACTTTCAGCGGACCTCAAATGGAATGACTATATCGAATCCATTGCTAAATCCGCTGCTATGAAAGTCGGTTCTCTGTGTAGGGCCCGGAAGTTTTTTCCGTCTAAATCTATCCTGCACATTTACAAATCTACCATCCGCCCGTGCATTGAATACTGCTGCCATATCTGGTCGGGTGCCCCTGCTGTTCTCCACGGGCTTCTCAATAAGGTTCAGAGGAGGGTCTGTAATGTGATAGATACCGACTTGGCAGACCGCCTGCAGTCTCTCTCCCACCGGCGAGACGTGGCTTCCTTGTGTCTCTTCTATAAATACTTTCACGGCTTCTGCTCCGATGAACTTAGATCACTGGTGCCCCCTAAATACGAATTTGCACGAGATACTAGATTAGCAACTAGATCCCACCCTTTTACAGTGAAACCAATAAAATGCAGCCGTAACTTCTACTCCAACAGTTTCTTTCCTCGCACTTCCCGTCTGTGGAATTCTCTTCCAAACGATTGCTTCCCTGACGGCTACAATCTCCAGGAGTTTAAATGTAAGGTCAATACACACCTCCTAACACACTAACCTGCTCCCATTCTATCAAGCACTCTTCCCATCTGCCCGACCCTCATCCTCGCTATCCTTACTCATCTATCACCTTTCTCCTGACATTCCCTATGTCTATCCACTCCTTCTCTTTACCTCCCCTATGTAGCCCCATGCGCAATAGTGGCAGTGGAATGCCTTGCTTGGGGTGAGATGATTAAAAAAAAAAAAAAAAAAAAAGTCAAGGAGATAGAAGATAATTATTTCACCCCAAGCAAGGTGTAAACTTTACTGCTGTGCAAGGGATTAAAGTGAAGAGAGAGAAGAAAGAATAAAACATGAGCAATTCAAGGTACAGGGGATATGGAAGGAAGGACAAGAGAAAGATGAGAGTCAAGGAGATAGAAGATAATTATTTCACCCAAAGCAAGGTGTAAACTCTACTGGTGTGCAGGAGGCAACTATGAGAGAATAAAAAAGAGAATAAAAAAAAAGATACAGCAGATATCAAAGAAAACATAAGAGATGGATGGTAATCACGTAGATAATACATTTCAGCTTTCAGAGATTGCCTCTAAGGAAGCATGCAAATGGAAGGGAGTTCCACAAACAGGAAGTGCAAGGGAAGAAACTGTTCAAGTCGTGAGAGTTCAATGTTAAAAGGTGTGACCTTAATGCCAAGCAAAAAACATGTGTTCAAGGTACCATCAGAGCAGTTGTCATAAAATACTTGTAGAAAAGACAAAGGGAAGAGAGAAAAATATACTGAGAAAGTAATTTTGTAAAAGAAAGTGTTTGCAATCATCAACAAAATACCAGAAGATTTAGATGTACTGAGAAAAGGATTTAGGAAAAGAAAGAAAGTGTTGGTAATCATCAAAACAATTCCTTAAAATTTAGATATACTGAGAAATGTATTTAGAAAAGTAAGTGTTGGTGATCAACAAAATTCCATAAGATTTAGAAAGTCTTAGTGAAAAAATTTTTTTTACCTTCTGGTGCACCCCCTACCTTTTTTAGTTTTATGAAAACTTGAGACACTCAAATTTTAACATGAGTTAAAAGCAGAATTCTTTAAAGAATTTAAATCATAAACGTTGTGTGCAACATTTAATGAAATTAAGTAAATGGGAAGGTAAAACATTTAAAAAATCTTTTTACCAATATTTTCTAAAAAGAATCATTTCAAAAATAATTTCATTCATTTGTGAATAAGTTCTGAAAATTTCATTAAAATCGGACAATTATTTGATTTGTACAAGAATTCTCAAATTAATGTTTTCAACAGAAAAAAGCGCAAAAAAAAAAAAATCAATGTTGAACTTTGTAGAAAGCGATGACATAAACAAAACAAGCATTCAAACCAAAATTTCAAACAGGTTAGAAAATATTAAAAGAATTTCTAAAAATTGTTAAGAAATTATTTGATCTTTCCTCTTAATAATAATATCAACATTTTGACTATAAAACTTTATTTTTGTTAAGTTTGTGGCATTTTGTATTACGCTATGCTGTTTTTCCCCTAAAAAAGTGGAGGTACCTAAATGAAATTTAGAATAAAACTATTTTTTACACACACAGTTGACTTTTCTAGCCTATCCACCATAACTGAAATGTGTTGAGAGATCAAGATAAGGTAAGCATATGGTTCCTAAATGGAGAATCGATTTACTAAGTAAAGTCGCTTTGTTTTGATTTTTTTAGGACAAATTGTTGCTCTTGTTTTTGTCTTTTTAAGTTTTCTTCATTTCTTACGATGACATCTTTCTTTGGAAGCTCCAAGAATGGCTTTATTCACAAATTTCATAAAGGATTCATTTGTTGAATATGCGCAAGCAAAAAACTTAATTGCACAAGATCGATTTACTATAAAGTTGTATGAAAAACTGAGCCTCCCCCACCTAAAATTGTTTAAATATTGAAATTTTTCCAAATTTTTTTGATAATAGGAAACTTTATATCGATAAGACTGCATTTTTTTTTTTTTTTTCATGTAAAGGTATTAATTTGTCTCTTCCTTCCAGTTATGGGTTAAATAACAGGACAGGTTGGGTTCTATAGCCTTGGTTGGCAACCACTCTACCACAAAAAGCAATGGCAACCTACTCCGGGATTATCTTCTGTTCAGTCAATCATGTCTCTTTCGAGACATGATCGCCCAAGCGTGTTTCACATATGGCACTTAACTGACTGAAGGAACAACAACCCTTGAATCACGTGACCTTTTAATGATAAATATTGCATATGGCCACCCGTCCAAACCAAATATGGGTAATCAACATGCAGAAAATTAAAATGTTTAGTTTTTCATAAAAAGTGAGCATTCTTTTTTAGAGTAAGCTTTTAGATTTTCAGTCAGTAAATATATTCGCCACACATCAATTTAAAAAATTCTGAGAGATCTGACTATGATATCATTTTAATTTATGTTTATAAAAGCAATTAAAAGTTTATCCAAATAAAAAATGGCATAGTTTTAAATTAAAACTATGCATTTTTGTTATCCTAATTCAAAGTAGATTTTCTAAAAATGAGTAGGTTTTGAAGAAAAAATCAAAGTTGATTAGCATTCCTCAATGACTACTGAATTTAATTAAAATTATCTAAAATTATGTTGAGACCTTATTCGCATTTTACGACATTTCTGGAAATTGATTTCGAAACTGATTTTTCATTGAATAAGTCCTGAAATTTTCATCAAAATGCGATTATTATTTTATTTTTGCAAGAATTTCCAAATTAATGCGTCTTTCACAGTCAAAAATTGCATTTGTGTATTACATTTTGACGTACTTAACTCTAGAGTCAATTTATGCCTCGCACTGACTAATTTTGAAGTAAACTCAATAGCGTCAATTTTTGCTTAAAAGAATTACAAAATTTAATCCTTTCTCTTTCAATAAAGCTAACTTTAAAGCTTGAAGATAAGGAAGATAACTTAATATTTATTTTTAAAATTTAAACTTAAATTTAGGTATCGAAAAATGAGTGGAGCTACATTTTTGTTTTCACTTTTCGTCTAAAATTGCGATTCAACGAAAGACGAGAAAACAATGTTTGAAAAATGCCTGAAAAGAAAGATTAATTTAGAGACGGAAATTCAGTTTTATTTTTCATTATCATTCGTTTTAGGCTATAATCTTTCAAATAAAAGCGAAATGTAAGCGAATTTCTTTCATAGAAGAAGACGTTTAAAAAATGATTTCAAATGCTTTTGTTTTTCGTCTTTTTAGGAAATCCGTGAATGTTCGTCTAACTTACCTTTTTTCAGGGCGAATCTAAAAGCTTTTCATAGAAACACAAACAGGATTAAAAGTTTCTCGACTTGATATTTTCTTTTCAACATCGACAATATCTGGCAATCTAATTGATTGCCAAAAGAACTTGCAATTTAAAAATGAATTATCTGAAAATAGATCGGATATATAACTTCTGAATAACACGAATTGATGGAAAACGGTGTAAAGGAAGAATTTGTTCCTTTCTCAAAAATAGTCCTGGGTATTAAATCTTTTTATTAACAAAAAGAGATAACAGCAAAATTACGGGGAAAAAACTCTTAAAAATCCAGGTAAATTTTCGTTTTAAGTCCCGTCGCTTTCCCCCTTCAAATTTATCCAAAATAGCATTATCTCTGTGCAAATGTATACGCTGAACTCAAATCAAATGTTAGTTTAATTATTGAAGAAACTTATCTTTTTTTTTTTTTTTAAATCTAAATGTCCATAAAAAAAAAAAGAAATATATCTTGCTCTTTTTTCTCTCCCGTAATTCTCACGAAGAAATTAACTGCAGAATGATGGACTGCGCATGTGATCGAATTTTGTCAGATTTTTCTACATTTACTGATACTTCCGGTGATGTACTTCCGGTAATTAAAGTAAGGCGCTATTGTATTTCTACACTTATTACTCTCAGCACAGGAAGTACATCGCCGGAAGTTTCAGTGAAGTACGAAATTCAACCAAAATTGCTGCTTACATAGAACGTCATTCTGCAGTTAATTACATTAGTTACGGGAGAGAAAAAGTGCAAGATATTTGTTTATTTGTTCTTTTTTTTATGGACTTTCAAAGCAAAAAAGGTAAGTTTCTTCAATAACTAATTGTTGATTTGAGTTCAGCATATACATTTGCACAGAAATAATGCTATTTTGGATAAATTTGAAGGGGAAAAAGCCGTCAGCACCTAAAACACAAATTTACCAAAATCCAATATGTTTTTGACGGTACAAAAACATATTACGATGTTAAAGGCGAGAAGTTTTTTTTATTACTAAAGACCATGATAAATTTTAAAACAAAAAATAAAACACCAGTGAACCGGTTTTGTCCCCTCTTGTCAGAACTGTAAATGGGGAAACAAATTATGAAAAGACAGTCTGTTGTGGATGACGTGAATGAATGGACAGCGAAAAATAAAAGTTATAAAATCTAAAGATGTTAGAGGCTCAGCAATGCAAGCCCAAGCAAACAATCTCTTTGCTTACAAAGAGAGGGTCGCTTGGACCCGATTAACAGCGTCTCCAATACCTTCAGATGGAATAACGAGTGTGCTCTGGCCAAAACAGAGAACCAATTCACACTGAAATTCATAGCACAGGTCAGACTTTTTGTCAAGTGATCTGGTATAGATGACCCGTATGTAGTTGGAATTATATCACCAGACGAAAAATTTTTGTTAAGTATTTTAGCAGATACATGCTGTTTAATCATGACATCTAAATGCTGCATCCTTCTATCTATGTAGAATTTTCAGAAAATCTGTGATGTTTTCATCTAATTTACCTTTCACTTCTCAGGGTGAAGAAATGCTTTTCATAAAAAAACACACAAAATTAAATTGCTGCTGTTGGAGTTGATTAAAAATCTCTAAGGGTAAAATTAATACAATCAGTGGTGGAATCCTTCTGATTTGCAAAAATGGTTCTTATGTGACACTATCTCCCACAGGGATACTTTCCCTTCTCTCGCGGGGATACTTTCCTTTAGTTGGTTTAAAACAACGGAGAGAGAAATTGATACTGGCCATATTATTAAAGTTTTATTGCGGCATGTGATGTGAGCTTAGGAAAAAAATAATAATTTTAATACCATCAAGTACTTCTAAAATCCGGGGAATGTAAAATCTAACTATTCTGGGAAATACAAAAAAAAAAAAAATATACATTTCTTTTCTTTTGTGGTTTGAGATAAACATTTCAGGTAACCCGAAAACGCTTAGACAAAACAAATGTCAGAGTGATTTGATAAGGTCACACAAAGGCCAAGGTTCCCCGATAGACCCTCTGGTGGACACAGGAGTCTGTGGGAACCCGAAGGGAATGGAAATCCGATGTGAGTTGGCAAAATCTCATTCGTCGCAAATCACGTGGGCGGAAAACAATTTCATTTGCCGAAAACTGTGAGCCGGCCGGATCCCCAGAGAGGATCGAAATTGGTTATAAAAATAGATGCTCGATAAGAAAAGCTCAGTTGTTGTTTTTCGGGCAGAGAGCCACTGCCACCAACACCACCACATTCTCTGCCAGCAGCTGCCTCCGATTTGGCACATTCCGTGAGATTCTGTCAAGAACCCGAAAGGACTTTGCTATTTTTGAAGTTACATAGAAAATTGACAACCCTGATTTTAGAGAGGATAGGTGAAAAAGACTTTAATGAAATATGTGAAAAGACTTTAGTGAAAATTTGAACAGATCAGTTTTTTTTTGTTTTTTTTTAACGCCAACGAAACTAATGAAACTTAAAGAAGACATTTTTTTAGGAGCTACGATGCTTTTAGCGAAATTTCTCCCTCCGTTGTAACCAGCATTTTAAACAACTGTATATCACTTTTGACAACTGTATTCCTGGGAAAAGAAAGACATTTTTTTTTATATAAAGATATTCTTCGTAACTCTCCAGGTGTGTTCAACCTTGTTCGTATATTTTATTAATGTTTTTTGGAGGGGGCCGTAATTTTTTTTCTCAAACCACAAGTGTACACCAGTGTCCGGACTGGCTCAAAAGGATGTCTATTAAGATTGCAGGACGTGAACTCTGGGATCTAATCACAACGTGGGACAGTGGCCCGTTGTTGCAACAGACGTCTTGTAATCCAGCTTTTGTGGCGAAATCATCGGATGAGTTCGTCACGACCAGCAACAGCGACCAAACTAACCGTACAACCCGGTGGCAGTGGGATCGTCACGAGCGTCAGCGTGAACGAGCGTCACATAAGACAGATGGTTAGCCCGGCCTGAGGCGTCACACTTAAAAGGATAAAAGTTAGTGGGGTGAAAGTTCTATATTCCAAGAGTAAAAATGAATAAATATTAGAAGATCACAATTGTGAAATTAGCATAAATTCAAATTTTTGAGAAAAAAATCTTATGAGGTCCAGAATTTTTATTTTGAAAGACAGTTCATAAAACTTTTGGGGATTTATTTGGATATTTTGATTCCTTCACTAAATATTTGTAAGAATAAAACAGTCAGTAATGACATTCTTCCGATTTGCATGAAATGATTTTGGAAATGATAGAAGCTCGAATTTTGTGGAAAACATGAAATCCATCTGTCATGTCCGCAAATACAATGTAAAATTAAAAATTATAGACAACGCAAAGAAATAATCTTTGCAGAAAAGAAAAAAAATCAAGCTAAATTTTACATTAATATTTGTACAGTCAGATACATGTATTTACAGAGTAATTTTTTGCTGTGGCCAAGTGAGTCTGCCAAGTTCATAGTGATTTTGTTGAAAGTGAAAAAAACAAACATTATTTACACCAATGTGTGTGTATGTATATGCTGGATTTTTAAATGTAACTGCTGGCTGATTGTGTGCAAAAGCAGCAATTTTAAATAAATGACCGAAAGAGACAACATATGACTTATGTTCATCACAGTTTTGTATGCTTTTCTCTAAAGAAAAATTATCACTGGTTGATGCAGTCTCATGGTAACACATGTTGAGGCAAAGTCTTGCTCATTGTCAGAGATCTTGTCATTGAAAGTCTGTTCTTTTTCTGCCAATGTCATGGTAATGTGTGCCAAGCCAAGACTTTATTCATTGTCCAAACTTTGTCACTGTCCATTCTTAAAGCTACCATTGTCATGGTAAGATGTATGGAAGCAGAAAGTTAGTAAAGATTTTGTTGCCAACTGTCCATTCATTTCCTCTCATTATTATGGTATCATATGTCGAGGCAGAGCCTTGTTTGTTGTTCAAAGTCTTGTCGCCAACTGTCCCCGTCTTTTCTCTGGTGATCATGTTTGTTGTTCATTTTCACCACAAAATCCAATCCAAGATATTTATGGGAATCTTCTTTAGTTGGAAAATAATGTTGCAGCATTTTCAGCCCTAATTGAGTCTGGCATGTGTCATTTAAGGTGGGAATTTAATGACAAAATAACTAAAAATTTCACAATGGAAAAGTTGCTTGCCAGTGTGTTAACATGAGTTGTCTATGATTTGCATATTTTGGATGGTTTCATCCACTCTAGTGTGTATTAACATGTGTTGTTTCAGAGAAGAATTTTAGGAAAACTTGTCTACAGATTTCACAGCAGAAACTTTTCTAACCTGTGTATGCAAACAAGTGTTTTTTGAAAGATTAGTTTTAGAATAGCTTAAATCCACAGATTTCACAGTGAAATGGTTTCTCTTCAAAATGAGGCTGCACCTTCGGCTTTCAATTTTAATTCATGAAAATTTAACACCACACGTTTTAAAGAAATTGGTTTATCACCTATCACCTATCCGTGGTCTCTCATGTTTATTCTACAGAATTAAAAATAACAAATAATTTTCAAATTTCACAGTGTGAGAATACCTTTTTTCTCATAAATTTTCATCATGGTTTTAAGTTCTTTGCAAAGAGGGAACTGAAAAAGATAAAATAAATTGAGTATTCAAGGGAACACATTATATAAAAAACGGTTTGCATATTTTTTTAAAGCTTATCTGAAAATCCACACTTATATGTTTATAAAACAAATATAAATAATTGTAGTATGAATATTGGATTTAATATGATCAACAAATGAAGTCAGGTGTAGGGGTTGTTTTTGAGATACTAACACTCACTGAAGAACATGTCCTCACAACTGCATCCAGTATAGCAGGCAAGAGAACAACAGACCTGGAGAGATGGTTATACAAACAATAACCCAAGGATGAATTAGTCAATATGTCACATACTGCAGATGTAGAAGGCCAGGGATATATGCTAGACTTGGAGTGTGGGGTAAAAACTAGTGCTGCATACTACAGACTGGCTGAGAGAAAGTGATAACATATTGCTGTGAAGAAATATTGTACAATTGAATGTTAACAACACATTTTTATGACATATGTTATGACCTTGATTACTACATTACTATTGTGTTAGTATCGATTATTACTTTACTATTTTTTTAACTACTGTTCAAATGTAGCTTCGGCCTCAATTTCACTGCTATCAGTCAGAGCAGAACAAAAAATGCATTGATTTTTACTGAATCAGATTTTGGTTAGGATCAGATTAAAATTTAGTTTCCTTTTTTTTATTTATTTTTAAAAGAGTTAATAAGTGTTGTTGATTAAATATTAAATTTACACAGTTTTCTCATTTTTATGTTTTTCTTTTCAGAAAATTCTGAAATGAAAAGACACAGTCGAATTCACACTAGAGAGAAACCATATTCTTGTGAAATATGTGGATCAGCATTTTCAGCTAATTCTGCTTTGAAATGTCACACTCAGATGCACACTGGAGAGAAACCATATTCTTGTGAAATATGTGGATCAACATTTTCAATTTATTCAGACTTAAAAAGCATTTTAGAATTCGCACTAGAGAGAAACCATATCATTGTGAAATATGTAAATCAGCATTTTCAGATAATTATCACTTGGAAAGACACATGCGAATTCACACTGGAGAGAAACCATATTCTTGTGAAATATGTGGATCAGCATTTTCAAATAATTTTGATTTGAAAAAACACATTCGGATTCACACAGGAGAGAAACCAATATTCTTGTGAAATATGTGGATCAGCATTTGCAGATATTTCTAACTTGAAAACGCACATTCAAATTCACATGGGAGAGAAACCATATTCTTGTGAAAAATGTGAATTATCATTTTCAACTAAGTCTGATTTGAAAAAGCACAATACAAGAAGAGTCTACCACAGAAATAGTCCAAAATAGCTGGAAGTTATACACCAGGGCCTTCCATAGTAAGAAACTTGTAGAGTAGTCCAACCAACAACGTGCGAAACATGTACATAAAGAAATCTCCATAGACTGGCACAAAAAAAGGAACACTCCACTATGACCAGGAAAGGATTACATTGGCTGCCCAAAACCAACGCTTTTAGGAAGATGTGTGGACTCAGCAATGACAACAAGTGCAGGTTCTGCCATATGGAAGGGGAGAGTCTGAGCCACCTAACATCCAGTTGTAGGGTTCTGATGGGGGATGGCTACTACTCATCAAGATACAACTGAGCGTGCAAGGACCTCCTCTAGACCATCTGTAAAAAATCAAACGTCCAATGCAGCATCAGGTCCTGGGAGCATATACCTTGAAAGAACTGTTGGAAATGAATCATATACCATCCACTATGATGATGTAATCCCTACAGCTACATCTTTGAACAATGCAGATGTAAGACTAGGCATCATGATATGGGACAAGAAGAGGGGACTAGCAACCCTAGTAGAGGTCAGTGTACCCAATGATACAGATCTAAACAGAGCTGAGAGGGAGAAGAAAACCAAATATCAAGGCCTGATGTATGATACCAAAAGAAACTGGAATCTCAAAGAAATATTCCAGTCATTATGGGGGCCACTGGGCTCATGAAAAAGAACTTTAAGAACTACCTGGCAAGTATACCAGGTGAACTTAATGCAATAGAGATCCAAACAATTGCACTTAAAGGGACAGTGAGAATCCTGAAAAGATCTCTTGGTTGGAATTTCTAAAACCGCAGGTAAATGTTTAGCATATGGCAGGATGCTACACCCCCAGCAAAAATGATATGAAATCAAAAAAACATATTTTTATTAAATGTGCAAATGAGCAAGAAATTTCTAAGTAAAAAATTCAAAAATAATTTTATACATTTGTGTCCTGAAATTCTTCATGAGAATCTGACGTATATTTTATTTTTGCAAGAATTTTGAAGTTAATGTATTTTTACATTTCTAGAAATCCGAGAAGACCAGATAAAAAAACGATTTAGACTTACAATGTGAACAACCTGAAAAAGATGTTTTAAAATTTTAATTTTGTTTTTAAGAGACTCAAAAAAGAATTTCATTTCATGTTTTTCTTCTGGAGGAGTTTTCAAAAGATTTGTTTTTTCTTTGCTTTAATCCAAACACAGATTTCCTCTCATGCAATTTAGTTACATTTTCTTCAAGTGTATTTAAATTTAGATAGTTAAAAACTTATCAACTATTTTTTACACCCCCACTTTCGGTTTTTTGAGTATGCTCTTTTTCTGTTTATTATTTTATTGATTAGAATGATTGGTGTAGCTTACCAAGTTAAAAGCTACCAGAGCATTTGAGAAAAGAAAATGTACTGCATGTTTACATGTTGTCCGACAGAAGAAATATGTAGTTAAATCAAAATGCAAAGACGAGAATTGTGAATGTAAATCAGAACTAAAAATGGAAGAAGATGGAGAAAATTCAAATGTGGCGGAAATAAATATGGAAATAAAAGTTGAAGAGAAATTTCCTGCAGGAATTAAAGAGGTTGAAGGTGACAATGATGATTTGCCAAAGGAAGAGAGCTCCAGTGCATGTGGTAAGGATAATAATAAAGTAATAATAAAGAACATAGCAACACATTTCTATGATATATTTTATATGCAATTTTATTCAGGCCAATATTTCATCACTTTCTCTCAGCCAGTCTCTGGTATGCAGCACTTGTTTTTAGTTGACCTGAAATGCCTTTAAATTAACAAATGATGATTTGCCAAAGGAAGAGAGCTCCAGTGAATGTGGTAAGGATAATAATAAAGTAATAATAAAGAACATAGCAACACATTTCTATGATATATTTTATATGCAATTTTATTCAGGCCAATATTTCATCACTTTCTCTCGGTTAGTCTCTGGTATGCAGCACTTGTTTTTAGTTGACCTGAAATGCCTTTAAATTAACAAATGATGATTTGCCAAAGGAAGAGAGCTCCAGTGCATGTGGTAAGGATAATAATAAAGAACATAGCAACACATTTCTATGATATATTTTATATGCAATTTTATTCAGGCCAGTATTTCATCTCTTTCTCTCTGCCAGTCTCTGGTATTCAGCACTTGTTTTTAGTTGGTCTCAACCACCTTTAAATTAACAAATTACGTACATTTGATCAACATTTGTTTCATTTTTCATTATTTTCAGAGCATCTTTAAAACAATTCTTGAAATGTTTTTCTTTTATACACCTATTACATAACCCAATATACTGTGTTATTTTTACTCCAGTACCCAATATATTTTTTAATATTTTTGGTTTCCATTTTTGAGAGTTTCTTACAGTATGAGGAATTTTTATAAGAAAAAAATTCATTCTTATCTTGTGAAATTCTTGAATTTGTATTTATTTTTAAATGGTGAGAAAAAACATAATAGGGAAAAACCTTTTCCTTTGAAACTTGTAATTTGAAAATACATTTTCCATGAATTTAAATCTAAAAAGAAAAAATGCAGTCTCAAATTGGAAAGAACTATTTCTCTTACAAAATCTGTGGAGAAATTTTGCCATAATATCATCTCACCGAAAACACGTCATCATACACTGGAGAGAAATGTTTCCACTATGAAATCTATAGATGTATGTTTTCCCATTCTAATCAGAAATCTGGCAATAGAAGTCTTCCAAAAATGAAAATCTGAAACACCACATGTTTTTGTGTGTGTTAATGTATTGCTTGAGACTCGAATTATGGCTAAACTTACATCCACAGATTTCACATTGGTAAGGTTTCTGTCCAGTGTGTTTTTGGAGATATGAATTTTGTTTAAACGTATATATCTACAGACTACATGGCGGAAACATTTTTCTCATGTGTGTGTGTAAACATGTGTTTCTCGAGATATGAATTTAGGGAAAACTCATATCAATTGGTTTCACAGTGAAATATTTTTTCCCCCGTGTGCATTAACATGTGGTGTTTCAGATTTTCATTTTTGGGAAATTTATATCCCCAGATTTCAGAGTAGAATGGTTTCTAGCCAGTGTGTGTTAACATGAGTCGTTTGAGAAATTAATTTTGGGAAAACATACATCTACAGATTTCATAGTAGTAACGTTTCTCTCCGGTGTATGATAGTATGTGTTGTGGGTGTGATGATTTTAAGGCAAAACTTTCTCCACAGATTTTGCAGTGGAAATGGTTCTCTCCGGTCTGAGATTGCATTTTTTTTAGATTTGATTTAATGGAAAATGTATTTTCAAATTACAGATTTCAAAGGAAATGGTTTTTCCTATTATGTTATTTCTCAACATTTAAAAATAAATACAAATTTAAGAATTTCACAAAATTAGAATGTTTTTTTTTTCATAAAAATTCATCATGCTTTCAGTAACTCTCAAAGATAGAAATTGAAAAATAAGAAATAAATTGGGTAATGCAGTAAGACCAACACAATCTATCCGGTTATGAAATTGGTGGCAAATTTTGGTTTTAGTTCCTGAAGACTTTTACCCCTTCAAATTTTTCAAAAATATCCTTATTTCCATGCAAATGTATATGCTGAACTCCAATTAACAATTAGATATTGAAGAAACTTACCTTTTTTATGTTAACGACCAGAAAAAAAAATCAAACTTAGTCTTGCTTTTTTTGTCACCCACTACCAGCTAAGAGATAAGACATTCGCTGCTGAATCACTTTAGGCGTAGGAAGCTAATTTCGGCATATTTACTTCCTTTACTGTAAATTCTTTGCAGAAATTACGTGATGTTTTTTGTATTTAATTTCAGTAGAAGGTTGCGTGTACTTAATTTCAGAAGAAAGTTAACTTTCAAATATATGAAAAAAAGTGATAAGTGTAGTTTAATTAACCTTCAAATATATTGCATGTATTTGTGTGTTTTCTTTTTTCCTTTTTTTTTGGTACTTAATTTCAGAAGAAAGCTAACTTTTGTCTGAAAAAATAAAGTAAAACTACAATTATCACTTATTTTCACATATTTGAAAGTTAATTTTCTTCTGAAACTAAAAAAGAAAAGAAAAAAACACAAATACACACAATGTATTTGAAGGTTAGACTAAACCTTATTTTCATATATTTGAAAATTAATTTTCTTAAAAAAATTCTATATTTTCATATATTTAACAGTTAACTTTTGTGGGAAAAAAATTAAGTAAAACTACACTTATCACTTATTTTCATATATTTGAACGTTAACTTTCTTCTGAAATTAAAAAAAAGAAAAAACAAAGAAATACACGCAATGTATTTGAAGGTTAATTAAACTAAATATATCACTTATTTTCATACATTTGAAAGTTGAATTTCTTAAAAAAATTCTATATTTTCATATATTTGAAAGTTAACTTCATCCAAAAAAAATTAAGTAAAACTACAATTATCACTTATTTTCATATATTTGAAAGTCAACTTTCTTCCCAAATTAAGTACATGCAACTTTCTTAAATTAATTACCAACAAAAAAAAGAAAACAAAAAAATCACACAAATACATGCAACTTTCTACTGACATTGAGCTCCGAAAAACTAATTTGCATAAAAATTTCTTCAAAGACTTTTCAGTAAAGGAATTAAATAGGCCAAAATTAGCTTCCTACATCTAAAGTGATTCAGCAGCGAATGTCTTATCTTTCAGCTGGTAGTGGGCGACAAAAAGAGCGAGAAGAAATTTGTTTTTTTTTCTGGTCGTTAACAGCAAAAAAGGTAGGTTTCTTAAATAACTAATTGTTGATTGGAGTTCAGCATATACATTTGCATGGAAATAAGGATATTTTAAATAAATTTGAAGGGATAAAAGCCTTTTAATTTGGTAAGCTACGCCAATCATTCTAATCAATAGAATAAAAATCAAATAGAAAAAAAGCATACTCAACGGTATGGCAAAGTTTTATTTATTGTACTAAGATACAATTAAGTACAAAGCTAAAAGTGGGGTTGTAAAAAAGGTTGATAATTTTTTATCTATCCAAATTTAGCTAGACATATTCGTCACCCCTTCACATATGATAATGGCATAGGGAAGTGTTGGTTAAAAATAGAAGTAAATAATTACAGGTGTTCATCCTATACATTCAATGATTGTTTAAATCTCTTCTTAAATTCAATTTTTAAAATTTACTACCTTTTCTTTCTTATACATTCTTATTTCATTCTTATATTCAATATAATAATTTCAAATTTAATCCATCGTAATATAAATCTTGTAATATGCACTAGATTTGTTTTTTCTGAAAATGTTTAGATTCAATCCATTGCTATGTGTAGTTGTTTTGAGAGTATATATTGGTCTGTTCCAGGATTGGCACCACAGACTCATAAAATATGTCATGGGTCAACGTCACTGGAGCATTTAGACCTGAATGTTACTTAAACCAATATACCTCATCATTTACTATTAAAATAAACTATAATCCTTATTTTGATTCAATAATTTCGCTCTTAAATCTAAGCAGTATCCTGCAAGATGTGAAAAATATCAGAAATTTCAATTAACCAAATTATTAATTAAACATTAATAATAATAATAATGGAAATATTTTCAAATTCATGGACAATAAGAGCAAAATATAAATTATAATCTAACAAAAACATTTGAAAAAATGATATTTTATTTTTAATTTTCAGCCAAAAAACCTCTGTTTTGGAATGGAGTTCAACTTAAAATCTATCTAGTGACCCAACCTCAAACCTACTGTGGATCAATTGTATTATGAGTAACTAAGTTAATATACCAAGACCAAGACATACAACCGTGTGATATCAACACTTCAGTAACCTTGTAGGCTACAACACAACCAAATGAAGTTACAACAAAATGTTTCTGTTATTATTGCAGGGAAAGCTGAAAGGATTTTTTTTATTTCATTAAAATTTTTAATCTTTTCTGATACGTTCATAATGTTGGTTAAAAATCTTTTTTTTATTGTTACCTTGTAAAAGTGTCTTTTATGTCAGGTGAAAAATACACTGAACTGAAAATTTTTGCAAAAATCAAATAATCGTTAGATTTTGATGAAACTTTCAAAACACAGATGAATTATTTTTGAAATTTTTATTCAGAAATTTCTTCCTAATCTACATAATTAATAAGAATATGGTTTCTCATCAGTGTGAATGAGGTTGTGCTTCTTCAAATCAGAACTATTTGAAAATGCTGATCCATATATTTCACAAGAATATGGTTTCTCTCCCATATGAATACGATTGTGCTTTTTCAAACTGGAATTGTTTGAAAATGTTGATCCACATATTTCACAAGAATAGGGTTTCTCTCTAGTGTGAATTTGAATGTGTGTTTTCAAATTAGAATTGTTTGAAAAGGTTGATCCACATATTTCACAAGAATATGGTTTCTCTCCAGTGTGAATTCGATTGTGCTTTTTTAAACTGGAACTGTTTGAGAATGTTGATCCACATATTTCGCAAGAATATGGTTTCTCTCCAGTGTGAATTCGATTGTGCGTCTTCAAATTTGAATTGTCAGAAAAGGTTGATCCACATATTTCACAAGAATATGGTTTCTCTCCAGTGTGAATTCGAATATGTATTTTCAAACTAGAAATCTGTGAAAATGCTGATCCACATATTTCACAAGAATAAGGTTTCTCTCCTGTGTGAATTCGATTGTGCTTTTTAAAATCAGAACTATTTGAAAATGCTGATCTGCATATTTCACAAGAATATGGTTTCTCTCCAGTGTGTATTCGAATGTGCATTTTCAAATCAGTCCTGTTTGAAAACGCTGATCTGCATATTTCACAAGAATATGGTTTCTCTCCAGTGTGAATTCGCATGTGTCTTTTCAGTTGAGATATATCTGCAAATGCTGATTCACATATTTCACAAGAATATGGTTTCTCTCCAGTGTGAATTCGCATATGTCTTTTCAGTCGAAAATTAACTGCAAATGCTGATCCACATATTTCACAAGAATATGGTTTCTCTCCTGTGTGAATTCGCATGTGTGATTTCAAATTGTAATTCCTTGAAAATGCTGATCCACATATTTCACAAGAATATAGTTTCTCCTCAGTGTGAATTCGAATGTGCTTTTTCAATGCACCAATTTCTGAAAATGCTGATCCACATATTTCACACGAATATAGTTTGTCTCCAGTGTGAATCAGAATGTGTCCTTTTAGTTGAGAATTATCTGGAAATACGGATCCGCATATTTTACAAGAATATGGTTTCTCTCCAGTGTGAATCCGAATGTGTCTTTTCAGTTGATAATTATATTGGAATGCTGACCCACATATTTCACAAGTATGTGGTTTCTCTCCAGTGTGTTTCTGCATGTGAGTTTTTAAGCAAGATTTTTTTCCAAAAGCACATCCACACACGTCACAAAAATGTTTCTTTTCCATTACGCAGCATACACGTGTTTTGTTAATTCTGAGTATAGTGAAAATCTACTCACTCTTGTGCGTATTTTAAATTTGTAAACTGTGAAAATTCTGATTCAAATACTAAACATGTATATAGTTTTTCACCAGTCTGTGTTTGTAGCACAGGGATTTTTAAAGTTTTTTGTGTTTTTTGATGATTCTTTTTGTGAAGAAACTTTGCGGAAATGTTGACACAGTTAATTATGTTTTTTTTCCTTCTCATAGCCTAAATGATGAAGAGTTCATGACAATCCATCCTGTAAATAAAAAAAAGATATTAAAGTGGCAGATTTCTGCATTATTTTCACCAGAACATTGAAAGACTTTGTTTTAATCAATACAATATCAGATATTTCCTCGTCAGTTACACATATAAATTTGTTGTGGTTAGATTTTTATGTTAAAAATTGAAGATTATATTGCCTATTGAAAATTGAAAAGTTTAATACAAATTGTTTGGCCTTCATATATTTTAAATAATTTTTTTTGTGTGTATTTGAAGTTTTTTTATGGTAATTTCTGCATGCAAATTAAAAATCATAGATTTTTCCCCTTACCTGAGAAAAATAATTTGTACAATTTTGTCACTTGTGAATGCCATACACTTATCTCTAACCAACAACTTGTCAACACGTTTGGTATACAGCGCACAGGTCAAAAAGTTAAAGTCTGTGATAAACAAATAGTTTTATTCTAAATTTCACTCTATAAATAATACTTGTGTAAATCAGATTAATTTAACATAAAATTTGCTAATTTTTCAAAAATAACGTGTCACAGATGTATATTTTAATTTTGCTAGATTTTTGAAACCAAGAATTAATTTTGTTTACAAATGTGTCAAACTGGCTGAAAAATTGAAAGATTTTTAAAAAGTTAAAAAATTTTAGATTCCAATTAAAAATAATTTCTGTTCAAAATACACCAGAGTATTTTGCTAACTGTAAAATAGTAAATTTAATCATTTAGCTTTCAAGAAAACTTTATTTTTAAAAATTCAATTAGAAATTTGATATAAAAAATGAGTGTTCTGTAGGTATATACATAAATATGAAACATTATTGGTGAAAAAAAAGGAGAAAAACAGGTTAAATATAATTAATCAAAAACAATTATTAACTATACCAAAATTTTGAACATGTTAAAAAGGATAAGAAATTTTTTTTAAAAATAATTAGAAAATACTTTGATCTTTCCTCTTAATAATAACAAACATTTTGATGAAAAAAAGTTTGTTTTTTGTTTTGTTGTGTTTTGGACATTTTTCTTCGTACTATGCTGTTTTTTCAGCGATTTAGTGGAGGTAACATTCCCAATGTGTCCTGCGTTTAATAGAACCAATTTTTCTTACAAAATTTAATTTCTTGAAGGTAACAGATGTGAAAAAATATGCATATTTTTACCAAAATGTTTTTAAAATAATAATTTCAAAAACAATTTCATTCATTTTTGTGAATAAGTCATGATAGTTTCACTCATTAAAATTCAACAATTATTTGATTTTTGAAAGAATTTACAAATTAATGTTTTTTTCACTGGAAAAACTGAGTTACGTTTCTTTTCCATTTTTGAAAAATTCTAAAAATTAATCAATATTTTGACCTTTCCTCATAATATTAACATTTATAAGTTTGGGAACTTTTTCTTCAGACATACTATGCTGTTTTCTTTTTCAGTGATTTTAGTGGAGGTAAATTAAAGTTTTTTTTTTCAAATGCATTTTTTTTTAGTTCGTCTAACTTACCTTTTCATAGAAAAACAAACAGGATTAAGATGCTCGACTTGATATTTCTTTCTCAACAGTCAACATTGACAATATTTGGCAATCAAGAAAACTTCCGATTTTTTTAAGAAATTGCAATTTAACATAGATTCGGTATTTTTTCAAAATAGATTACATGTAGATTCTTATCAGAAAATGGAAACAGTGTAAAAAGAAAAGAGTATTTCTTCTTTACAAAAAATAGTCTGATTCAAAAGAACACACAAAAAATTCTTAAAAATCCAACATTAATCCAAGAGATTTGTTTGGATGAAAATTAATAATTTAAGAATTAATTAACATAATTAGGTAAAAATGTAATACTTAATTTTTTATTAAAATTTAAAATATTTGCGAAAATGACATTTATTTTTTACACAATTTTTCATCAAGTTCGCACATAATATTGACAATCGTCATTCAAGAAGTGATGACATCAAGTCTGTGAATGATGAGGATAATCCAACAAGATCTACTCAAAATAAAATATTAAGTTTTATATCTGTATAAAGAGCTCAACTGATGTTATCCAGAGTGATATGATATTTATAAATGAAAACTGAGCACGAAGATTGGCTGTAAATTATAATTCATGAGCTAAATTGGCTCATTTCTTCAGGCCAGAAGATATTCATTCCATTCAATATAAAATATTTTCCTGGAATAAACATTTCATTAAAATGAAATGGAAAAACAGTAATATGATCGGAAACAGGGACTTTAGCATCATCTCGATTGGGGACCACTAGACTGCTCAAAAAGAATTCATCATTCTTAAGTAGTGACCATCAAGCATATTACACGCCCACACACAAGCATATAAATACGTATATACATAACACTGCATATTAACACAATCACGCATACTTACTTATATCCATGAACACATATGTCCATACTTCCACATATATACATACAAATGCATCTCTGCATACACCAATCATGTCAGCTCTTCCTTCTATAAATTCCTTACCCAATCTATTCATCCTGATTTGATGGCTACCAACCCAAAATGTTATTTCGTACAAATTCCAGTGACCTCTGTTATAAAATCAATCATGTCAGCTCTTCCCTCTACCAACTCCTTACCCATCTCTTCATTCTGAGTTTATGGCTGCCAACCCAAAATGATATTTGGTACAATTTCCAGTGATCTTTGTAATAAATTCAATCATGTCAGCTCTTCCCTCTACCAACTCCTTACCCATCTATTCATCCTGACTTGATGGCTGCCATCCCAAAATGATATTTGGTACAAATTCCAGTGATCTTTGTAATAAATTCAATCATGTCAGCTCTTCCCGCTACCAACTCCTTACCCATCTATTCATCCTGATTTTATGGCTGCCAAACCAAAATGATATTTGGTACAAATTCCAGTGATCATCCTATTCTGAAAACCATGAAAAATGCACCAAAATTTTCATCAAATATATGTAATTTGTTAATTTAAAGCATTTCTGGTCACCTTCAATTTCTTTATCAACATTAATTCCTGCAGGAAATTTCTCTTCAACTTGTATTTCTATATTTGTCTCCGCCATATTTGAATTTTCTCCATCTTCCTCCATTTCTAGTTCTGATTTACATTCACAATCCTCATCTTTGCATTTTGATTTATCTACATATTTCTTCTGTAGGAAAACATGCAAACATGCAGCACATTTTCTTTCCTCAAATACTCTAGTACCTTTCAACTTGGCATACTACACCAATCATTCTAATCAATAGAATTAAAAAACAAAGAGAAAAACAGCATACTCAACGGCATGGGAAAGTTTTATTTATTGTACTAAAATACAATTAGGCACAAAACCAAAAGTGGGGTTGTAAAAAAATGTTCACAATTTTTTTACTATCCAGACTTAAATAAAATGTAGATAAATTGCATGAGAGAGTCTGCTTTTTGATCAACCCAAAGAAAGAAGAAATTGTTTTGAAAACTCCTCCAGAAGATAAACATGGTATAAAATTCTTTTTTGAGTCTTTTGAAAAGAAAATTGAAATTTAATTTAACATCTTTGGGGTGTTCACATTCTGAGTATAATTCATTTTTATATCTGGTCTTGTATTTCTAGAAATTTCAAAATTAGCAATTGGAATATTTTTTATTCAAATGCCTGAATGATCCTGCTCAGTCATAAAATATTTTCTCAAGGTTTTTTTTTAAATCAAAAAATATTTACCAAACATTTTAACAAAGTTTCAATGTGTTTGTTTACAACTGATTTTGAAAACATTGAAAAAAAAACAAACAAAAAAAAACAAAAAAACAAATATTCTCATTTTATTATATTATGAAGTTACATAGTCGAAATGTTTCTGTTATTATTAAGAGTTCATACAAAAGGATTTTTATCATTTTATTAAAATGTTTAACCCTTTCTTGTACATTCAAAAGTTTGATTAAATATCTTTTTTCATGATGTCTTGCTAAAAACATAATTTATGTCAGGTAGAAAAAACAGATTTTGAAATTTTTACAAAAATGAAATAATCGTCAGATTTTTAAAGAAACTTTCCAAACAAAAACGAATAAAATCATTTTGAATTACTTATTTAGAAATTACTTGGTAATTTACATATTTAATAAAAACATGGTTTCTCTCTATTGTTAATTTGATTGTGTTTATTTAAATTGCAGCTGGTTGAAAATGCTGATCCACATATTCACAAGAATATGATTTCTCTTCAGTGTGAATTTGCTTATGTGTTTTCAAGGAAAAAGTATGTGAAAATGCTGATCCACATATTTCACAAGAATATGGTTTCTCTCCTGTGTGAATTCGAATGTGCGATTTCACTTGAGAATTATTTGAAAATGCTAATCCACATATTTCACAAGAATATGGTTTCTCTCCAGTATTAATTCGATTGTGCCTTTGCAAACCAGCTTTATGTGAAAATGCTGATCCACATATTTCACAAGAATATGGTTTTTTTATTTAAATTGCAGCTATTCAATGATAAAAATATTTTCTGAAGATTTTTTTATATCATCAAAGCTATTCATTATAAAATTAATCTATTAATGAAAAAATACCAAACATTTCAACAAAGTTTCAATCTGTTAACAATTGATTTTGAAATCATTGAAAAAACATTCACACATTTTAATATGTTATAAAGTTATATCGTTGCAATATTTTTGTTATTATAAAGAGTTAATACAAAAGGATCTTTATTATTTTATAAAATGTTTAATCCTTTCGTGTACATTCCAGTTTGGATAAATTCCTTTTTCAGTCTTGTTAAAAACATCATTTACGTCAGGTGAAAAGCATACTGAATTTGAAATTTTTGCAAAAATAAAATCTTCAGATTTTGATGAAACTGTCAAAACAAAAATAAATATGATCTTTTTAAAATTATTTATTTAGAAATTTCCTGCTAATTTACATATTTTATAAAAAACACGTTTTCTCTCCACTGTGAATTTGATTAAACTTATTTAAATTGCAACTGGTTAAAAATGCACATATTTCACAAGAATATGGTTTCTCTCCTGTGTGAATCTGAATGTGTTTTTTCAAATCAAAATTATTTCAAAATGCTGATCCACATATTTCACAAGAATATGGTTTCTTTCCAGTATGAATTCACACATGCCTTTTCATGTGATAATTATCTGAAAATGTTGATTCATATATTTCATAAAAATAGGGTTTCAAGAGTGAATCCTAATGAGACATTTCAAAGCAGAATTATTTGAAAATGCAGATACACATATTTCACAAGAATATGATTTCTCTCCAATGTGAATTAGCACATGCTTTTTAAGTTGATAATTATTTGAAAATGTTGATCCACATATTTCATAAGAATATGGTTTATCTTCAGAGTGAATTCGACTGTGCTTTTTGAAATGGAACATTGTGAAAATGCTGATCTACATATTTCACAAGAATATGGTTTCTCTCCAATGTGAATCCGAATGTGACATTTCAAAGCAGAATTAGTTGAAAATGCAGATCCACATATTTCACAAGAATATGGTTTCTCTTCAGTGTGAATATGCATATGTCTTTTCCGTTGAAAATTACCAGAAAATGCTGATCCACATATTTCACAAGAATATGGTTTATCTCCAGAGTGAATTTGACTTTGCTTTTTGAAATGGAAATTTGTGAAAATGCTAATCCACATATTTCACAAGAATATGGTTTCTCTCCAGTGTGAATCCAAACGTGATGTTTCAAATAAGTAATTGAAAATACTGATCAACACATATCACAAGAATATGGTTTCTCTCCAGTGTAAATTAGCACATGCCTTTTCAAGATTTAATTATTTGAAAATGTTAATCCACATATTTCACAAAAATATGGTTTATCTCCACTGTGAATTCATCTCCATTTTATTGTGTTTTTAATAAATCACAATCTCAGATTAAATGACAGGTTCATTTACACAATGGCCGTTTCTGATCTAAAAACCCACTTAGAAAACAAAACTAATCAAAAGATATCGCCCCCTTTCCAGGGTGATAATTCTATTTAAATAAATAGTGATTTACCATTCTTAATGGACACAACAAATGTCACATTTTCTATTGCAATCACAAGAGATTTTTCATTTTTTATAATTAAGTTCAAACGTGAATTTTTAAAAATAAAAAAATGCATTCTTTTTGCATATCCATTTTAGCTTTAATTGAAAGCTAAAGGATAAAATTTAACATTTCAAAAAAACAAAATACACTGATGTATTTCAAATAGAAAATATATTGACTGGAAATGACGGCGAGTAGACTTTTTAGTTAAGAGCTGATTAACATATTGCCTATCTAAAATTGAAAAGTTTAATAAAAATCTTTTTACCCAAATATTTAAAATTAATTAAATAAAAAAAATTTTTTGTGTGTAAATATGTTCATTTACGTTCCATTTTTGAGTAAGTACGATGTTCCATAGGAGTCATAACCTGTTTCCATAATTAACATCTACAGTACTATAAAAGTTAAATTAGATATTTTTACCATGTCTTAAACTTAGTGATAAATTAATGATATGAAAAATACATAAAAATGTTAGTAAATAACATAAAATAACTTTGTTTGGTTATTTTAATTTCATTCTTTCTTATTAAATTAAAGTTATTTTAAAAGAATTTTAAATTTTTATTCAGAAAGCATATTCAAATATCTGGCTATAAATCTAAACTAACATTCTATTAAATATTATATAATTGATGAAATTATTATTTTAAATTTTACTATTTAATTAAACCCCCCCCCCCCAAAAAAAAAGAAATTAAAATGTTATGTTTTTTGGCCCCTATTGTCACCATACTTTCCGTCTGATCTCATAAATCTTTTAACACGTCTGCATTACGTAATCGTTGTGATGACAGGTAGGGCTACCGTAGTTAAAAAGTTTGTTTTTATTGTAAATTTCTGGCAGAGAGGAATTATTACTTGATTGAAATCAGATAAAGGTAAGTTTCAATTTTAAAAATTGACTTAAATGACGTGTCAGCAAGGTATATTTTATTTTTGCAAGATTTTTATAACATAAATTATAATGGCTCCTGTTTACATAGTGTTGAGAGAACGTGTCGATCAATCAAAAATGGTGGGAAATTTAACTTGAATTTATAAGATTTCAATAAAAATTAGATTAAAATCAATATAATTTCGGTTTAAAAAATACCAGCGTATTTTTTTTTTTCGGGTATTAAAATTTAATATGCTGGCTTTCAATTAAAGCTAATTTTAAAGCTTGAAGATGACTTATTTATTTTTAAAATTTAAATTTAGGTATCAAAGCAGTCGAAAAAGTCACTGGAGGATGCAATCATTTGATGTTCATTAAAACAGTAATAAAACGTTTCTTAGCCGCTCAATCAAAACTTTTCAAAACAAAACATTCGGACGAAATTTCGAAAATGTTAGAAAAGATTAAAAAATTATATTTTTAAAAATAATTAAAAACTACTTTGATCTTTCCTCTTAAAAAGTTTGTTTTATTAAGTTTGTGACCTTTATAATCATTCATTTCATACTATGCTTTTTGTTTTTATTGACGTATATGACGTTATCATTATTTTTAGAAAATATTATATTTTCTAAAAATAATGATTTCGAAACTAATTTCACTGAAAGTAAACTGTCATCAAAATGCGATCATTATTTTATTTTTGCAAGTATTTCCAAATAAATGTGTCTTTCACAGTCAAAAAAATGCCTTTTTTGCATATTACATTTTGTTTTTGTTTTTTTGACATAAAACAAAAACACGAGCGTCAATTTTTGCTTACTGGAATTACTAAATTTAATCCCTTGGCTTTCAGTTAAAGCTAACTTTTGTTGTTTTCACTTTTCGTCTAAAATGACGATTCAATGAAGGACGAGAAAACTCGTCAATGTTTGAAAAATGTCTGAAAAGAAAGATTTATTTAGAGACGGAAATTCAGTTTTCTTTTTCATTCTCATTCGTTTTAGGCTATAATCTTTCAAATAAAAGCGAAATGTAAGCGAATTTCTTTCATAGAAGAAGACGTTTAAAAAATGATTTCAAATGCTTTTGGTTTTTGTCTTTTTAGGAAATCCGTGAATGTTCGTCTAACTTACCTTTTTTCAGGGCGAATCTAAAAGCTTCTCAAAGAAAAACAAACAGGATTAAGTTTCTCGACTTGATATTTTCTTTTCAACATCAACAATATCTGTTAATCAATTGAACTTCAGATTTTTAAAGAAATTGCAATTTAAAAAATGAATTATCTGAAAATAGATTGAATCTAACTTCTGAATAAAACGAATTACTGAAAACGGTGTAAATGAAGAATTTATTCCTTGCCCCAAAATAGTCCTGGATATTAAATCTTATTGACAAACAGCGAGAACAGCAAAATTACGAGGAAAAAAAAACTCTTAAAAATCCAATGTGTTTTTGACGTTACAAAAACGTATGTTAAAGGCGAGAAATTTGTTATTACTAAAGACCATGACAAATAAAAACAAAACATAAAACACCAGTGAACCGGTTTTGCTCCCTCTTGTCAGAACCGTAAATGGGGAAACAAATTATAAAAAGAAAGTCTGTTGCGGATGACGTGAATGAATGGACAGAAGAATATAAAAGTTATAAAATCTAAAGATGCTAGAGACACAGCAAAGCAAACCCAAGCAAACAATCTCTTTGCTTACAAAGAGAGGGTCGCCCGGACCTGATTAACAGTGTCTCCAATACCTTCAGATGGAATAACGAGTGTGCTCTGGCCAAAACAGAGAACCAATTCACACTGAAATTCATAGCAAAGGTCAAACTTTTTGTCAAGTGATCCGGTATAGATGACCCGTATGTAGTTAGAATTATATCACCAGATGAAAAATTTTTGTTAAGTATTTTAGCAGATACATGCTGTTTAATCCTGACATCTAAATGCTGCGTCATTCTATCTATGTAGAATTTTCAGGAAATCTGTGATGTTTTCATCTAACTTACCTTTCATTTCTCAGGGTGAAGAAAAGTTTTTCAGCAAAAAACAAGCAAAAGTAAATTGCTGCTGTTGGAGTTGATTAAAAATCTTTAAGGGTAAAACTAATACAGTCAGTGGTGGCATCCTTCTGATTTGCAAAAATGATTCTTAAAAGGATAAAAGTTAGTGGGCTGAGGTTTCTATATTCAAGAGTAAAAATGAATAAATATTAGAAGATCCCAATTGTGAAATTCGCATAAATTCCAATTTTTGAGAAAAAATCTTATGAGGTCCAGAATTTTTATTTTGAGTGACAGTTCATAAAATTTATTGAGACTTATTTGGATATTTTGATTCCTTCACTAAATATTTGTAAGAATAAAACTTATACAGTCAGTAATGGCATTCTTTCAATTTGCATGAAATGATTCTAGAATTGATAAAAGCTGAGGTTGAGGGCTGTCTCTCGAATTTTGTGGAAAACATGAAATCCATCTGTCATGTCCACAAAATTATAGACAATGCAAATAAATAATCTTTGCAGAAAAGGGAGAAAATCAAGCTAAATTTCACATTAATATTTTATACAGTCAGGTACATGTATTAACATAGTAATTTTTATTGTTCCTTGCTGTGACCATGCAAACAGCAAAAGTTCTATTGTTTGTAAGGATTTGCCATGTGTGAATCTGGGAAGTTCATAGTGATTTTGTTCAAAGTGAAGAAAATAAGGCTGAATAAATGTCACATACTGCAGATGGAGAATGCCAGGGCGGGATGCTAGACTTGGAGTGTTGGGGTAAAAACTAGTGCTGCATACCACAGACTGGCTGAGAGAAAGTGATAAAATATTGGTGTGAAGAAATATTGTACAATTCAATATTAACAACACATTTTTATGACATATGTTATGACCTTGATTATTACTTTACGATTGTGTTAATATATGTATGAGATGTAATTGATTATTCATAGAAAATTGTAGGCACATTTAAAAAGTTTTAAATTTCTGTATTATTTTGTACCATTTAGCCAATAATGTCATGAAAAGAATATTTACTAATCATGAATGGAAAAGCTTAGTACAATTCATCAACACTGAATATTTTAAGAAGAATTTTGATGTTTTTTTATGTGCAAGTGTGTGTATATGTGTTAAGCATTCCAATTTTTTAAAACACAGATATCCATACACTATATTATCAGAAAAACACAGATATCCATACACTGTATAATCAGAAAAACACAGTTATCCATAGACTATATTATGAGAAAAACACAGATATCCATACACTATATTATAAGAAAAACACAGATATCCATACACTATATTATGAGAAAAACACAGATATCCATAAACTATATTATGAGAAAAAACACATATCCATACACTATATTATCAGAAAAACACAGATATCCATACACTATATTATGAGAAAAACACAGATATCCATACAATATATCATCAGAAAAACACAGATATATGCATACACTATATTATCAGAAAAACACAGATATCCATACACTGTATAATCAGAAAAACACAGATATCCATACACTATATTATGAGCAAAACACAGATATCCATACACTATATAATGAGAAAAACACAGATATCCAAACACTATATTATCAGAAAAACACAGATATCCATACACTGTATAATCAGAAAAACACAGTTATCCATAGACTATATTATGAGAAAAACACAGATATCCATACACTATATTATAAGAAAAACACAGATATCCATACACTATATTATGAGAAAAACACAGATATCCATAAACTATATTATGAGAAAAAACACATATCCATACACTATATTATCAGAAAAACACAGATATCCATACACTATATTATGAGAAAAACACAGATATCCATACAATATATCATCAGAAAAACACAGATATATGCATACACTATATTATCAGAAAAACACAGATATCCATACACTGTATAATCAGAAAAACACAGATATCCATACACTATATTATGAGCAAAACACAGATATCCATACACTATATAATGAGAAAAACACAGATATCCAAACACTATATTATCAGAAAAACACAGATATCCATACACTGTATAATCAGAAAAACACATATATCCATACACTATATTATGAGAAAAACACAGATATCCATACACTATATTATCAGAAAAATACAGATATCCATACACTATATAATGAGAAAAACACAGATATCCATACACTATATTGAGAGAAAAACAGATATCCATACACTATATTATCAGAAAAACACAGATATCCATACAATATATCATCAGAAAAACAGATATATGCATACACTATATTATCAGAAAAACACAGATATCCATACACTGTATAATCAGAAAAACACAGATATCCA
The DNA here is from genome assembly GCA_037127315.1 of Ascarosepion bandense. Lineage (NCBI taxonomy): Eukaryota > Metazoa > Mollusca > Cephalopoda > Sepiida > Sepiidae > Ascarosepion > Ascarosepion bandense. Next base: position 595,102 of record JBBBDQ010002147.1, read on the forward strand.
TACACTATATTATGAGCAAAACACAGATATCCACAGATTATATCATCAGAAAAACACAGATATGCATACTCTATATTATGAGAAAAACACAGATATCCATACACTATATCATCAGAAAAGCACAGATATCCATACACTATATTATGAGAAAAACACATATCCATACACTTTATTATCAGAAAAACACAGATATCCAGACATTATATCATCAGAAAAGCACAGATATCCATACACTATATTATGAGAAAAACACATATCCATACACTTTATTATCAGAAAAACACAGACATCCATGCACTATATTATCAGAAGAACACAGATATCCATACACTATATAATCAGAAAAACACAGATATCCATACACTATATTATGAGAAAAACACAGATATCCATAAAATTTATTATGAGAAAAACACAGATATCCATACACTATATTATGAGAAAAACACATATGCATATACTATATTATGAGAAAAACACAGATATCCATACACTATATCATTAGAAAAACACAGATATATGCATACACTATATTATGAGAAAAACACAGATATCCATACACTATATCATCAGAAAAACACAGATATGCATACTTTATATTATGAGAAAAACACATATATCCATACACTATATTATGAGAAAAACACAGATATCCATACACTATATTTTCAGAAAAATACAGATATCCATACACTATATTATGAAAAAAACACAGATATCCATACACTGTATAATCAGAAAAACACAGATATCCATACACTATATTATCGGAAAAACACAGATATCCATACACTGTATAATCAGAAAAACACAGATATCCATACACTATATTATCGAAAAAACACAGATAACCATCCACTATATTCTGAGAAAAACACAGATATCCATCGATTATATCATCAGAAGAACACAGATATCCATACACTATATCATCAGAAAAACACAGATATGCATACTTTATATTATGAGAAAAACACAGATATCCATACATTATATTATCAGAAAACACAGATATCCAGACATTATATCATCAGAAAAACACAGATATCCATACACTATATCATCAGAAAAACACAGATATCCATACACTGTATAATCAGAAAAACACAGTTATCCATAGACTATATTATGAGAAAAACACAGATATCCATACAGTATATTATGAGAAAAAACAGATATCCATAATCAATATTATCAGAAAAACACAGATATCTATACACTATATCATCAGAAAATCTCAGATATCCATACACTATATTACGAGAAAAAACACATAACCATACACTATATTATCAGAAAAACACAGATATCCATACACTATATTATCAGAAAAACACAGATATCCATACACTATATTATGAGAAAAACACAGATATCTATGCAATATGTTATGAGAAAAACACAGATATCCATACACTATATTATGAGAAAAACACAGATATCCATACACTATATTATGAGAAAAACACATATCCATATACTATATTATGAGAAAAACACAGATATCCATACACTATATTATCAGAAAAACAGATATCCATACACTACATTATCAGAAAAAAAGACTGATAACTAAATTAAATTTGAAGAAAAGTAAAAAATTAAATAAAATATTATATTATGTAGAATAGTTTCCTACACATTTAAGGTTTCTGTGACATTAACTTCTATAAAAACAGGCGATCATGTTATATTCCTCATGTAATCTTTACAGATTTGTATCCTGTAGAAAAAAGTAGATCAACTACCAGCTGTTAAACGATAAAATTGACATTCATCAAAAAAGTGTCCTTCCTCATCATTCTGTTATCCATTTAACACAGAATGTCTACATACAGAATTCTCATTCAATAACAGAGTGGACATCTTAATCATTTAACCCCAATCAGAGGAGGTTCAACACTAGCGTCAGTGATGGTACGACCCTTATTGATTTGAGACGGAATGACATTACATAGAATTTGAATTAAATGACAGAGTGTATATTTAACAAAATATTTTCAACTAATTTTTGGTTTTTAAGAAAGAAAAAAATAGCTCTACAAAACAACATTTAAAAATTCTACACACAATGAATACTTTTAAAATTCTATCAATTAAGTTTCAATCATCTTGAAATCCAGAAAATACAATGGATTTTAAAAATCATTGCAATATTCTAATTTCTTTTTTTAAGTAATTATTAATGAAAATTGAGTCATGGAGGAAGGCAATGATATGAAAACCAATTCACTTGAGTATTTTTTTATATTTCTGAGATGAGGTACTATTTACACTATTTACATTATTTGGACTATTGTCCTCATCTCTGTTGTAGATTTTATGATGTTTAGGACGTTGTATGCTATAGCCTTCTTCGCATACAATTGTCAAAACATTGTGGAAATGGCATTAAAGATGCATACAATAGTCTGAATAATGTAAATAATGTAAAACTATATGGAATTGATAAACACATTATAATAACTAAGGCAATATGATAACCTCATCTAATATTGTGTTCGTTTCAATTTCATTAAGCAAAACATTATTAAAATTGTTCTTTTAGAAATTTTGGGTCAGTAGTTTTGAAACTTACCTCTTTGTGTTAATCCAAAAGTTTTTCATAGAAAAATAAACAAAATTAACTTGTCAGACAATCTTTCTCGCCCTCAAAAATCTTTCAATTTTACATTGGACTCGTGGGAAAACTTATGTCTACATATCTTATAGTAGAAATGTTTCTTTCCTGTCTTTTAATCTGTATTGTTGGAGATATGAATTTCAGGAAATCAGATATCAACAAATTTAATAGATAATTTGATTTTGTGTGTGTTAATGTATTGTTTGAAACTCGAAATTTAGTTAAACTTACATCCACAGATTTCACATTGGTAAGGTTTCTTTTCAGTGTGTGTTATAGTGGGTTTTAGGAGATATAAATTGTGTTTGAACTTATGTCTACAGACTACATGGCAAAAATGTTTTACTCGTGCGTGTGTTAGCATGTGTTTCTCAAGATATGAATTTAGGGCAAACTTACATCCACAGATTTCACAGTGGAATAGTTTTTCTCCAGTTTGCATTAACATGTGGTGTTTCAGATTTTCATTTTTGGAAGATTTATATCCACAGATTTCAGAGTAGAATGGTTTCTAGCCAGTGTGGGTTAACATGAGTCGTTTGAGAAATTAATTTTGGGAAAACATACATCTACAGATTTCATAGTGGAAACGTTTGCTCTCCAGTGTAGGATGACATGTATTTTCAGTGAGATGATATTATGGCAAAACTTTCTCCACAGATTTTGCAATGGAAATGGTTCTTTCCAATTTGAGACTGTACTTTTTCTTTTCAGATTTAAATTCATGGAAAATGTATTTTCAAATAACAGGTTTCAAAGGAAAAGGTTTTTCCCTACAATGTTTTTTCTCATCATTTGAAAATAAATAAAAATTCAAGAATTTTCACAAGATAAGAATGCCTTAAATCTCAAAAATGGAAACCAAAAACTTAAAAAATATATTGGGTACTGGAGTAAGAACACAGTATATTGTGTTATGTAATAGGTTTATAAGAAATAATAGGTTTATAAAAAAAAAATTTCAAGAATTATTTTAAAGATGCTCTGAAAATCATGAAAACCAACCAAATGTTGATCAAACGTACGTAATTTGTTAATTTAAAGGCATTTCAGGTCAACTAAAAACAAGTGCTGCATACCAGAGACTGGTTGAGGGAAAGTGATGAAATATTGGCCTGAATAAAATTGCATATAAAATATATCATAGAAATGTGTTGCTATGTTCTTTATTATTACTTTATTATTATCCTTACAACATGCACTGGAGCTCTCTTCCTTTGGCATATCATCATTTTCACCTTCAATTTCTTTATCAACATTAATTCCTGCAGGAAATTTCTCTTCAACTTTTATTTCTATATTTATTTCCGCCATATTTGAATTTTCTCCATCTTCCTCCATTTCTAGTTCTGATTTACATTCACAATCCTCATCTTTGCATTTTGATTTATCTACATATTTCTTCTGTAGGAAAACATGTAAACATACAACACGTTTTCTTTCCTCAAATACTCTGGTAGTTTTTAACTTGGTAAGCTACGTCAATCATTCTAATCAATAGAATAAAAATCAAATAGAAAAGAAGCATACTCAAAGGTATGGCAAAGTTTTATTTATTGTACTAAGATACAATTAGGCACAAAGCCAAAAGTGGGGTTGGAAAAAAAGGTTCATAATTTTTAACTATCCAGACTTAAATAAATGTAGGTAAATCGCATGAGAGTCTGCTTTTTGATCAACCGAAAGAAAGAAAACATTGTTTTGAAAACTCCTCCATAAGATAAACATGGTATAAAATTCTTTTTTGAGTCCTTTGAAAAAACAATTGAAATTTCATTTAACATTTTTGGGGTGTTCACATTCTGAGTATAATTCATTTTTATATCTGGTCTTCTCGTATTTCTAGAAATTTCAAAATTAGCAATTGGAATATTTTTTATTCAAATGCCTGAATGATCCTGCTCAGTCATAAAATATTTTCTCAAGGTTTTTTTTTTTAAATCAAAAAATATTTACCAAACATTTTAACAAAGTTTCAATGTGTTCACAACTGATTTTGAAAACATTGAAAAAAAAACACAAAAAAAACCCCAAATATTCTCATTTTATTATATTATGAAGTTACATAGGCGAAATGTTTCTGTTATTATTAAGAGTTCATACAAAAGGATTTTTATCATTTATTAAAATGTTTAACCCTTTCTTGTACATTCAAAAGTTTGATTAAATATCTTTTTTCATGATGTCTTGCTAAAAACATAATTTATGTCAGGTGGAAAAAACAGATTTTAAAATTTTTACAAAAATTAAATAATCATCAGATTTTTAAAGAAACTTTTAAAAAAACCGAATAAAATCATTTTTGATTACTTATTTAGAAATTACTTGGTAATTTACATATTTAATAAAAACATGGTTTCTCTCCGTTGTTAATTTGATTGTGTTTATTTAAATTGCAGCTGGTTGAAAATGCTGATCCACATATTCACAAGAATATGATTTCTCTTCAGTGTGAATTTGCTTATGTGTTTTCAAGGAAAAAGTATGTGAAAATGCCGATCCACATATTTCACAAGAATATGGTTTCTCTCCTGTGTGAATTCGAATGTGTGATTTCACTTGAGAATTATTTGAAAATGCTAATCCACATATTTCACAAGAATATGGTTTCTCTCCAGTATGAATTCGGTTGTGCCTTTGCAAACCAGCTTTATGTGAAAATGCTGATCCACATATTTCACAAGAATATGGTTTTTCTCCAGTGTGAATTCGCATATGCATTTTCAAGTTAGAATTAAGTGAAAATGCTGATCCACATATTTCACAAGAATATGGTTTCTCTCCAGTGTGAAATCGCACATGCATTTTCAAGTAAGATTTATCTGAAAATGCTGATCCACATATATCACAAGAATATGGTTTCTCTCCAGTATGAATTCTCACATGTCTCTTCAACTGATAATTATCTGAAAATGTGGATCCACATATTTCACAAGAATATGGTTTCACTCCAGTGTGAATTCGCACATGCCTTTTCAAGTGATAATTATCTGAAAATGTTGATCCACATATATCACAAGAATATGGTTTCTCTCCACTGTGAATTCGACTGTGCTTTCTCAAACCAGGATTACTTGAAAATGCCGATCCACATATTTCACAAGAATATGGTTTCTCTCCAGTGTGAATCCTAATGTGACATTTCAAAGCAGAATTAGTTGAAAATGCAGATCCACATATTTCACAAGAATATGGTTTTTCTCCAGTGTGAATTTGAATGTGCGATTTCAATTGAGAATTATTTGAAAATGTTGATCCACATATTCCACAAGAATATGGTTTCTCTCCAGTGTGAATTAGCACATGCTTTTTCAAGTAAGATTTATCTGAAAACGCTGATCCACATATATCACAAGAATATGGTTTCTCTCCAGTATGAATTCTCACATGCCTTTTCAAGTGGTAATTATCTGAAAATGTTGATCCACATATTTCACAAGAATATGGTTTTTCTCCAGAGTGAATTTGACTGTGCTTTTTCAAATCAGAACTTTTTGAAAATGCTGAGGCACATATTTCACAAGGATATAGTTTCTCTCCAGTATGAGTTTGCATGTGTCCTTTCAGTTGAAAATTATCTAGAAATGCTGCATAATATTTTTCAAAAGAACATGGTTTCTCTCCAGTGTAAATTTGCACATCTTTTCATTTGAGAATTATCTGGAAAAAATAAAATAAAATAAACAGATAAAAATCCTCTTAAATTTAATATGTGGTCAACAACAGTTATTACCTCATTTAATAACAAATAAAAAAAAGGAAACTGAATGTTTTATCTGACACTAACCAAAATAGGATTCAGTAAAAATCAATGCATTTTTTGTTCTGCTCTGAATTCAGATAAAATTTGCATCACCTTTTTTAAATGAATATATAAGAATATATTCATTTAAAATATCCATACCATTTCGATGTATTGAACAAAGTCTATGGTATAAGAAAGAAAGTATTGCTGATCATCAAAAAAACAGCATAAGATTTAGATGTAGAGAGAAAAGGATTTACTAAAAGAAAAAATATGTTTTCACTCGAAGAAAAGCAATACTGACACTGATGTGCAGGAGATTAAAGTGAAGAGAGAGAAGAAAGAAAAAAAAATGATCAAGTGAAGGTACAGGGGATATGGAAGGAAGGACAAGAGAAAGATGAGAGTCAAGGAGATAGAAGATAATTATTTCACCCCAAGCAAGATGTAAACTCTACTGGTGTGCAGGGGTCAACAATGAGGGAATAAAAAAAATACAGGAGGTGTCAAATAAAATATAAGAGATGGATAGGAATCCCATAGACAATGCATTTCTACTTTCAGAGAATGCCTTTATCAGGGAAGCCTGCAAATGAAAGTGAGTTCCACAAATGGGAAGTGCAAGAAAAGAAACTGTTAGCGTAGAAGAGACAGATTTAATTAGTTCAATGCTAAAAGGGGTGACCTTAAGGCTAATCTAGTAGCACAAGTAAAAACATGAGTTCGAGGTACCAGGAAAACAAAAGCCTATCAGAGCAGTTGTCATAAAAATACCTGTAGAAAAGACAAAGGGAAGCCTCATCATATAGGTGAGAAAGTGAATGAAGGTGGGCTATCAAGTCAGGATCAATAATTCAGATCCTCCTTTAGATGTACTGAGAAAATGATTTTCTAAAAGTAAGTGTTTACAATCATCAACAAAATCAGATAACTTAGATGTACTGAGAAAAGGATTTAGTAAAATAAAGAATTAAGGGTGATCATCAACAAAATACCATACAATTTAGATGTACTGAGTAAAGGATTTAGAAAAGAAAGTGTTGGCGATCATCAAAAATATATCTACTTATATCGATAAAAGAATCTGCTGAAATTCGCCCCCTCACAAAAAAAAAATTGTTTTTAAAAAATATCAAAATAATAATCAAAACACTTCATTTTACCTGCAGTCGCTAAGTGTTTGAATGTAAATTAATACCAAATTTAATTTTGAATTGAAATTTAGGTATGCTGTTTTTAACAGAGATTTAGTGGAGGTACCTAAAAAACACACTTGGGCGATCATGTCTCATTGTGGTGCATTGGATATCAGCTCGGAACGAGAAATCGGGGAGCTGAGTTCGAATTCCAGCCGAATTCATTGCATTCACTTACGCGCAAATACCCTTGAGAAAGGTATTAATCCGTCTATTCCTTCCAGTTATGGGTTAAATAATAGGACAGATTGGGTTCTGTAGCCTTGGTCGGCAACCAGTCTACCGCAGAAAGCAATGGCAACCTACTGCGGGATAATCTTCTGCCCAGTCATTCATCTCTCTTTCGAGACATGATCGCCCAAGCGTTTATCACGTATGGCACTTAACTGACTGACCTAAAAAACTCTGGTAACGATTTGGCTCCCCATTAACGAAAATAAAAACAAGATTTTTACTAAAATTTCATACGTGCTTGAAAAAAATAAAACATTTTGAAAAATAATTAAAAAAATACTTTGATCTTTCCTCTTAATAAAAATATAAATATTTTGATGTAAAAAGTTTGTTTTTAATAAGTTTGGGACCTTTCTTCTTCATAAATAATATACTGTTATTTCAGCGATTTAGTGGAGGTACAGCTGTTGTAGTAGTCGCAGTCCTTCCCACCCCATCACCATCTTTCTGGCTGCGGGCTGGCCGTTACCTTCCGTTCACTTCCGGTTTGTAAACATTAGTGAATAAACGCATGCGACTTCACCCCTATCATACCGTGTATATAATCATTTACAGATCCCTCAACATAAATAATACAACAACAATGTCTCAAAAAAAAAAAAAAAGGCCCTAAACAATAAGAACGAACTTTTTCCATCAAATTCAAATTTCAAATATTTGTTATTATTTTAAGAGGAAAAGTATTTTTTAATTATTTTTCAAATTTTTTTTAATCATTCCTCACAGTAACACCTTCGAAATTTTGGTAAAAAATCTTACATTTTCTTTTTTGTTGGGTAAAAATAAACTGATTTTTTTTTTGTTTTTTTTAGTTAAACGCGAGACTCATTGGGGAATGTAAATCACCTATTATTTTTTTTCAAACATTTTGATAGTACCTCATTTCAGAAGTACACACAAATACAGTGTTAGAAAATATTAAAACATTTGTTGTTTTCACTTTTCGTCTAAAATGACGATTCAATGAAGGACGAGATAACTCGTCAAATATTTGAAAAATACCTGAAAAGAAAGATTAATTTAGACGGAAATTCAGTTTTATTTTTCATTCTCATTCGTTTTAGGCTATTGTCTTTCAATTAAAAGCGAAATGTAAGCGAATTTTTTTCATAGAAGAAGACATTTAAAAAATGATTTCAAATGCTTTTGTTTTTTTGTCTTTTTAGGAAATCCGTGAATGTTCGTCTAACTTACCTTTTTTCAGGGCGAATCTAAAAGCTTTTCGTAGAAAAACAAACAGGATTAAATTTCTCTAACTTGATATTTGGCAACTTAGGATTTGGCAATCAATAAAACTTCAGATTTTTAAAGAAATTGCAATTTAAAAAAGATTAATTATATGAAAATAGATCGGATCTGACTTCTGAATAAAACGAATTGCTGAAAACGGTGTAAATGAAGAATTTGTTCCTTGTCCAAAAATAGTCGTGGGCATTAAATTTTTTTTCTTTTTTTTTTTGAAAAAAGTCATAACAGCAAAATTAAGGGAAAAGAACACTTAAAAATCCACCGATTGTTTAAGAGATTTGTTTCAATGAATTTGAATAACTTCAAGAATTAATTGACGTTATTTGTTAAAAATGTAATACACAATTTTTCCTTACAAATTTAAAATATAATGAAAATGACATTTATTTATACATGCTAACTAAGGTTACACCAAGGTAAAAAATAACATTAGAAATACCCTGTCTCTCTATCAGATAGATAGATAGATAGATAGATAGATAGATAGATAGATGAAGGAATGGTAAACTTTGAAAAAAAAACACAAGCTACTCACGCATTTATGTATAGTTCATATGGTAATGAATTTGAACACTCTCAGCTCTTGACATGTGTTTACATTGTATATTACATGCTAAAGTCAGCCTTCCTCTACCGAGTGGCCATAGTTCAGAAACAAAATCACCGACTGACATCAATTCAATCCTGGCTAGAAGCCATGGCATGTCTAACCAAACTGATGAGCTGTGAAAAAGCAAAACAGATCTGTCTGTGGATGACTATATATATATATATATATATATAAAATACACAAAATTAAAATTATAAAATGGCAATAGTTTACATATCACACTGCATATAGCTAAAAGAAGCAATTAAGCAGACATCCAATCAGGTGTACATTAAAAGAAAATCAATAAAAAAAATTAATCACCTACATAATAAAAATAAATGTAAATAAGAAGAAAACCAAACAATCGTAAATGGGACCAATCCTAAAAAAAAAATAACAAGTCACGCCGAGTTCTATATAAATAATAAAAAAAAAGAAACATGACATAACAGCTAGAAACCTTGTTACAGTGCATTTTTTCATTTTACAATATGAGCACGGAAAAAAATATTACCTCAAAAATAAAATTTTTTATTACAACCGAGAACAAGTGACAATACGCCTTCCCAAGATTATTACTATGCATGCTATGGGATTTTATAAGACAGTATACTGTACATTGATTGGTCAGTATGTATCATACCATTTCTTAGAAACACCTTTCCTAGAATTTAAATATTTCAAACCAAAATCAGCCAAAACAACTGCCAGACAGTATGAAAAAGAAAGCGTGCCTTGTAAATGGATCCTAGTGGAAAAAGACCTTAGTTGAGATTTGACGATAACTTTAAATCCATCACTTATAGAAATTAACTACTTCGAAAGAAATTCACGAAACCTTAAAAAAAAATAAAATAAAAAGTGTGGCAAAAGGTAAAAAATGAGAATGAGAGAGGCTGGTCATCTTTGGTCTAACTTTATCTGGCCAAATTCACTCACCCAAGCAGACATAATACATCCTTCCACCATAATACCTCATTTATACAAAACAGACATATCCATACCAATCCTAAACTAATGTAGTCGTGGATATTTTAACTGCCTTCACCTTTTTGTTTAACGTACTTGTGAGAACAGCATGAAGTATGTCTAAGGCTTTATTCGTCAAACCATTCAATTACAACCGTGGAAATTGTAAATAATTACAACAAAGTCATTATCAATTCGGTACATATACTTTTTCGTTGATGAAAAATGCCCCAAAATGACTAAACCAAAATCTCATTTTCAAAACCATTGTTATAATTAAGGAGGAAAGGATAAATTACTTTTTTATTATTTTAATAATTTATACTCCTTTCTAGCATGTTGAGAATTTTGGCAAAAAATCTTCTCTTTTTTTTGCATTAGTGGTCAATGTAATATTTATATTTAATGTCTTGTTTCAGGTGAAAAACATTCATTTGAATTTTTTTCTTTTTGCTTTTTGCTGTGAAAATTTTTAAGAATTCATACTTAAAACAAAGATGTTGATGCCAAGGAAAATGAACATTCCTATTTACTGGCCTTACTTTAGTCTATTATATTTGAAAAACAAAACAGGAATTGACATTCAAAGATGACATTTAAATGATTTCAAATGCATTTTTCTGACCTTTAAGGAAATCTCTGATGGTTCATCTATTTTACCTCTCACTTCTCAGGGTGAAGAAAAGTTTTTCATCAAAAAACAAGCAAGATTAAATTGCTGTTGTTGAACTTGATTAAAAATCTCTTAGGGTTAAAACTAATATAGTCAGTGGTGGCATCCTTCTGATTTACAAAAATTATTCTTAAAAGGATAACAGTTGCTGAGGTAACGGCTCTATATCCATTGGAAAAAAATGAATAAATATTAGAGGATGTGAATTGTGAAATTAGCATGAATCCAAATTTTTGAGAAAAAATCTTAAGAGGTATAGAATGTATATTTTGAGAGACAATTTATAAAACTTATTAAGATTTGTTTGGACATTTAGATACCTTGACTAAAAATTTGTATGGGTAAAACTGATACAGTCAGTAATGGCATTTTTTCGATTTGCATGAAATGATTTCAGAAAGGAAAAAAGTTGGGGCTGAGGGCTGTCTCTTGAATTTGGTAAAAAAGAAAAAATCTAAGAGTCAAGTCCACAAATACAATGAAAAGAAATGATCTTTGCAGAAAAGGAAGAAAATCAAGCTAAATTTCACATTAATATTTATAGTCAGGTACATGTATTTACAAAGTAATTCTTATTGTTCCTTTTTGTGGCTATGCAAAACACCAAAAGTTCTATTTTTTGTAAGAATTTGCCACAAGTGAGTCAGCCAAGTTCATAATGATTTTGTTGAAAGTGAAGAAAAACATCTACATTCATGTGTGTGTACAAGTATATGCTGGATTTTTAAATGTAACTGCTTGCTGATTGTGTGCAAAAGCAGCAATTTAAATATGATAAACAAAAGCGATAAATTATGACTTATGTCCATCACAGCTTTGTATGCATTTCTGCAAAGAAAAATTCTCACCGGCTGATGTGGTCTCATGTTAACTTATACTGAGCCAAAGATCTTGTCATTGAATATCTGTGCTTTATCTGCCATTGTTATGGTAACGTGTGCTAAGCCAAGACCTTGTTCATTGTCCAAAATTTGTTGCTGTCCATTCTTTCAGCTTGCCATTGTCATGGTAACATGTATTGCAGCAGGAGATTTGTAAAAGTTTGTTACCAAGTTTCCATTCATTTCCTCTCATTGACAGGGTAACATGTCGAGGCAAGGCCTTCTTTTGTTGTCCAAGGTCATGTCGCTGACTTTCCTTGTCTTTTCTCTGGCAATCATTTTTGCGGTTTCTGTTCAACAAATCCCATTCCAAATTTTTGATGTGAATGTTCTTTAGGCTAAGAGAAGGTGATGAAATATTGGCCTGAATACAATTGCATATAAAATATATCATAGAAATGTGTTGCTATGTTCTTTATTATTACTTTATTATTATGCTTACAATACGCACTGAAGTTCTCTTCCTTTGGCAAATCATCATTTGTTAATTTAAAGGCATTTCAGATCATCTAAAAACATGTGCTGCATACCAGAGTCTGGTTGAGAGAAAGTGATGAAATATTGACCTGAATAAAGTTGCATATAAAATATTTCATGGAAATGGGTTGCTATGTTCTTTATTATTACTTTATTATTATCCTTACCACATTCACTGGAGCTCTCTTCCTTTGGCAAATCATCATTTGTTAATTTAAAGGCATTTCAGGTCAACTAAAAACAAGTGCTGCATACCAGAGTCTGGTTGAGAGAAAGTGACAAAATATTGACATGAATAAAGTTGCATATAAAATATATCATGGAAATGGGTTGCTATGTTCTTTATTATTACTTTATTATTATCCTTACCACATGCACTGGAGCTCTCTTCCTTTGGCAAATCATCATTTGTTAATTTACAGGCATTTCAGATCATCTAAAAACATGTGCTGCATACCAGAGTCTGGTTGAGAGAAAGCGATGAAATATTGACCTGAATAAATTTGCATATAAAATATACCATAGAAATGTGTTGCTATGTTCTTTATTATTACTTTATTATTATCCTTACCACATGCATTGGAGCTCACTTCCTTTGGCAAATCATCATTTGTTAATTGAAAGGCATTTCAGATCATCTAAAAACATGTGCTGCATACCAGAGTCTGGTTGAGAGAAAGTGATGAAATATTGGCCTGAATAAAGTTGCATATAAAATATACCATAGAAATGTGTTGCTATGTTCTTTATTATTACTTTATTATTATCCTTACCACATGCACTGGAGCTCTCTTCCTTTGGCAAATCATCATTTGGTAATTGAAAGGCATTTCAGGTCAACTAAATACAAGTGCTGCATACCAGAGTCTGGTGGGGAGAAAGTGACAAAATATTGACGTGAATAAAGTTGCATATAAAATATATCATAGAAATGTGTTGCTATGTTCTTTATAATTAATTTATTATTATCCTTACCAGATGCACTGGAGCACTCTTCCTTTGGCAAATCATCATTTGTTAATTTAAATGCATTTCAGGTCAACTAAAAACAAGTGCTGCATACCAGAGACTGGCCGAGAGAAAGTGATGAAATATTGGCCTGAATAAAATTGCATATAAAATATATCATAGAAATTTGTTGCTATGTTCTTTATTATTACTTTATTATTATCCTTACCACATGCACTGGAGCTCTCTTCCTTTGGCAAATCATCATTTGTTAATTTAAAGGCATTTCAGGTCAACTAAAAACAAGTGCTGCATACAAGAGTCTGGCTGAGAGAAAGTGATGAAATATTGGCCTGAATAAAATTGCATATAAAATATATCATAGAAATGTGTTGCTATGTTCTTTATTATTACTTTATTATTATCCTTACCACATGCACTGGAGCTCTCTTCCTTTGGCAAATCATCATTTGTTAATTTAAAGGCATTTCAGGTCAACTAAAAACAAGTGCTGCATACCAGAGTCTGGCTGAGAGAAAGTGATGAAATATTGGCCTGAATAAAATTACATATAAATATATCATAGAAATGTGTTGCTATGTTCTTTATTATTACTTTATTATTATCCTTACCACATGCACTGGAGCTCTCTTCCTTTGGCAAATCATCATTTGTTAATTTAATGGCATTTCAGGTCAACTAAAAACAAGTGCTGCATACCAGAGACTGGCCGAGAGAAAGTGATGAAATATTGGCCTGAATAAAATTGCATATAAAATATATCATAGAAATGTGTTGCTATGTTCTTTATTATTACTTTATTATTATCCTTACAACATGCACTGGAGCTCTCTTCCTTTGGCAAATCATCATTTGTTAATTTACAGGCATTTCAGATCATCTAAAAACATGTGCTGCATACCAGAGTCTGGTTGAGAGAAAGCGATGAAATATTGACCTGAATAAATTTGCATATAAAATATACCATAGAAATGTGTTGCTATGTTCTTTATTATTACTTTATTATTATCCTTACCACATGCATTGGAGCTCACTTCCTTTGGCAAATCATCATTTGTTAATTTAAAGGCATTTCAGATCATCTAAAACATGTGCTGCATACCAGAGTCTGGTTGAGAGAAAGTGATGAAATATTGGCCTGAATAAAGTTGCATATAAAATATACCATAGAAATGTGTTGCTATGTTCTTTATTATTACTTTATTATTATCCTTACCACATGCACTGGAGCTCTCTTCCTTTGGCAAATCATCATTTGGTAATTGAAAGGCATTTCAGGTCAACTAAATACAAGTGCTGCTTACCAGAGTCTGGTGGGGAGAAAGTGACAAAATATTGACGTGAATAAAGTTGCATATAAAATATATCATAGAAATGTGTTGCTATGTTCTTTATAATTAATTTATTATTATCCTTACCAGATGCACTGGAGCACTCTTCCTTTGGCAAATCATCATTTGTTAATTTAAATGCATTTCAGGTCAACTAAAAACAAGTGCTGCATACCAGAGACTGGCCGAGAGAAAGTGATGAAATATTGGCCTGAATAAAATTGCATATAAAATATATCATAGAAATGTGTTGCTATGTTCTTTATTATTACTTTATTATTATCCTTACCACATGCACTGGAGCTCTCTTCCTTTGGCAAATCATCATTTGTTAATTTAAAGGCATTTCAGGTCAACTAAAAACAAGTGCTGCATACAAGAGTCTGGCTGAGAGAAAGTGATGAAATATTGGCCTGAATAAAATTGCATATAAAATATATCATAGAAATGTGTTGCTATGTTCTTTATTATTACTTTATTATTATCCTTACCACATGCACTGGAGCTCTCTTCCTTTGGCAAATCATCATTTGTTAATTTAAAGGCATTTCAGGTCAACTAAAAACAAGTGCTGCATACCAGAGTCTGGCTGAGAGAAAGTGATGAAATATTGGCCTGAATAAAATTACATATAAATATATCATAGAAATGTGTTGCTATGTTCTTTATTATTACTTTATTATTATCCTTACCACATGCACTGGAGCTCTCTTCCTTTGGCAAATCATCATTTGTTAATTTAAAGACATTTCAGGTCAACTAAAAACAAGTGCTGCATGCCAGAGACTGGCCGAGAGAAAGTGATGAAATATTGGCCTGAATAAAATTGCATATAAAATATATCATAGAAATGTGTTGCTATGTTCTTTATTATTACTTTATTATTATCCTTACCACATTCACTGGAGCTCTCTTCCTTTGGCAAATCATCATTTGTTAATTTACAGGCATTTCAGGTCAACTAAAAACAAGTGCTGCATACCAGAGTCTGGTTGAGAGAAAGTGACAAAATATTGACCTGAATAAAGTTGCATATAAAATATATCATAGAAATGTGTTGCTATGTTCTTTATTATTACTTTATTATTATCCTTACCACATGCACTGGAGCTCTCTTCCTTTGGCAAATCAACATTTGTTAATTTAAAGGCATTTCAGGTCAACTAAAAACAAGTACTTCATACCAGAGACTGGCCGAGAGAAAGTGATGAAATATTGGCCTGAATAAAATTGCATATAAAATATATCATAGAAATGTGTTGCTATGTTCTTTATTATTACTTTATTATTATCCTTACCACATGCACTGGAGCTCTCTTCCTTTGGCAAATCATCATTTGTAAATTTAAAGGCATTTCAGGTCAACTAAAAACAAGTGCTGCATACCAGAGTCTGGCTGAGAGAAAGTGATGAAATATTGGCCTGAATAAAATTGCATATAAAATATATCATAGAAATGTGTTGCTATGTTCTTTATTATTACTTTATTATTATCCTTACCACATTCACTGGAGCTCTCTTCCTTTGGCAAATCATCATTTGTTAATTTAAATGCATTTCAGGTCAACTAAAAACAAGTGCTGCATACCAGAGTCTGGTTGAGAGAAAGTGACAAAATATTGACCTGAATAAAGTTGCATATAAAATATATCATAGAAATGTGTTGCTATGTTCTTTATTATTACTTTACTATTATCCTTACCACATGCACTGGAGCTCTCTTCCTTTGGCAAATCAACATTTGTTAATTTAAAGGCATTTCAGGTCAACTAAAAACAAGTGCTTCATACCAGAGACTGGCCGAGAGAAAGTGATGAAATATTGGCCGGAATAAAATTGCATATAAAATATATCATAGAAATGTGTTGCTATGTTCTTTATTATTACTTTATTATTATCTTACAACATGCACTGGAGGTCTCTTCCTTTGGCAAATCATCATTTGTTAATTTACAGGCATTTCAGGTCAACTAAAAACAAGTGCTGCATACCAGAGTCTGGCTGAGAGAAAGTGATGAAATTTTGGCATAAAATTGCATATAAAATATATCATAGAAATGTGTTGCTATGTTGTTTATTATTACTTTATTATTATCCTTACCAGATGCACTGGAGCTCTTTTCCTTTGGCAAATCATCATTTGTTAATTTAAATGCATTTCAGGTCAACTAAAAACAAGTGCTGCATACCAGAGACTGGCCGAGAGAAAGTGATGAAATATTGGCCTGAATAAAATTGCATATAAAATATATCATAGAAATGTGTTGCTATGTTCTTTATTATTACTTTATTATTATCCTTACCACATGCACTGGAACTCTCCTCCTTTGGCAAATCCTCATTTGTTAATTTGAAGGCATTTCAGGTCAACTAAAAACAAGTGCTGCATACCAGAGACTGGCCGAGAGAAAGTGATGAAATATTGGCCTGAATAAAATTGCATATAAAATATATCATAGAAATGTGTTGCTATGTTCTTTATTATTACTTTATTATTACCCTTACCACATGCACTGGAGCTCTCTTCCTTTGGCAAATCATCATTTGTTAATTGAAAGGCATTTCGGTCATCTAAAAACAAGTGCTGCATACCAGAGACTGGCTGAGAGAAAGTGAAGAAATATTGGCCTGAATAAAATTGCATATAAAATATATCATAGAAATGTATTGCTAAGTTCTTTATTATTGCTTTATTATTACCCTTACCACATGCACTAGAGCTCTCTTCCTTTGGCAAATCATCATTTGTTAATTGAAAGGCATTTCAGGTCATCTAAAAACAAGTGCTGCATACCAGAGACTGGCCGAGAGAAAGTGATGAAATATTGGCCTGAATAAAATTGCATATAAAATATATCATAGAAATGTGTTGCTATGTTCTTTATTATTACTTTATTATTATCCTTAACATACGCACTGGAGTTCTCTTCCTTTGGCAAATCATCATTTGTTAATTGAAAGGCATTTCAGGTCATCTAAAAAAAGTGTGGCATACCAGAGACTGACCGAGAGAAAGTCATGTAATATTGGCCTGAATAAAATTGCATATAAAATATATCATAGAAATTTGTTGCTATGTTCTTTATTATTACTTTATTATTATCCTTACCAGATGCACTGGAGCTCTCTTCCTTTGGCAAATCATCATTTGTTAATTTAAAGGCATTTCAGGTCAACTAAAAACAAGTGCTGTATACCAGAGACTGGCCGAGAGAAAGTGATGAAATATTGGCCTGAATAAAATTGCATATAAAATATATCATAGAAATTTGTTGCTATGTTCTTTATTATTACTTTATTATTATCCTTACCACATGCACTGGAGCTCTCTTCCTTTGGCAAATCATCATTTGTTAATTTAAAGGCATTTCAGGTCAACTAAAAACAAGTGCTGCATACCAGAGTCTGGCTGAGAGAAAGTGATGAAATATTGGCCTGAATAAAATTGCATATAAAATATATCATAGAAATGTGTTGCTATGTTCTTTATTATTACTTTATTATTATCCTTACCACATTCACTGGAGCTCTCTTCCTTTGGCAAATCATCATTTGTTAATTTAAATGCATTTCAGGTCAACTAAAAACAAGTGCTGCATACCAGAGTCTGGTTGAGAGAAAGTGACAAAATATTGACCTGAATAAAGTTGCATATAAAATATATCATAGAAATGTGTTGCTATGTTCTTTATTATTACTTTACTATTATCCTTACCACATGCACTGGAGCTCTCTTCCTTTGGCAAATCAACATTTGTTAATTTAAAGGCATTTCAGGTCAACTAAAAACAAGTGCTTCATACCAGAGACTGGCCGAGAGAAAGTGATGAAATATTGGCCGGAATAAAATTGCATATAAAATATATCATAGAAATGTGTTGCTATGTTCTTTATTATTACTTTATTATTATCTTACAACATGCACTGGAGGTCTCTTCCTTTGGCAAATCATCATTTGTTAATTTACAGGCATTTCAGGTCAACTAAAAACAAGTGCTGCATACCAGAGTCTGGCTGAGAGAAAGTGATGAAATTTTGGCATAAAATTGCATATAAAATATATCATAGAAATGTGTTGCTATGTTGTTTATTATTACTTTATTATTATCCTTACCAGATGCACTGGAGCTCTTTTCCTTTGGCAAATCATCATTTGTTAATTTAAATGCATTTCAGGTCAACTAAAAACAAGTGCTGCATACCAGAGACTGGCCGAGAGAAAGTGATGAAATATTGGCCTGAATAAAATTGCATATAAAATATATCATAGAAATGTGTTGCTATGTTCTTTATTATTACTTTATTATTATCCTTACCACATGCACTGGAACTCTCCTCCTTTGGCAAATCCTCATTTGTTAATTTGAAGGCATTTCAGGTCAACTAAAAACAAGTGCTGCATACCAGAGACTGGCCGAGAGAAAGTGATGAAATATTGGCCTGAATAAAATTGCATATAAAATATATCATAGAAATGTGTTGCTATGTTCTTTATTATTACTTTATTATTACCCTTACCACATGCACTGGAGCTCTCTTCCTTTGGCAAATCATCATTTGTTAATTGAAAGGCATTTCGGTCATCTAAAAACAAGTGCTGCATACCAGAGACTGGCTGAGAGAAAGTGAAGAAATATTGGCCTGAATAAAATTGCATATAAAATATATCATAGAAATGTATTGCTAAGTTCTTTATTATTGCTTTATTATTACCCTTACCACATGCACTAGAGCTCTCTTCCTTTGGCAAATCATCATTTGTTAATTGAAAGGCATTTCAGGTCATCTAAAAACAAGTGCTGCATACCAGAGACTGGCCGAGAGAAAGTGATGAAATATTGGCCTGAATAAAATTGCATATAAAATATATCATAGAAATGTGTTGCTATGTTCTTTATTATTACTTTATTATTATCCTTAACATACGCACTGGAGTTCTCTTCCTTTGGCAAATCATCATTTGTTAATTGAAAGGCATTTCAGGTCATCTAAAAAAAAAGTGTGGCATACCAGAGACTGACCGAGAGAAAGTCATGTAATATTGGCCTGAATAAAATTGCATATAAAATATATCATAGAAATTTGTTGCTATGTTCTTTATTATTACTTTATTATTATCCTTACCAGATGCACTGGAGCTCTCTTCCTTTGGCAAATCATCATTTGTTAATTTAAAGGCATTTCAGGTCAACTAAAAACAAGTGCTGTATACCAGAGACTGGCCGAGAGAAAGTGATGAAATATTGGCCTGAATAAAATTGCATATAAAATATATCATAGAAATTTGTTGCTATGTTCTTTATTATTACTTTATTATTATCCTTACCACATGCACTGGAGCTCTCTTCATTTGGCAAATCATCATTTGTTAATTTAAAGGCATTTCAGGTCAACTAAAAACAAGTGCTGCATACCAGAGACTGGCTGAGAGAAAGTGATGAAATATTGTTCTGAATAAAATTACATATAAAATATATCATAGAAATTTGTTGCTATGATCTTTATTATTACTTTATTATTATCCTTACCACATGCACTGGAGCTCTCTTCCTTTGGCAAATCATCATTTGTTAATTTACAGGTATTTCAGGTCAACTAAAAAGAAGTGCTGCATACCATAGACTTGCTGAGAGAACGTGATGAAATATTGGCCTAAATAAAATTGCATATAAAATATATCATAGAAATGTGTTGCTATCTTCTTTATTATTACTTTATTATTATCCTTACCACATGCACTGGAACTCTCTTCCTTTGGCAAATCATCATTTGTTAATTTACAGGCTTTTCAGGTCAACTAAAAACAAGTGCTGCATACCAGAGACTGGCTGAGAGAAAGTGATGAAATATTGGTCTGAATAAAATTGCATATAAAATATATCATAGAAATGTGTTGCTATGTTCTTTATTATTACTTTATTAGTATCCTTACCACATGCACTGGAGCTCTCTTCCTTTGGCAAATCATCATTTGTTAATTTACAGGCATTTCAGGTCAACTAAAAACAAGTGCTGCATACCAGAGACTTGCTGAGAGAACGTGATGAAATATTGGCCTGAATAAAATTGCATATAAAATATATCATAGAAATGTGTTGCTATGTTCTTTATTATTAATTATTATTATCCTTACCACATGCACTGGAGATCTCTTCCTTTGGAAAATCATCATTTGTTAATTTACAGGCTTTTCAGGTCAACTAAATACAAGTGCTGCATACCAGAGACTGGCTGAGTTAAAGTGATGAAATATTGGTCTGAATAAAATTACATATAAAATATATCATAGAAATGTGTTGCTATGTTCTTTATTATTACTTTATTATTATCCTTACCACATGCACTGGAGCTCTCTTTCTTTGGCAAATCATCATTTGTTAATTTACAGGCATTTCAGGTCAACTAAAAACAAGTGCTGCATACCAGAGTCTGGCTGAGAGAAAGTGATGAAATATTGGTCTGAATAAAATTGCATATAAAATATATCATAGAAATGTGTTGCTATGTTCTTTATTATTACTTTATTATTATCCTTACCACATGCACTGGAGTTCTCTTCCTTTGGCAAATCATCATTTGTTAATTTAAAGGCATTTCAGGTCAACTAAAAACAAGTGCTGCATATCAGAGGCTGGCCGAGAGAAAGTGATGAAATATTGGCCTGAATAAAATTGCATATAAAATATATCATAGAAATGTGTTGCTATGTTCTTTATTATTACTTTTATTATTACTTTATTATTATCCTTACCACATGCACTGGAGCTCTCTTCCTTTTGCAAATCATCATTTGTTAATTTAAAGGCATTTCAGGTCAACTAAAAACAAGTGCTGCATACCAGAGACTGGCTGAGAGAAAGTGATGAAATATTGGCCTGAATAAAATGCATATAAAATATATCATAGAAATGTGTTGCTATGTTCTTTATTATTACTTTATTATTATCCTTACCACATGCACTGGAGCTCTCTTCCTTTGGCAAATCATCATTTGTGAATTGAAAGGCATTTCAGGTTAACTAAAAACAAGTGCTGCATAACAGAGATTGGCTGAGAGAAAGTGATGAAATATTGGCCTGAATAAAATTGCATATAAAATATATCATAGAAATGTGTTGCTATGTTCTTTATTATTACTTTATTATTATCCTTACCACATGCACTGGAGCTCTCTTCCTTTGGCAAATCATCATTTGTTAATTTAAAGGCATTTCAGGTCAACTAAAAACAAGTGCTGCATACCAGAGACTGGCTGAGAGAAAGTGATGAAATATTGGCCTGAATAAAATTGCATATAAAATATATCATAGAAATGTGTTGCTATGTTCTTTATTATTACTTTATTATTATCCTTACCACATGCACTGGAGCTCTCTTCCTTTTGCAAATCATCATTTGTTAATTTAAAGGCATTTCAGGTCAACTAAAAACAAGTGCTGCATACCAGAGACTGGCTGAGAGAAAGTGATGAAATATTGGCCTGAATAAAATTGCATATAAAATATATCATAGAAATGTGTTGCTATGTTCTTTATTATTACTTTATTATTATCCTTACCACATGCACTGGAGCTCTCTTCCTTTGGCAAATCATCATTTGTTAATTTAAAGGCATTTCAGGTCAACTCAAAACAAGTGCTGCATAACAGAGATTGGCTGAGAGAAAGTGATGAAATATTGGCCTGAATAAAATTGCATATAAAATATATCATAGAAATGTGTTGCTATGTTCTTTATTATTACTTTATTATTATCCTTACCACATGCACTGGAGATCTCTTCCTTTGGAAAATCATCATTTGTTAATTTACAGGCTTTTCAGGTCAACTAAAAACAAGTGCTGCATACCAGAGACTGGCTGAGTTAAAGTGATGAAATATTGGTCTGAATAAAATTACATATAAAATATATCATAGAAATGTGTTGCTATGTTCTTTATTAT
The DNA here is from genome assembly GCA_037127315.1 of Ascarosepion bandense. Taxonomy (NCBI): domain Eukaryota; kingdom Metazoa; phylum Mollusca; class Cephalopoda; order Sepiida; family Sepiidae; genus Ascarosepion; species Ascarosepion bandense. Next base: position 617,982 of record JBBBDQ010002147.1, read on the forward strand.
TACTTTATTATTATCCTTACCACATGCACTGGAGCTCTCTTTCTTTGGCAAATCATCATTTGTTAATTTACAGGCATTTCAGGTCAACTAAAAACAAGTGCTGCATTCCAGTCTGGCTGAGAGAAAGTGATGAAATATTGGTCTGAATAAAATTGCATATAAAACATATCATAGAAATGTGTTGCTATGTTCTTTATTATTACATTATTATTATCCTTACCACATGCACTGGAGTTCTCTTCCTTTGGCAAATCATCATTTGTTAATTTAAAGGCATTTCAGGTCAACTAAAAACAAGTGCTGCATACCAGTGGCCGGCCGAGAGAAAGTGATGAAATATTGGCCTGAATAAAATTGCATATAAAATATATGATAGAAATGTGTTGCTATGTTCTTTATTATTACTTTATTATTATCCTTAACACATGCACTGGAGTTCTCATCCTTTGGCAAATCATCATTTGTTAATTTACAGGCATTTCAGGTCAACTAAAAACAAGTGCTGTATACCAGAGACTGGCTGAGAGAAAGTGATGAAATATTGGCCTGAATAAAATTGCATATAAAATATATGATAGAAATGTGTTGCTATGTTCTTATTATTACTTTATTATTATCCTTACCACATGCACTGGAGCTCTCTTCCTTTGGCAAATCATCATTTGTCAATTTAAAGGCATTTCAGGTCAACTAAAAACATGTGCTGCATACCAGAGACTGGCTGAGAGAAAGTGATGAAATATTGGCCTGAATAAAATAGCATATAAAATATATCATAGAAATGTGTTGCTATGTTCTTTATTATTACTTTATTATTATACTTACCACATGCACTGTGAGCTCTCTTCCTTTGGCAAATCATCATTTGTTAATTGAAAGGCATTTCAGGTCATCTAAAAACAAGTGCTGCATACCAGAAACTGGCTGAGAGAAAGTGATGAAATATTGGCCTGAATAAAATTGCATATAAAATATATCATAGAAATGTATTGCTAAGTTCTTTATTATTACTTTATTATTATCCTTACCACATGCACTGGAGCTCTCTTCCTTTGGCAAATCATGATTTGTTAATTTAAAGGCATTTCAGGTCAACTAAAAACAAGTGCTGCATACAAGAGACTGGCCGAGAGAAAGTGATGAAATATTGGCCTGAATAAAATTGCATATAAAATATATCATAGAAATGTGTTGCTATGTTCTTTATTATTACTTTATTATTATACTTACCACATGCACTGGAGCTCTCTTCCTTTGGCAAATCATCATTTGTTAATTGAAAGGCATTTCAGGTCATCTAAAAACAAGTGCTGCATACAAGAGACTCGCCGAGAGAAAGTGATGAAATATTGGCCTGAATAAAATTGCATATAAAATACATCATAGAAATGTGTTGCTATGTTCTTTATTATTACTTTATTATTATCCTTAACATACGCACTGGAGTTCTCTTCCTTTGGCAAATCATCATTTGTTAAATTACAGGCATTTCAGGTCATCTAAAAACAAGTGCTGCATACCAGAGACTGGCCGAGAGGAAGTGATGAAATATTGGCCTGAATAAAATTGCATATAAAATATATCATAGAAATGTGTTGCTATGTTCTTTATTATTACTTTATTATTATCCTTACCACATGCACTGGAGCTCTCTTCCTTTAGCAAATCATCATTTGTTAATTGAAAAGCATTTCAGGTCAACTAAAAACAAGTGCTGCATACCAGAGACTGGCCGAGAGAAAGTCATGAAATATTGGCCTGAATAAAATTGCATATAAAATATATCATAGAAATTTTTTGCTATGTTCTTTATTATTACTTTATTATTATCCTTACCGCATGCACTGGAGCTCTCTTCCTTTGGCAAATCATCATTTGTTAATTTAAAGGCATTTCAGGTCAACTAAAAACAAGTGCTGCATACCAGAGACTGGCTGAGAGAAAGTGATGAAATATTGGCCTGAATAAAATTGCATATAAAATATATCATAGAAATGTGTTGTATTTTCTTTATTACTTTATTATTATCCTTACCACATGAAATTGAGCTCTCTTCCTTTGGCAAATCATCATTTGTTAATTTAAAAGGCATTTCAGGTCAACTAAAAACAAGTGCTGCATACCAGAGTCTGGCTGAGAGAAAGTGATGAAATATTTACCTGAATAAAATTGCATATAAAATATATGATAGAAATGTGTTGCTATGTTCTTTATTATTACTTTATTATTATCCTTACCACATGCACTGGAGTTCATCGTTTGGCAAATCATCATTTTTTAATTTACAGGCATTTCAGGTCAACTAACAACATGTGCTGCATACCAGAGTCTGGCTGAGAGAAAGTGATGAAATATTGGCCTGAATAAAATTGCATATAAAATATATCATAGAAATGTGTTGTTATGAAATTTTTATTACTTTATTATTATCCTTACCACCTGCCCTGGAGTTCTCTTCCTTTGGCAAATCATCATTTGTTAATTTACAGGTATTTCAGGTCAACTAAAAAACAAGTGCTGCATACCAGAGACTGGCTGAGAGAAAGTGATGAAATATTGGCCTGAATAAAATTGCATATAAAATATATCATAGAAATGTGTTGCTATTTTTTTTATTATTACTTTATTATTATCCTTACCACATGCACTGGAGTTCTCATCCTTTGGCAAATCATCATTTGTTAATTTACAGGCATTTCAGGTCAACTAAAAACATATGCTGCATACCAGAGTCTGGCTGAGAGAAAGTGATGAAATATTGGTCTGAATAAAATTGCATATAAAATATATCATAGAAATGTGTTGCTATGTTCTTTATTATTACTTTATTATTATCCTTACCACATGCACTGGCTCTCTTCCTTGGCAAATCATCATTTGTTAATTTACAGGCATTTCAGGTCAACTAAAACAAGTGCTGCATACCAGAGACTGGCTGAGAAAGTGATGAAATATTGGCCTGAATAAAATTGCATATAAAATATATCATAGAAATGTGTTGCTATGTTCTTTATTACTTTATTATTATCCTTACCACATGCACTGGATCTCTCTTCCGTTTGCAAATCATCATTTGTTAATTTAAAGGCATTTCAGGTCAACTAAAACAAGTGCTGCATACCAGAGATTGGCTGAGAGAAAGTGATGAAATATTGGCCTGAATAAAATTGCATATGAAATATATCATAGAAATGTGTTGCTATGTTCTTTATTATGACTTTATTATTATCCTTACCACATGCACTGGAGCTCTCTTCCTTTGGCAAATCATCATTTGTTAATTAAAGGCATTTCAGGTCAACTAAAAGCAAGTGTTGCATACCAGAGACTGGCTGAGAGAAAGTGATGAAATATTGGCCTGAATAAAATTGCATATAAAATATATCATAGAAATGTGTTGCTATGTTCTTTATTATTACTTTATTATTATCCTTACCACATGCACTGGTTTCTCTCCTTTTGCAAATCATCATTTGTTAATTTAAAGGCATTTCAAGTCAACTAAAAACAAGTGCTGCATACCAGAGACTGGCTGAGAGAAAGTGATGAAATATTGGCCTGAATAAAAATTGCATATAAAATATATCATAAAAATGTGTTGCTATGTACTTTATTATTACTTTATTATTATCCTTTACCACATGCACTGAGCTCTCTTCCTTTGGCAAATCATCATTTGTTAATTTAAAGGCATTTCAGGTCAACTAAAGACAAGTGCTGCATACCAGAGAATGGCTGAGAGAAAGTGATGAAATATTGGCCTGAATAAAATTGCATATAAAATATATCATAGAAATGTGTTGCTATGTTCTTTATTATTACTTTATTATTATCCTTACCACATGCACTGGAGCTCTCTTCCTTTTGCAAATCATCATTTGTTAATTTAAAGGCATTTCAGTTCAACTAAAAACAAGTGCTGCATACCAGAGACTGGCTGAGAGAAAGTGATGAAATATTGGCCTGAATAAAATTGCATATAAAATATATCATAGAAATGTGTTGCTATGTTCTTTATTATTACTTTATTATTATCCTTACCACATGCACTGGAGCTCTCTTCCTTTGGCAAATCATCATTTGTTAATTTAAAGGAATTTCAGGTCAACTAAAGACAAGTGCTGCATACCAGAGACTGGCTGAGAGAAGTGATGAAATATTGGCCTGAATAAAATTGCATATAAAATATATCATAGAAATGTGTTGCTATGTTCTTTACTATTACTTTATTATTATCCTTACCACATGCACTGGAGCTCTCTTCCTTTTGCAAATCATCATTTGTTAATTTAAAGGCATTTCAGATCAACTAAAACAAGTGCTGCATACCAGAGACTGGCTGAGAAAGTGATGAAATATTGGCCTGAATAAAATTGCATGTATAAAATATATCATAGAAATGTGTTGCTATGTTCTTTATTATTACTTTATTATTATCCTTACCACATGCACTGGAGCTCTCTTCCTTTTGCAAATCATCATTTGTTAATTTAAAGGCATTTCAGGTCAACTAAAAACAAGTGCTGCATACCAGAGACTGGCTGAGAGAAAGTGATGAAATATTGGCCTGAATAAAATTGCATATAAAATATAATAACAGAAATGTGTTGCTATGTTTTATTATTACTTTATTATTATCCTTACCGCATGCACTGGAGCTCTCTTCCTTTGGCAAATCATCATTTGTTAATTTAAAGGCATTTCAGGTCAACTAAAAACAAGTGCTGCATACAAGAGACTGGCCGAGAAAGTGATGAAATATTGGCCTGAATAAAATTGCATATAAAATATATCATAGAAATGTGTTGCTATTTTCTTTATTATTACTTTATTATTATCCTTACCACATGCACTGGAGCTCTCTTCCTTTGGCAAATGTCATTTATTCCAATTTAAAGACATTTCAGGTCAACTAAAAACAAGTGCTGCATACCAGAGTCTGGCTGAGAGAAAGTGATGAAATATTTACCTGAATAAAATTGCATATAAAATATATGATAGAAATGTGTTGCTATGTTCTTTATTATTGCTTTATTATTATCATACATGCACTGGAGTTCTCATCGTTTGGCAAATCATCATTTTTTTTTTTTTTTTTTAATTTACAGGCATTTCAGGTCAACTAACAACATGTGCTGCATACCAGAGTCTGGCTGAAAGTGATGAAATATTGGCCTGAATAAAATTGCATATAAAATATATCATAGAAATGTGTTGCTATGTTCTTTATTATTACTTTATTATTATCCTTACCACCTGCCCTGGAGTTCTCTTCCTTTGGCAAATCATCATTTGTTAATTTACAGGTATTTCAGGTCAACTAAAAACAAGTTACACATACCAGAGACTGGCTGAGAGAAAGTGATGAAATATTGGCCTGAATAAAATTGCATATAAAATATATCATAGAAATGTGTTGCTATTTTTTTTATTATTAGCTTTATTATTATCCTTACCATGCACTGGAGTTCTCATCCTTTGGCAAATCATCATTTGTTAATTTACAGGCATTTCAGGTCAACTAAAAACATATGCTGCATACCAGAGTCTGGCTGTGAGAGAAAGTGATGAAATATTGGTCTGAATGAGTATATAAAATATATCATAGAAATGTGTTGCTATGTTCTTTATTATTACTTTATTATTATCATACCATGCACTGGAGTTCTCTTCCTTTGGCAAATCATCATTTGTTAATTTACAGGCATTTCAGGTCAACTAAAAACAAGTGCTGCATACCAGAGACTGGCTGAGAGAAAGTGATGAAATATTGGCCTGAATAAAATTGCATATAAAATATATCATAGAAATGTGTTGCTATTTTTTTTATTATTACTTTATTATTATCCTTACTACATGCACTGGAGTTCTCATCCTTTGGCAAATCATCATTTGTTAATTTACAGGCATTTCCAGGTCAACTAAAAACATGTGCTGCATACCAGAGTCTGGTTGAGAGAAAGTGATGAAATATTGGCCTGAATAAAATTGCATATAAAATATATCATAGAAATGTGTGTTTGCTATGTTCTTTATTATTGCTATTGTATCATTACCACATGCATGGAGCTCTCTTCCTTTGGCAAATCGTCATTTGTTAATTTACAGGCATTTCAGGTCAACTAAAACAAGTGCTGCATACAGGGCCGGCTGAGAAAGTGATGAAATATTGGCCTGAATAAAATTGCATATAAAATATATCATAGAAATGTGTTGCTATGTTCTTTATTATTACTTTATTATTATCCTTACCACATGCACTGGATCTCTCTTCCGTTTGCAAATCATCATTTGTTAATTTAAAGGCATTTCAGGTCAACTAAAAACAAGTGCTGCTTGCAAGTTGGCTGGCAAGGAAAGTGATGAAATATTGGCTGAATAAAATTGCATATGAAATATATCCATAGAAATGTGTTGCTAGTAATTAACTTTTATTATGACTTTATTATTATCCTTACCACATGCACTGGAGCTCTCTTCCTTTGGCAAATCATCATTTGTTAATTTAAAGGCATTTCAGGTCAACTAAAAGCAAAGTGCTGCATACCAGAGACTGGCTGAGAGAAAGTGATGAAATATTGGCCTGAATAAAATTGCATATAAAATATATCATAGAAATGTGTTGCTATGTTCTTTATTATTACTTTATTATTATCCTTACCACATGCACTGGAGCTCTCTTCCTTTTGCAAATCATCATTTGTTAATTTAAAGGCATTTCAAGTCAACTAAAAACAAGTGCTGCATACCAGAGACTGGCTGAGAGAAAGTGATGAAATATTGGCCTGAATAAAATTGCATATAAAATATATCATAAAAATGTGTTGCTATGTACTTTATTATTACTTTATTATTATCCTTACCACATTACTGGAGCTCTCTTCCTTTGGCAAATCATCATTTGTTAATTTAAAGGCATTTCAGGTCAACTAAAGACAAGTGCTGCATACCAGAGAATGGCTAAGAGAAAGTGATGAAATATTGGCCTGAATAAAATTACATATAAAATATATCATAGAAATGTGTTGCTATGTTTGCTGAAAGCTATACTTTATTATTATCCTTACCACATGCACTGGAGCTCTCTTCCTTTTGCAAATCATCATTTGTTAATTTAAGAGCATTTCAGTTCAACTAAAAACAAGTGCTGCATACCAGAGACTGGCTGAGAGAAAGTGATGAAATATTGGCCTGAATAAAATTGCATATAAAATATATCATAGAAATGTGTTGCTATGTTCTTTATTATTAACTTTATTATTATCCTTACACATGCACTGGAGCTCTCTTCCTTTGGCAAATCATCATTTGTTAATTTAAAGGCATTTCAGGTCAACTAAAGACAAGTGCTGCATACCAGAGACTGGCTGAGAAAGTGATGAAATATTGGCCTGAATAAAATTGCATATAAAATATATCATAGAAATGTGTTGCTATGTTCTTTACTATTACTTATTATCCTTACCACATGCACTGGAGCTCTCTTCCTTTTGCAAATCATCATTTGTTAATTTAAAGGCATTTCAGATCAACTAAAAACAAGTGCTGCATACCAGAGACTGGCTGAGAGAAAGTGATGAAATATTGGCCTGAATAAAATTGCATATAAAATATATCATAGAAATGTGTTGCTATGTTCTTTATTATTACTTTATTATTATCCTTACCACATGCACTGGAGCTCTCTTCCTTTTGCAAATCATCATTTGTTAATTTAAAGGCATTTCAGGTCAACTAAAAACAAGTGCTGCATACCAGAGACTGGCTGAGAGAAAGTGATGAAATATTGGCCTGAATAAAATTGCATATAAAATATATCATAGAAATGTGTTGCTATGTTCTTTATTATTACTTTATTATTATCCTTACCACATGCACTGGAGCTCTCTTCCTTTGGCAAATCATCATTTGTTGAATTTCAAGGCATTTCAGGTCAACTAAAAACAAATGCTGCATACCAGAGACTGGCACAGAGAAAGTGATGAAATATTAGCCTACTGAATAAATTGCATATAAAATATATCATAGGAAATGTGTTGCTATGTTCTTTATTATTGCTGTTATTATCCTTACCACATGCACTGGAGTCTCTTCCTTTGGCAAATCATCATTTGTTAATTTAAAGGCATTTCAGGTCAAGCACTAAAACAAGTGCTGCATACCAGAGACTGGCTGAGAAAAGTGATGAAATATTGGCCTGAATAAAATTGCATATAAAATATATCATAGAAATGTGTTGCTATGTTCTTTATTATTACTTTATTATTATCATTACCATACGCACTGGAGTTCTCTTCCTTTGGCAAATCATCATTTGTTAATTTACAGGCATTTCAGGTCAACTAAAGACAAGTGCTGCATACCAGAGACTGGCTGAGAGAAAGTGATGAAATATTGGCCTGAATAAAATTGCATATAAAATATATCATAGAAATGTGTTGCTATGTTCTTTATTATTACTTTATTATTATCCTTACCACATGCACTGGAGCTCTCTTCCTTTTGCAAATCATCATTTGTTAATTTAAAGGCATTTCAGGTCAACTAAAAACAAGTGCTGCATACCAGAGACTGGCTGAGAGAAAGTGATGAAATATTGGCCTGAATAAAATTGCATATAAAATATATCATAGAAATGTGTTGCTATGTTCTTTATTATTACTTTATTATTATCCTTACCACATGCACTGGAGCTCTCTTCCTTTGGCAAATCATCATTTGTGAATTGAATGGCATTTCAGGTTAACTAAAAACAAGTGCTGCATAACAGAGATTGGCTGAGAGAAAGTGATGAAATATTGGCCTGAATAAAATTGCATATAAAATATATCATAGAAATGTGTTGCTATGTTCTTTATTATTACTTTATTATTATCCTTACCACATGCACTGGAGCTCTCTTCCTTTGGCAAATCATCATGTGTTAATTTAAAGGCATTTCAGGTCAACTAAAAACAAGTGCTGCATACCAGAGACTGGCTGAGAGAAAGTGATGAAATATTGGCCTGAATAAAATTGCATATAAAATATATCATAGAAATGTGTTGCTATGTTCTTTATTATTACTTTATTATTATCCTTACCACATGCACTGGAGCTCTCTTCCTTTTACAAATCATCATTTTTAATTTAAAGGCATTTCAGGTCAACTAAAAACAAGTGCTGCATACCAGAGACTGGCTGAGAGAAAGTGATGAAATATTGGCCTGAATAAAATTGCATATAAAATATATCATAGAAATGTGTTGCTATGTTCTTTATTATTACTTTATTATTATCCTTACCACATGCACTGGAGCTCTCTTCCTTTTGCAAATCATCATTTGTTAATTTAAAGGCATTTCAGGTCAACTAAAAACAAGTGCTGCATACCAGAGACTGGCTGAGAGAAAGTGATGAAATATTGGCCTGAATAAAATTGCATATAAAATATATCATAGAAATGTGTTGCTATGTTCTTTATTATTACTTTATTATTATCCTTACCACATGCACTGGAGCTCTCTTCCTTTGGCAAATCATCATTTGTTAATTTAAAGGCATTTCAGGTCAACTAAAAACAAGTGCTGCATAACAGAGATTGGTTGAGAGAAAGTGATGAAATATTGGCCTGAATAAAATTGCATATAAAATATATCATAGAAATGTGTTGCTATGTTCTTTATTATTACTTTATTATTATCCTTACCACATGCACTGGAGCTCTGTTCCTTTGGCAATCATCATTTGTTAATTTAAAGGCATTTCAGGTCAACTAAAAACAAGTGCTGCATACCAGAGACTGGCTGAGAGAAAATGATGAAATATTGGCCTGAATAAAATTGCATATAAAATATATCATAGAAATGTGTTGCTATGTTCTTTATTATTACTTTATTATTATCCTTACCACATGCACTGGAGCTCTCTTCCTTTTGCAAATCATCATTTGTTAATTTAAAGGCATTTCAGGTCAACTAAAAACAAGTGCTGCATACCAGAGACTGGCTGAGAGAAAGTGATGAAATATTGGCCTGAATAAAATTGCATATAAAATATATCATAGAAATGTGTTGCTATGTTCTTTATTATTACTTTATTATTATCCTTACCAAATGCACTGGAGCTCTCTTCCTTTGGCAAATCATCATTTGTTAATTTAAAGGCATTTCAGGTCAACTAAAAACAAGTGCTGCATACCAGAGACTGGCTGAGAGAAAGTGATGAAATATTGGCCTGAATAAAATTGCATATAAAATATATCATAGAAATGTGTTGCTATGTTCTTTATTATTACTTTATTATTATCCTTACCACATGCACTGGAACTCTCTTCTTTTGGCAAATCATCATTTGTTAATTTAAAGACATTTCAGGTCAACTAAAAACAAGTGCTGCATACCAGAGTCTGGCTGAGAGAAAGTGATGAAATATTGGACTGAATAAAATTGCATATAAAATATATCATAGAAATGTGTTGCTATGTTCTTTATTATTACTTTATTATTATCCTTACCACATGCACTGCAGCTGTCTTCCTTTGGCAAATAATCATTTGTTAATTTAAAGGCATTTCAGGTCAACTAAAAACAAGTGCTGCATACCAGAGACTGGCTGAGGGAAAGTGATGAAATATTGGCCTGAATAAAATTGCATATAAAATATATCATAGAAATGTGTTGCTATGTTCTTCATTATTACTTTATTATTATCCTTACCGCATGCACTGGAGCTCTCTTCCTTTGGCAAATCATCATTTGTTAATTTAAAGGCATTTCAGGTCAACTAAAAACAAGTGCTGCATACCAGCGACTGGCTGAGAAAAAGTGATGAAATATTGGCCTGAATAAAATTGCATATAAAATATACCATAGAAATGTGTTGCTATGTTCTTTATTATTAGTTTATTATTATCCTTACCACATGCACTGGAGCTGTCTTCCTTTGGCAAATCATTTGTTAATTTAAAGGCATTTCAGGTCAACTAAAAACAAGTGCTGCATACCAGAGTCTGGCTGAGAGAAAGTGATGAAATATTGGCCTGAATAAAATTGCATATAAAATATATCATAGAAATGTGTTGCTATGTTCTTTATTATTACTTTATTATTATCCTTACCACATGCACTGGAGCTGTCTTCCTTTGGCAAATCATCATTTGTTAATTTAAAGGCATTTCAGGTCAACTAAAAACAAGTGCTGCATACCAGAGACTGGCTGAGGGAAAGTGATGAAATATTGGCCTGAATAAAATTGCATATAAAATATATCATAGAAATGTGTTGCTATGTTCTTTATTATTACTTTATTATTATCCTTACCACATGCACTGGATCTCTCTTCCTTTGGCAAATCATCATTTGTTAATTTACAGGCATTTCAGGTCAACTAAAAACAAGTGCTGCATACCAGAGACTCGCTGAGGGAAAGTGATGAAATATTGCCCTGAATAAAATTGCATATAAAATATATCATAGAAATGTGTTGCTATGTTCTTTATTATTACTTTATTATCATCCTTACCACATGCACTGGAGCTCTCTTCCTTTGGCAAATCATCATTTGTTAATTTAAAGGCATTTCAGGTCAACTAAAAACAAGTGCTGCATACCAGAGACTGGCTGAGAGAAAGTGATGAAATATTGGCCTGAATAAAATTGCATATAAAATATATCATAGAAATGTGTTGCTATGTTCTTTATTGTTACTTTATTATTATTATCCTTACCACATGCACTGGAGCTCTCTTTCTTTGGCAAATCATCATTTGTTAATTTAAAGGCATTTCAGGTCAACTAAAAACAAGTGCTGCTTACCAGAGACTGGCTGAGAGAAAGTGATGAAATATTGGCCTGAATAAAATTGCATATAAAATATATCATAGAAATGTGTTGCTATGTTCTTTATTATTACTTTATTAATATCCTTACCACATGCACTGGATCTCTCTTCCGTTTGCAAATCATCATTTGTTAATTTAAAGGCATTTCAGGTCAACTAAAAACAAGTGCTGCATACCAGAGACTGGCTGAGAGAAAGTGATGAAATATTGGCCTGAATAAAATTGCATATAAAATATATCATAGAAATGTGTTGCTATGTTCTTTATTATTACTTTATTATCATCCTTACCACATGCACTGGAGCTCTCTTCCTTTGGCAAATCATCATTTGTTAATTGAAAGGTATTTCAGGTCAACTAAAAACAAGTGCTGTATACCAGAGACAGGCTGAGAGAAAGTCATGAAATATTGGCCTGAATAAAATTGCATATTATATATATCATAGAAATGTGTTGCTATGTTCTTTATTATTACTTTATTATTATCCTTAGCATACGCACTGGAGTTCTCTTCATTTGGCAAATCATCATTTGTTAATTTAAAGGCATTTCAGCTCATCTAAAAACAAGTGCTGCATACCAGAGACTGGCTGAGAGAAAGTGATGAAATATTGGCCTGAATAAAATTGCATATAAAATATATCATAGAAATGTGTTGCTATGTTCTTTAATATTACTTTATTATTATCCTTACCACATGCACTGGAACTCTCTTCCTTTGGCAAATCATCATTTGTTAATTGAAAGCCATTTCAGATCAACTAAAAACAAGTGCTGTATACAAGAGACTGGCCGAGAGAAAGTGATGAAATATTGGCCTGAATAAAATTGCATATAAAATATATGATAGAAATGTGTTGCTATGTTCTTTATTATTACTTTATTATTATCCTTACCACATGCACTGGAGTTCTCATCCTTTGGCAAATCATCATTTGTTAATTTACAGGCATTTCAGGTCAACTAACAACATGTGCTGCATACTAGAGTCTGGCTGAGAGAAAGTGATGAAATATTGGCCTGAATAAAATTGCATATAAAATATATCATAGAAATGTGTTGCTATGTTCTTTATTATTACTTTATTATTATCCTTACCACCTGCCCTGGAGTTCTCTTCCTTTGGCAAATCATCATTTGTTAATTTACAGGCATTTCAGGTCAACTAAAACAAGTGCTGCATACCAGAGACTGGCTGAGAGAAAGTGATGAAACATTGGCCTGAATAAAATTGCATATAAAATATATCATAGAAATGTGTTGCTATGTTCTTTATTATTACTTTATTATTATCCTTACCACATGCACTGGAGTTCTCATCCTTTGGCAAATCATCATTTGTTAATTTACAGGCATTTCAGGACAACTAAAAACATGTGCTGCATACCAGAGTCTGGCTGAGAGAAAGTGATGAAACATTGGCCTGAATAAAATTGCATATAAAATATATCATAGAAATGTGTTGCTATGTTCTTTATTATTACTTTATTATTATCCTTACCACATGCACTGGAGTTCTCATCCTTTGGCAAAACATCATTTGTTATTTTACAGGCATTTCAGGTCAACTAAAACATGTGCTGCATACCAGAGTCTGGCTGAGAGAAAGTGATGAAATATTGGCCTGAATAAAATTGCATATAAAATATATCATAGAAATGTGTTGCTATGTTCTTTATTATTACTTTATTATCATCCTTACCACATGCACTGGAGTTCTCTTCCTTTGGCAAATCATCATTTGTTAATTGAAAGGTATTTCAGGTCAACTAAAAACAAGTGCTGTATACCAGAGACTGGCTGAGAGAAAGTGATGAAATATTGGCCTGAATAAAATTGCATATAAAATATATCATAGAAATGTGTTGCTATGTTCTTTATTATTACTTTATTATCATCCTTACCACATGCACTGGAGCTCTCTTTCTTTGGCAAATCATCATTTGTTAATTTGAAGGCATTTCAGGTCAACTAAAAACAAGTGCTGCATACCAGAGACTGGCTGAGAGAAAGTGATGAAATATTGGTCTGAATAAAATTGCATATAAAATATATCATAGAAATGTGTTGCTATGTTCTTTATTATTACTTTATTATTATCCTTAGCATACGCACTGGAGTTCTCTTCCTTTGGCAAATCATCATTTGTTAATTTAAAGGCATTTCAGCTCATCTAAAAACAAGTGCTGCATACCAGAGACTGGCTGAGAGAAAGTGATGAAATATTGGCCTGAATAAAATTGCATATAAAATATATCATAGAAATGTGTTGCTATGTTCTTTATTATTACTTTATTATTATCCTTACCACATGCACTGGAGTTCTCATCCTTTGGCAAATCATCATTTGTTAATTTACAGGCATTTCAGGTCAACTAAAAACATGTGCTGCATACCAGAGTCTGGCTGAGAGAAAGTGATGAAATATTGGCCTGAATAAAATTGCATATAAAATATATCATAGAAATGTGTTGCTATGTTCTTTATTATTACTTTATTATTATCCTTACCACATGCACTGGAGTTCTCATCCTTTGGCAAATCATCATTTGTTAATTTACAGGCATTTCAGGTCAACTAAAAACATGTGCTGCATACCAGAGTCTGGCTGAGAGAAAGTGATGAAATATTGGCCTGAATAAAATTGCATATAAAATATATCATAGAAATGTGTTGCTATGTTCTTTATTATTACTTTATTATCATCCTTACCACATGCACTGGAGTTCTCATCCTTTGGTAAATCATCATTTGTTAATTTACAGGCATTTCAGGTCAACTAAAAACATGTGCTGCATACCAGAGTCTGGCTGAGAGAAAGTGATGAAACATTGGCCTGAATAAAATTGCATATAAAATATATCATAGAAATGTGTTGCTATGTTCTTTATTATTACTTTATTATCATCCTTACCACATGCACTGGAGTTCTCATCCTTTGGCAAATCATCATTTGTTAATTTACAGGCATTTCAGGTCAACTAAAAACATGTGCTGCATACCAGAGTCTGGCTGAGAGAAAGTGATGAAATATTGGCCTGAATAAAATTGCATATAAAATATATCATAGAAATGTGTTGCTATGTTCTTTATTATTACTTTATTATTATCCTTACCACATGCACTGGAGTTCTCATCCTTTGGCAAATCATCATTTGTTAATTTACAGGCATTTCAGGTCAACTAAAAACATGTGCTGCATACCAGAGTCTGGCTGAGAGAAAGTGATGAAATATTGGCCTGAATAAAATTGCATATAAAATATATCATAGAAATGTGTTGCTATGTTCTTTATTATTACTTTATTATTATCCTTACCACATGCACTGGAGTTCTCATCCTTTGGCAAATCATCATTTGTTAATTTACAGGCATTTCAGGTCAACTAAAAACATGTGCTGCATACCAGAGTCTGGCTGAGAGAAAGTGATGAAATATTGGCCTGAATAAAATTGCATATAAAATATATCATAGAAATGTGTTGCTATGTTCTTTATTATTACTTTATTATTATCCTTACCACATGCACTGGAGTTCTCATCCTTTGGCAAATCATCATTTGTTAATTTACAGGCATTTCAGGTCAACTAAAAACATGTGCTGCATACCAGAGTCTGGCTGAGAGAAAGTGATGAAATATTGGCCTGAATAAAATTGCATATAAAATATATCATGAAATGTGTTGCTATGTTCTTTATTATTACTTTATTATTATCCTTACCACATGCACTGGAGTTCTCATCCTTTGGCAAATCATCATTTGTTAATTTACAGGCATTTCAGGACAACTAAAAACATGTGCTGCATACCAGAGTCTGGCTGAGAGAAAGAAATGATGAAACATTGGCCTGAATAAAATTGCATATAAAATA
Source organism: Ascarosepion bandense (assembly GCA_037127315.1). Lineage (NCBI taxonomy): Eukaryota > Metazoa > Mollusca > Cephalopoda > Sepiida > Sepiidae > Ascarosepion > Ascarosepion bandense. The sequence continues at coordinate 633,675 of JBBBDQ010002147.1, forward strand.
TATCATAGAAATGTGTTGCTATGTTCTTTATTATTACTTTATTATTATCCTTACCACATGCACTGGAGTTCTCATCCTTTGGCAAAACATCATTTGTTATTTTACAGGCATTTCAGGTCAACTAAAACATGTGCTGCATACCAGAGTCTGGCTGAGAGAAAGTGATGAAATATTGGCCTGAATAAAATTGCATATAAAATATATCATAGAAATGTGTTGCTATGTTCTTTATTATTACTTTATTATCATCCTTACCACATGCACTGGAGTTCTCTTCCTTTGGCAAATCATCATTTGTTAATTGAAAGGTATTTCAGGTCAACTAAAAACAAGTGCTGTATACCAGAGACTGGCTGAGAGAAAGTGATGAAATATTGGCCTGAATAAAATTGCATATAAAATATATCATAGAAATGTGTTGCTATGTTCTTTATTATTACTTTATTATCATCCTTACCACATGCACTGGAGCTCTCTTTCTTTGGCAAATCATCATTTGTTAATTTGAAGGCATTTCAGGTCAACTAAAAACAAGTGCTGCATACCAGAGACTGGCTGAGAGAAAGTGATGAAATATTGGTCTGAATAAAATTGCATATAAAATATATCATAGAAATGTGTTGCTATGTTCTTTATTATTACTTTATTATTATCCTTAGCATACGCACTGGAGTTCTCTTCCTTTGGCAAATCATCATTTGTTAATTTAAAGGCATTTCAGCTCATCTAAAAACAAGTGCTGCATACCAGAGACTGGCTGAGAGAAAGTGATGAAATATTGGCCTGAATAAAATTGCATATAAAATATATCATAGAAATGTGTTGCTATGTTCTTTATTATTACTTTATTATTATCCTTACCACATGCACTGGAGTTCTCATCCTTTGGCAAATCATCATTTGTTAATTTACAGGCATTTCAGGTCAACTAAAAACATGTGCTGCATACCAGAGTCTGGCTGAGAGAAAGTGATGAAATATTGGCCTGAATAAAATTGCATATAAAATATATCATAGAAATGTGTTGCTATGTTCTTTATTATTACTTTATTATTATCCTTACCACATGCACTGGAGTTCTCATCCTTTGGCAAATCATCATTTGTTAATTTACAGGCATTTCAGGTCAACTAAAAACATGTGCTGCATACCAGAGTCTGGCTGAGAGAAAGTGATGAAATATTGGCCTGAATAAAATTGCATATAAAATATATCATAGAAATGTGTTGCTATGTTCTTTATTATTACTTTATTATCATCCTTACCACATGCACTGGAGTTCTCATCCTTTGGTAAATCATCATTTGTTAATTTACAGGCATTTCAGGTCAACTAAAAACATGTGCTGCATACCAGAGTCTGGCTGAGAGAAAGTGATGAAACATTGGCCTGAATAAAATTGCATATAAAATATATCATAGAAATGTGTTGCTATGTTCTTTATTATTACTTTATTATCATCCTTACCACATGCACTGGAGTTCTCATCCTTTGGCAAATCATCATTTGTTAATTTACAGGCATTTCAGGTCAACTAAAAACATGTGCTGCATACCAGAGTCTGGCTGAGAGAAAGTGATGAAATATTGGCCTGAATAAAATTGCATATAAAATATATCATAGAAATGTGTTGCTATGTTCTTTATTATTACTTTATTATTATCCTTACCACATGCACTGGAGTTCTCATCCTTTGGCAAATCATCATTTGTTAATTTACAGGCATTTCAGGTCAACTAAAAACATGTGCTGCATACCAGAGTCTGGCTGAGAGAAAGTGATGAAATATTGGCCTGAATAAAATTGCATATAAAATATATCATAGAAATGTGTTGCTATGTTCTTTATTATTACTTTATTATTATCCTTACCACATGCACTGGAGTTCTCATCCTTTGGCAAATCATCATTTGTTAATTTACAGGCATTTCAGGTCAACTAAAAACATGTGCTGCATACCAGAGTCTGGCTGAGAGAAAGTGATGAAATATTGGCCTGAATAAAATTGCATATAAAATATATCATAGAAATGTGTTGCTATGTTCTTTATTATTACTTTATTATTATCCTTACCACATGCACTGGAGTTCTCATCCTTTGGCAAATCATCATTTGTTAATTTACAGGCATTTCAGGTCAACTAAAAACATGTGCTGCATACCAGAGTCTGGCTGAGAGAAAGTGATGAAATATTGGCCTGAATAAAATTGCATATAAAATAAAATATCATGAAATGTGTTGCTATGTTCTTTATTATTACTTTATTATCATCCTTACCACATGCACTGGAGCTCTCTTCCTTTGGCAAATCATCATTTGTTAATTGAAAGGTATTTCAGGTCAACTAAAAACAAGTGCTGTATACCAGAGACTGGCTGAGAGAAAGTGATGAAATATTGGGCTGAATAAAATTGCATATAAAATATATCATAGAAATGTGTTGCTATGTTCTTTATTATTACTTTATTATCATCCTTACAACATGCACTGGAGCTCTCTTTCTTTGGCAAATCATCATTTGTTAATTTGAAGGCATTTCAGGTCAACTAAAAACAAGTGCTGCATACCAGAGACTGGCTGAGAGAAAGTGATGAAATATTGGTCTGAATAAAATTGCATATAAAATATATCATAGAAATGTGTTGCTATGTTCTTTATTATTACTTTATTATTATCCTTAGCATACGCACTGGAGTTCTCTTCCTTTGGCAAATCATCATTTGTTAATTTAAAGGCATTTCAGCTCATCTAAAAACAAGTGCTGCATACCAGAGTCTGGCTGAGAGAAAGTGATGAAATATTGGCCTGAATAAAAATGCATATAAAATATACCATAGAAATGTGTTGCTATGTTCTTTATTATTACTTTATTATTATCCTTACCACATGCACTGGAGCTCTCTTCCTTTGGCAAATCATCATTTGTTAATTTAAAGGCATTTCAGGTCAACTAAAAACAAGTGCTGCATACCAGAGAATGGCTGAGAGAAAGTGATGAAATATTGGCCTGAATAAAATTGCATATAAAATATATCATAAATATGTGTTGCTATGTTCTTTATTATATATATTTTTTTTAATCATCTCACCCCAAGCAAGGCATTCCACTGCCACTATTGCGCATGGGGCTACATAGGGGAAGGTAAAGAGAAGGAGTGGATAGACATAGGGAATGTCAGGAGAAAGGTGACAGATGAGTAAGGATAGCGAGGATGAGGGTCGGGCAGATGGGAAGAGTGCTTGATAGAATGGGAGCAGGTTAGTGTGTTAGGAGGTGTGTATTGACCTTACATTTAAACTCCTGGAGATTGTAGCCGTCGGGGAAGCAATCGTTTGGAAGAGAATTCCACAGTCGGGAAGTGCGAGGAAAGAAACTGTTGGAGTAGAAGTTACGGCTGCATTTTATCGGTTTCACTGTAAAAGGGTGGGATCTAGTTGCTAATCTAGTATCTCGTGCAAATTCGTATTTAGGGGGCACCAGTGATCTAAGTTCATCGGAGCAGAAGCCGTGAAAGTATTTATAGAAGTGACACAGGGAAGCCACGTCTCGCCGGTGGGAGAGAGACTGCAGGCGGTCTGCCAAGTCGGTATCTATCACATTACAGACCCTCCTCTTAACCTTATCGAGAAGCCCGTGGAGAACAGCATGGACACCCGACCAGATATGGCAGCATTATTCAATGCAGGGGCGGACGGTAGATTTGTAAATGTGCAGGATAGATTTAGTCGGAAAAAACTTCCGGGCCCTACACAGAGAACCGACTTTCATAGCAGCGGATTTAGCAATGGATTCGATATAGTCATTCCATTTGAGGTCCGCTGAAAGTGTCAGACCAAGGAGGCGTAGTGTTTTACTCTCTGGGAGGCAAGCCTGGTCCATGCTAATGGGAGGTAGGTGAGATTGGCGATGATGGTTAATTGACAGTAGCTTCGTTTTAGAAGCATTAAAATTTACTAGCCATTTCTTACCCCAGTCCAATATGGATTGGAGGTCTTTTTCAATCTCGGCTGCGAGGTTAGCTTTGACGCCTCCAACAGATTTTTGTAGGAGGCGAGAGTAAACTGTGGTGTCATCGGCGTACAAACCTATTTGGGCTCTTATGGAATCAGGGAGATCATTAATGTATATCAAGAAGAGTGTAGGACCTAAGATGGAGCCTTGGGGGACACCTGCATTTGTATGGTAGTTCTGAGAGGCAAGTCCATTTAATACCACCTTCATTGTGCGGTTAGAGAGGAATGACTGGATTAGTTCAAACAAATGTCCTGTTATACCATAGCTCCGCAGTTTACACAGAAGGCCAGCATGCCAAACTCTGTCGAACGCCTTAGATATATCCAATGCAACGGTTCGAGCTTCGCCATTCCTGTCGAGTGCCTGGTATATATACTCGGTGATGGTCGTTAGCATATAAGAAGTAGACCTGGTGAAGCGGAAACCATATTGCTTGTCCGAGAGGAGCCTGTGTGCTGTGAGATGCTGAACCACCTCGGCGTTGATAATGGCTTCGAACACTTTGCCAAAGATCGGAAGAAGGCTGATAGGGCGGTAATTTGCAGGGTCAGAGGGTTCTCCAGTGTTTTTAAATATAGGAACTATAGAGGAAGATTTCCAACAGGCAGGAAAGCAGGAAGCAGATAGGCAGAGGTTGTAGAGCTTAGAAAGGATAGAGGAGAGTTCAGGGGCACATTTTTTTAAGACTATGGTTGGGATTCCGTCACCACCGCTCGCTTTGTGAGGGTCAAGTTTTAAGATTATCTTAGAGACAAGCGAAGGTGTAATGTAGACATCATTCAGTTGTGCCTCGGTTCTAGGTGAGAAGTCGGGTGTAAAAACTCCAGATGAGTCCAGACTCGAATTGTTCGAGAATCTGCGGGCAAAACATTCAGCCTTATCTGCTGGGGAGGTGAGGACCTCAAATTTGTTGATTAGCGGGCGTATTGTGGACTTGCTCTTGTTAAGTACTCTTTTACAGAGTCGCCAGTAGTCTTTAGAGCCGAATTTAGAGCATGCTATGCGTTGCTTCATTCTGGCAGCAAACAACATCTTAGCTTCGTTAAGTATCCTTTTACACTAATAACGAGCTGAAGTGAAAAGGCGCCTGTTTTGTTCCGACGCATAGTTACGATAGAGTCAGAAGAAATGATTCCGGTGGGCAATGGCAGCCGAGCAAGCAGGTGAGAACCATGGAGATGAATGAGATTTAAACTGGAATTTCCTAGCAGGGATGAAGGCATCGATGCCAGCCTTAATCCAGGAGGAGACCTCGGATGCACATTCTTCGATGGGAAGACTAAAGACGTTGTTCCAAGGGATGTCACAGAGGAAGTCTCGGAACAAATCCCAGTCTGCTCTTTGATAGCAGTAGGATATTCTACTTGTCTGTGTTTCATGGGTCGGGCGGGAGTGGAGTGAAACATTGACGGACACTACAGTGTGGTCAGAGTTTCCAAGTGGGCAGAGTTGTCTGGTAGTGCAAGAGTCTGGGATGGAAGTGAAGCAGAGGTCTAGAAGTGAGTCCCTTCCGTTAGGGTTGTCAGAGAAACGCGTGGGGAAGTCCACTACTTGCATAAGGGATTGGGTGATTGAAAAGTTCATGGTGTGGACACCAGCAGCGTCAGTGACAGCGTTCTTCAGCCACTTGGTGTGGTGGGCGTTAAAGTCACCAAACACGAATACATGGGCAGAGGGATGGGTAGAAATGGCTTTGTCAATATTGTCAGAAATGATGTCAAGTAACGAACAGTCAGGGGAGGAAGGAGAGCGGTAGAGAAAGAAGAGATAGCTAATCGAACTGAGAAGTGAGAGGCGGAAGCACATGAAAGAATGATCTGGGGATTCAAAAGATGACACCCTAGCTAAAGGAAGGTGTTCGCTGACATAGACACCAAGCCCATGCATATGAACATTGGAGTCCTTCCTGAAGAGGGGAAGGTAGCCAGGAACACAGAACTCAGATGAAGGGATAAAAGGGTTAAGATTACTTTCACATAGGGCTAATATATCAGGTGAGTTATTATGGAGGAAAGAATCGACGCTGGGGAAGTTGGTGCGGATGCCGCGTATGTTACTGAAAGAGATGCAGACAGGTTTAGGCGTTTTCAAATGAGCTGGTTTAGTTTTGTTATTATGTTTGCTTTTTTCCATAGTAATTCAGTTCAGGAGTGGTCTTAGAATAGAATCAGTCGGTCAATCATTTGCAACTTGTGAAGGATGGAAACTGGCGCGGCCTACAACATAATGTGGCCTCGGGGTTGCCCACCGAACGTTCATGCAGGGACGCCCGTCCATGCGCGATATGGCACTACAAGAACCCCGTATTATTATCCTTACCACATGCAATGGAACTCCCTTCCTTTGGCAAATCATCATTTTCACCTTCAATTTCTTTATCAACATTAATTCCTGCAGGAAATTTCTCTTCAACTTTTATTTCTATATATATCTCCACCATATTTGAATTTTTTCCCTCTTCCTCCATGTTTAGTTCTGATTTACATTCACAATCCTCATCTTTGCATTTTGATTTATCTACATATTTCTTCTGTAGGAAAACATGTAAACATACAACACGTTTTCTTTCCTCAAATACTCTGGTAGCTTTTAACTTGGTAAGCTACGTCAATCATTGAATAGAATAAAAATCAAATAGAAAAAAGCATACTCAATGGTATGGCAAAGTTTTATTTATTGTACTAAGATACAATTAGGCACAAAGCCAAAAGTGGGGTTGGAAAAAAAGGTTCATAATTTTTAACTATCCAGACTTAAATAAATGTAGGTAAATCGCATGAGAGTCTGCTTTTTGATCAACCGAAACAAAGAAAACATTGTTTTGAAAACTCCTCCATAAGATAAACATGGTATAAAATTCTTTTTTGAGTCCTTTGAAAAAACAATTGAAATTTCATTTAACATTTTTGGGGTGTTCACATTCTGAATATAATTCATTTTTATATCTGGTCTTCTCGTATTTCTAGAAATTTCAAATGTAGCAATTGGAATATTTTTTATTTAAATGCATGAATGATCCTGCTCAGTGATAAAATATTTTCTCAAGGTTTTTTTTTAAATCAAAAAATATTTACCAAACATTTTAACAAAGTTTCAATGTGTTTGTTTACAACTGATTTTGAAAAATTTGAAAAGAAACAAAACAAAAAAAAAAACAAGTATTCTCATTTTATTATATTATGAAGTTACATAGTCGAAATGTTTCTGTTATTATTAAGAGTTCATACAAAAGGATTTTTATCATTTTATTAAAATGTTTAACCCTTTCTTGTACATTCAAAAGTTTGATTAAATATCTTTTTTCATGATCTCTTGCTAAAAACATAATTCATGTCAGGTGGAAAAAACAGATTTTGAAATTTTTACAAAAATGAAATAATCGTCAGATTTTTAAAGAAACTTTTGAAACAAAAACGAATGAAATCATTTTGAATTACTTATTTAGAAATTACTTGGTAATTTACATATTTAATAAAAACATGGTTTCTCTGCATTGTTAATTTGATTGTGTTTATTTAAATTGCAGCTGGTTGAAAATGCTGATCCACATATTCACAAGAATATGATTTCTCTTCAGTGTGAATTTGCTTATGTGTTTTCAAGGAAAAAGTATGTGAAAATGCCGATCCACATATTTCAAAAGAATATGGTTTCTCTCCTGTGTGAATTCGAATGTGCGATTTCACTTGAGAATTATTTGAAAATGCTAATCCACTATTCACAAGAATATGGTTTCTCTCCAGTATGAATTCGATTGTGCCTTTGCAAACCAGCTTTATGTGAAAATGCTGATCCACATATTTCGCAAGAATATGGTTTTTCTCCAGTGTGAATTCGCATATGCATTTTCAAGTTAGAATTAAGTGGAAATGCTGATCCACATATTTCACAAGAATATGGTTTCTCTCCAGTGTGAAATCGCACATGCATTTTCAAGTAAGATTTATCTGAAAATGCTGATCCACATATATCACAAGAATATGGTTTCTCTCCAGTATGAATTCGATTGTGCCTTTGCAAACTAGCTTTATGTGAAAATGCTGATCCACATATTTCACAAGAATATGGTTTTTCTCCAGTGTGAATTCGCATATGCATTTTCAAGTTAGAATTAAATGAAAATGCTGATCCACATATTTCACAAGAATATGGTTTCTCTCCAGTGTGAAATCGCACATGCATTTTCAAGTAAGATTTATCTGAAAATGCTGATCCACATATATCACAAGAATATGGTTTCTCTCCAGTATGAATTCGATTGTGCCTTTGCAAACTAGCTTTATGTGAAAATGCTGATCCACATATTTCACAAGAATATGGTTTTTCTCCAGTGTGAATTCGCATATGCATTTTCAAGTTAGAATTAAATGAAAATGCTGATCCACATATTTCACAAGAATATGGTTTCTCTTCAGTGTGAATTCGCACATGCATTTTCAAGTTAGAATTAAATGAAAATGCTGATCCACATATTTCACAAGAATATGGTTTCTCTCCAGTGTGAATCCTAATGTGACATTTCAAAGAAAAATTAGTTGAAAATGCAGATCCACATATTTCACAAGAATATGGTTTTTCTCCAGTGTGAATCTGACTGTGCTTTTTCAAATCAGAACTTTTTGAAAATGCTGAGGCACATATTTCACAAGGATATAGTTTCTCTCCTGTATGAGTTTGCATGTTTCCTTTCAGTTGAAAATTATCTAGAAATGCTGCATAATATTTTTCAAAAGTACATGGTTTCTCTCCAGTGTAAATTTGCACATTGTTTCATTTGAGAATTATCTGGAAAAAATAAAATAAAATAAACAGATAAACATCCTCGTAAATTTAACATGTGGTCAACAACAGTTATTACCTCATTTAATAACAAATAAAAAAAAGGAAACTGAATGTTTTATCTGACACTAACCAAAATAGGATTCAGTAAAAATCAATGCATTTTTTGTTCTGCTCTGAATTCAGATAAAATTGACATCACCTTTTTTAAATGAATATATAAGAATATATTCATTTAAAATATCCATACCATTTCGATGTATTGAACAAAGGTTATGGTATAAGAAAGAAAGTATTGCTGATCATCAAAAAAACAGCATAAGATTTAGATGTACAGAGAAAAGGATTTAGTAAAAGAAAAAATATGTTTTCACTCGAAGAAAAGCAATAGTGACACTGATGTGCAGGAGATTAAAGTGAAGAGAGAGAAGAAAGAAAAAAAATGATCAAGTGAAGGTACAGGGGATATGGAAGGAAGGACAAGAGAAAGATGAGAGTCAAGGAGATAGAAGATAATTATTTCCCCCAAAGCAAGATGTAAACTCTACTGGTGTGCAGGGGTCAACAATGAGGGAATAAAAAAAATACAGGAGGTGTCAAATAAAATATAAGAGATGGATGGGAATCCCATAGACAATGCATTTCTACTTTCAGAGAATGCCTTTATCAGGGAAGCCTGCAAATGAAAGTGAGTTCCACAAATGGGAAGTGCAAGAAAAGAAACTGTTAGCGTAGAAGAGACAGATTTAATTAGTTCAATGCTAAAAGGGGTGACCTTAAGGCTAATCTAGTAGCACAAGTAAAAACATGAGTTCGAGGTACCAGGAAAAAAAATCCTATCAGAGCAGTTGTCATAAAAATACCTGTAGAAAAGACAAAGGGAAGCCTCATCATATAGGTGAGAAAGTGAATGAAGGTGGGCTATCAAGTCAGGATCAATAATTCAGATCCTCCTTTAGATGTACTGAGAAAATGATTTTTCTAAAAGTAAGTGTTTACAATCACCAACAAAATCAGATAACTTAGATGTACTGAGCAAAGGATTTAGTAAAATAAAGAATTAAGGGTGATCATCAACAAAATACCATACAATTTAGATGTACTGAGTAAAGGATTTAGAAAAGAAAGTGTTGGCGATCATCAAAAATATATCTACTTATATCGATAAAAGAATCTGCTGAAATTCGCCCCCTCACAAAAAAAAAATTGTTTTTCAAAAATATCAAAATAATAATCAAAACACTTCATTTTACCCGCAGTCGCTAAGTGTTTGAATGTAAATTAATACCAAATTTAATTTTGAATTGAAATTTAGGTATGCTGTTTTTTACAGAGATTTAGTGGAGGTACCTAAAAAACATGCTTGGGCGATCATGTATCATTGTGGTGCATTGGATATCAGCTCGGAACAAGAAATCGGGGAGCTGAGTTCGAATTCCAGCAAATACCCTTGGGAAAGGTATTAATCCGTCTATTCCTTCCAGTTATGGGTTAAATAATAGGACAGAGCGGGTTCTGTAGCCTTGGTCGGCAACCAGTCTACCGCAGAAAGCAATGGCAACCTACTGCAGGATAATCTTCTGCCCAGTCAGTCATGTCTCTTTCGAGACATGGTCGCCCAAGCATTTATCAAGTATGGCACTTAACTGACTGACCTAAAAAACTCTGGTAACGATTTGGCTCCCCGTTAACGAAAATAAAAACAAGATTGTTACTAAAATTTCATACGTGCTTGAAAAAAATAAAACATTTTGAAAAATAATTAAAAAAATACTTTGATCTTTCCTCTTAATAAAAATATAAATATTTTGATGTAAAAAGTTTGTTTTTAATAAGTTTGGGACCTTTCTTCTTCATAAATAATATACTGTTTTTTCAGCGATTTAGTGGAGGTACAGCTGTTGTAGTAGTCGCAGTCCTTCCCACCCCATCACCATCTTTCTGGCTGCGGGCTGGCCGTTACCTTCCGTTCACTTCCGGTTTGTAAACATTAGTGAATAAACGCATGCGACTTCACCCCTATCATACCGTGTATATAATCATTTACAGATCCCTCAACATAAATAATACAACAACAATGTCTCAAAAAAAAAAAAAAAAGGCCCTAAACAATAAGAACGAACTTTTTCCATCAAATTCAAATTTCAAATATTTGTTATTATTTTAAGAGAAAAGGTATTTTTTAATTATTTTTCTCAATTCTTTTAATCATTCCTAACAGTAACACCTTCGAAATTTTGGTAAAAAATCTTACATTTTCTTTTTTGTTGGGTAAAAATAAACTGTTTTTTTTTTTGTTTTTTTTTAGTTAAACGCGAGACTCATTGGGGAATGTAAATCACCTATTATTTTTTTTTCAAACATTTTCATCGTACCTCATGTCAGAAGTACACACAAATACAGTGTTAGAAAATATTAAAACATTTGTTGTTTTCACTTTTAGTCTAAAATGACGATTCAATGAAGGACGAGATAACTCGTCAATATTTGAAAAATGCCTGAAAAGAAAGATTAATTTAGACGGAAATTCAGTTTTATTTTTCATTCTCATTCGTTTTAGGCTATTGTCTTTCAATTAAAAGCGAAATGTAAGCGAATTTTTTTCATAGAAGAAGACATTTAAAAAATGATTTCAAATGCTTTTGTTCTTTTGTCTTTTTAGGAAATCCGTGAATGTTCGTCTAACTTACCTTTTTTCAGGGCGAATCTAAAAGCTTTTCATAGAAAAACAAACAGGATTAAATTTCTCTAACTTGATATTTGGCAACTTAGGATTTGGCAATCAATAAAACTTCAGATTTTTAAAGAAATTGCAATTTAAAAAAGATTAATTATATGAAAATAGATCGGATCTGACTTCTGAATGAAACGAATTGCTGAAAACGGTGTAAATGAAGAATTTGTTCCTTGTCCAAAAATAGTCGTGGGCATTAAATTTTTTTTTTTTTTTTTTTTTGACAAAAAGTCATAACAGCAAAACTAAGGGGAAAAAAAAAATTAAAAATCCACCGATTGTTTAAGAGATTTGTTTCAATGAATTTGAATAACTTCAAGAATTAATTGACATTCTTTGTTAAAAATGTAATACACAATTTTTCCTTACAAATTTAAAATATAATGAAAATGACATTTATTTATACATGCTAACTAAGGTTACACCAAGGTAAAAAATAACATTAGAAATACCCTGTCTCTCTCTCATATAGATAGATAGATAGATAGATAGATAAATAGATAGATAGATGAAGGAATGGTAAACTTTGAAAAGAAAACACAAGCTACTCATGCATTTATGTATAGTTCATTCGGTAATGAATTTGAACACTCTCAGTTCTTGGCATGTGTTTACATTGTATATTACATGCTAAAGTCAGCCTTCCTCTACCGAGTGGCCATAGTTCAGAAACAGAATCACCGACTGACATCAATCAATCCTGGCTAGAAGCCATGGCATGTCTAACCAAACTGATGAGCTGTGAAAAAGCAAAACAGATCTGTCTGTGGATGACTATATATATATATATATATATATATATATATAAAATGCACAAAATTAAAATTATAAAATGGCAATAGTTTACATATCACACTGCATATAGCTAAAAGAATTAATTAAGCAGACATCCAATCAGGTGTACATTAAAAGAAAATCAATAAAAAAAATTAAACACATACATAATAAAAATAAATGTAAATAAGAAGAAAACCAAACAATCATAAATGGGACCAATCCTAAAAAAAAAAATAACAAGTCACGCCGAGCTCTATATAAATAATAAAAAAAAAGAAACATGACTTAACAGCTAGAAACCTTGTTACAGTGCATTTTTTCATTTTACAATATGAGCACGGAAAAAAATATTACCTCAAAAATAAAAATTTTTATTACAACCGAGAACAAGTGACAATAAGCCTTCCCAAGATTATTACTATGCATGCTATGGGATTTTATAAGACAGTATACTGTACATTGATTGGTCAGTATGTATCATACCATTTCTTGGAAACACCTTTCCTAGAATTTAAATATTTCAAACCAAAATCAGCCAAAACAACTGCCAGACAGTATGAAAAAGAAAGCGTGCCTTGTAAATGGACCCTAGTGGAAAAAGACCTTAGTTGAGATTTGACGATAACTTTAAATCCATCACTTATAGAAATTAACTACTTCAAAGAAATTCACGAAACCTTAAAAAAAAAAAATAAAAAGTGTGGCAAAAGGTAAAAAATGAGAATGAGAGAGGCTGGTCATCTTTGGTCTAACTTTATCTGGCCAAATTCACTCACCCAAGCAGACATAATACATCCTTCCACCATAATACCTCATTTATACAAAACAGACATATCCATACCAATCCTAAACTAATGTAGTCGTGGATATTTTAACTGCCTTCACCTTTTTGTTTAACGTACTTGTGAGAACAGCATGAAGTATGTCTAAGGCTTTATTCGTCAAACCATTCAATTACAACCGTGGAAATTGTAAATAATTACAACAAAGTCATTATCAATTCGGTACATCTACTTTTTCGTTGATGAAAAATGCCCCAAAATGACTAAACCAAAATCTCATTTTCAAAACCTTTGTTATAATTAAGGAGGAAAGGATAAATTACTTTTTTTATTATTTTAATAATTTATACTCCTTTCTAGCATGTTCAGAATTTTGGCAAAAAATCTTCTCTTTTTTTTGCATTAGTGGTCAATGTAATATTTATATTTAATGTCTTGTTTCAGGTGAAAAACATTTATTTGAATTTTTTTTTTTTTGTTTTTTGCTGTGAAAATTTTTAAGAATTCATACTTAAAACAAAGATATTGATGCCAAGGAAAATGAATACTCCTATATACTGGCCTTACTTTAGGCTATTATATTTGAAAAAAAAACAGGAATTGACATTCAAAGATGACATTTAAATGATTTCAAATGCATTTTTCTGACCTTTAATGAAATCTGTGATGGTTCATCTATTTTACCTTTCACTTCTCAGGGTGAAGAAAAGTTTTTCATCAAAAAACAAGCAAGATTAAATTGCTGTTGTTGAACTTGATTAAAAATCTCTTAGGTTAAAACTAATATAGTCAGTGGTGGCATCCTTCTGATTTACAAAAATTATTCTTAAAAGGATAACAGTTGCTGAGGTAACGGCTCTATATCCATTGGAAAAAAATGAATAAATATTAGAGGATGTGAATTGTGAAATTAGCATGAATCCAAATTTTTGAGAAAAAATCTTAAGAGGTATAGAATGTATATTTTGAGAGACAATTTATAAAACTTATTAAGATTTATTTGGACATTTAGATACCTTGACTAAAAATTTGTATGGGTAAAACTGATACAGTCAGTAATGGCATTTTTTCGATTTGCATGAAATGATTTCAGAAAGGAAAAAAGTTGGGGCTGAGGGCTGTCTCTTGAATTTGGTAAAAAAGAAAAAATCTAAGAGTCAAGTCCACAAATACAATGAAAAGAAATGATCTTTGCAGAAAAGGAAGAAAATCAAGCTAAATTTCACATTAATATTTATAGTCAGGTACATGTATTTACAAAGTAATTCTTATTGTTCCTTTTTGTGGCTATGCAAAACACCAAAAGTTCTATTTTTTGTAAGAATTTGCCACAAGTGAGTCAGCCAAGTTCATAATGATTTTGTTGAAAGTGAAGAAAAACATTTACATTCGTGTGTGTGTACAAGTATATGCTGAATTTTTAAATGTAACTGCTTGCTGATTGTGTGCAAAAGCAGCAATTTAAATATGATAAACAAAAGCGATAAATTATGGCTTATGTCCATCACAGCTTTGTATGCATTTCTGCAAAGAAAAATTCTCACCAGCTGATGCGGTCTCATGGTAACTTATACTGAGCCAAAGATCTTGTCATTGAATATCTGTGCTTTATCTGCCATTGTTATGGTAACGTGTGCTAAGCCAAGACCTTGTTCATTGTCCAAAATTTGTTGCTGTCCATTCTTTCAGCTGCCATTGTCATGGTAACATGTATTGCAGCAGGTGTTTAGTAAAAGTTTGTTAACAAGTTTCCATTCATTTACTCTCATTGACAGGGTAACATGTCGAGGCAAGACCTTGTTTTGTTGTCCAAGGTCATGTCGCTGACTTTCCTTGTCTTTTCTCTGGCAATCATTTTTGGGGATTATGTTCAACTAATCCCATCCAAATTTTTCATGGGAATGTTCTTTAGGCTAAGAGAAGGTGATGAAATATTGGCCTGAATAAAATTGCATATAAAATATATCATAGAAATGTGTTGCTATGTTCTTTATTATTACTTTATTATTATCCTTACCACATGCACTGGAGCTCTCTTCCTTTGGCAAATCATCATTTGTTAATTTAAAGGCATTTCAGGTCAACTAAAAACAAGTGCTGCATACCAGAGACTGGCCGAGAGAAAGTGATGAAATATTGGCCTGAATAAAATTGCATATAAAATATATCATAGAAATGTGTTGCTATGTTCTTTATTATTACTTTATTATTATCCTTACCACATGCACTAGAGCTCTCTTCCTTTGGCAAATCATCATTTGTTAATGTAAAGGCATTTCAGGTCATCTAAAAACAAGTGCTGCATACCAGAGACTGGCCGAGAGAAAGTGATGAAATATTGGCCTGAATAAAATTGCATATAAAATATATCATAGAAATGTGTTGCTATATTCTTTATTATTACTTTATTATTATCCTTACCACATGCACTGGAGTTCTCTTCCTTTGGCAAATCATCATTTGTTAATTTAAAGGTATTTCACGTCAACTAAAAACAGGTTCTGTATACCAGAGACTGGCCGAGAGAAAGTGATGAAATATTGGCCTGATTAAAATTGCATGTAAAATATATCATAGAAATGTGTTGCTATGTTCTTTATTATTACTTCATTATTATCCTTACCACATGCACTGGAGCTCTCTTCCTTTGGCAAATCATCATTTGTTAATTTAAAGGCATTTCAGGTCAACTAAAAATAAGTGCTGTATACCAGAGACTAGCCAGAGAGAAAGTGATGAAATATTGGCCTGAATAAAATTGCATATAAAATATATCATAGAAATGTGTTGCTATGTTCTTTATTATTACTTTATTATTATCCTTACCACATGCACTGGAGCTCTCTTCCTTTGGCAAATCATCATTTGATAATTTAAAGGCCTTTCAGGTCAAGTAAAACAAGTGCTCTATACCAGAGACTGGCCGAGAGAAAGTGATGAAATATTGGCCTGAATAAAATTGCATATAAAATATATCATAGAAATGTGTTGCTATATTCTTTATTATTACTTTATTATTATCCTTACCACATGCACTGGAGTTCTCTTCCTTTGGCAAATCATCATTTGTTAATTTAAAGGTATTTCAGGTCAACTAAAAACATGTTCTGTATACCAGAGACTGGCCGAGAGAAAGTGATGAAATATTGGCCTGATTAAAATTGCATGTAAAATATATCATAGAAATGTGTTGCTATGTTCTTTATAATTACTTTATTATTATCCTTACCACATGCACTGGAGCTCTCTTCCTTTGGCAAATCATCATTTGTTAATTTAAAGGCATTTCAGGTCAACTAAAAATAAGTGCTGTATACCAGAGACTAGCCAGAGAGAAAGTGATGAAATATTGGCCTGAATAAAATTGCATATAAAATATATCATAGAAATGTGTTGCTATGTTCTTTATTATTACTTTATTATTATCCTTACCACATGCACTGGAGCTCTCTTCCTTTGGCAAATCATCATTTGTTAATTCAAAGGCATTTCATGTCAACTAAAAACAAGTGCTCTATACCAGAGACTGGCCGAGAGAAAGTGATGAATTATTGGCCTGAATAAAATTGCATATAAAATATATCATAGAAATGTGTTGCTATGTTCTTTATTATTACTTTATTATTATCCTTACCACATGCACTGGAACTCTCTTCCTTTGGCAAATCATCATTTGTTAATTGAAAGGCATTTCATGTCAACTAAAAACATGTTCTGTATACCAGAGACTGGCCGAGAAAAATTGATGAAATATTGGCCTGAATAAAATTGCATATAAAATATATCATAGAAATGTGTTGCTATGTTCTTTATTATTACTTTATTATTGTCCTTACCACATGCACTGGAGCTCTCTTCCTTTTGCAAATCATCATTTGTTAATTTAAAGGCATTTCAGGTCAAGTAAAACAAGTGCTCTATACCAGAGACTGGCCGAGAGAAAGTGATGAAATATTGGCCTGAATAAAATTGCATATAAAATATATCATAGAAATGTGTTGCTATGTTCTTTATTATTACTTTATTATTATCCTTACCACATGCACTGGAGCTCTCTTCCTTTGGCAAATCATCATTTGTTAATTGAAAGGCATTTCAGGGCAACTAAAAACAAGTTTTTGTATACCAGAGACTGGCCGAGAGAAAGTGATGAAATATTGGCCTGAATAAAATTGCATATAAAATATATCATAGAAATGTGTTGCTATGTTCTTTATAATTACTTTATTATTATCCTTACCACATGCACTGGAGCTCTCTTCCTTTGGCAAATCATCATTGGTTAATTTAAAGGCATTTCAGGTCAACTAAAAACAAGTGCTCTATACCAGAGACTGGCCGAGAGAAAGTGATGAAATATTGGCCTGAATAAAATTGCATATAAAATATATCATAGAAATGTGTTGCTATGTTCTTTATTATTACTTTATTATTATCCTTACCACATGCACTGGAACTCTCTTCCTTTGGCAAATCATCATTTGTTAATTTCAAGGTATTTCAGGTCAACTAAAAACATGTTCTCTATACCAGAGACTGGCCGAGAGAAAGTGATGAAATATTGGCCTGAATAAAATTGCATATCTAATATATCATAGAAATGTGTTGCTATGTTCTTTATTATTACTTTATTATTATCCTTACCACATGCACTGGAGCTCTCTTCCTTTGGCAAATCATCATTTGTTAATTTAAAGGATTTCAGGTCAACTAAAAACAAGTGCTCTATACCAGAGGCTGGCCGAGACAAAGTGATGAAATATTGGCCTGAATAAAATTGCATATAAAATATATCATAGAAATGTGTTGCTATGTTCTTTATTATTACTTTATTTATATCCTTACCACATGCAATGGAGCTCTCTTCCTTTGGCAAATCATCATTGGTTAATTTAAAGGCATTTCAGGTCAAGTCAAAACATGTGCTGTATACCAGAGACTGGCCGAGAGAAAGTGATGAAATATTGGCCTGAATAAAATTGCATATAAAATATATCATAGAAATGTGTTGCTATGTTCTTTATTATTACTTTATTATGTTCATTACCACATGCACTGGAGCTCTCTTCCTTTGGCAAATCATCATTTGTTAATTCATAGGTATTTCAGGTCAACTAAAAACATTTTCTGTATACCAGAGACTGGCTGAGAGAAAGTGATGAAATATTGGCCTGAATAAAATTGCATATAAAATATATCATAGAAATGTATTGCTATGTTCTTTATTACTACTTTATTATTATCCTTACCACATGCACTGGAGCTGTCTTCCTTTGGCAAATCATCATTTGTTAATTGAAAGGCATTTCATGTCAACTAAAAACATGTTCTGTATACCAGAGACTGGCCGAGAAAAATTGATGAAATATTGGCCTGAATAAAATTGCATATAAAATTTATCATAGAAATGTGTTGCTTTGTTCTTTATTATTACTTTATTATTATCCTTACCACATGCACTGGAACTCTCTTCTTTTGGCAAATCATCATTTGTTAATTGAAAGGCATTTCAGGTCAACTAAAAACAAGTGCTCTATACCAGAGACTGGCCGAGAGAGAGTGATGGAATATTGGCCTGAATAAAATTGCATATAAAATATATCATAGAAATGTGTTGCTATGTTCTTTATTATTACTTTATTAATATCCTTACCACATGCACTGGAGCTCTCTTCCTTTGGCAAATCATCACTTGTTAATTTAACGGCATTTCAGGTCAAGTAAAAACAAGAGCTGTATACCAGAGACTGGCCGAGCGAAAGTGATGAAATGTTGGCCTGAATAAAATTGCATGTAAAATATATCATAGAAATGTGTTGCTATATTCTTTATTATTACTTTATTATTATCCTTACCACATGCACTGGAGCTCTCTTCCTTTGGCAAATCATCATTTGTTAATTGAAAGGCATTTCAGGTCAACTAAAAACATGATTTTGTATACCAGAGACTGGCCGAGAGAAAGTGATGAAATATTGGCCTGAATAAAATTGCATATAAAATATATCATAGAAATGTGTTGCTATGTTCTTTATTATTACTTTATTATTATCCTTACCACATGCACTGGAGCTCTCTTCCTTTGGCAAATCATCATTTGTTAATTGAAAGGCATTTCAGGGCAACTAAAAACAAGTTTTTGTATACCAGAGACTGGCCGAGAGAAAGTGATGGAATATTGGCCTGAATAAAATTGCATATAAAATATATCATAGAAATGTGTTGCTATGTTCTTTATTATTACTTTATTATTATCCTTACCACATGCACTGGAGCTCTCTTCCTTTGGCAAATCATCATTTCTTAATTTAACGGCATTTCAGGTCAAGTAAAAACAAGTGCTGTATACCAGAGACTGGCCGAAAGAAAGTGATGAAATGTTGGCCTGAATAAAATTGCATGTAAAATATATCATACAAATGTGTTGCTATGTTCTTTATTATTACTTTATTATTATCCTTACCACATGCACTGGAGCTCTCTTCCTTTGGCAAATCATCATTTGTTAATTTAAAGGCATTTCAGGTCGACTAACAACAAGTGCTCTATACCAGAGGCTGGCCGAGAGAAAGTGATGAAATATTGGCCTGAATAAAATTGCATGTAAAATATATCATACAAATTTGTTGCTATGTTCTTTATTAATACTTTATTATTATCCTTACCACATGCACTGGTGCTCTCTTCCTTTTGGCAAATCATCATTTGTTAATTGAAAGGCATTTCAGCTCAACTAAAAACATGTTCTGTATACCAGAGGCTCTCCGAGAGAAAGTGATGAAATATTGACCTGAATAAAATTGCATATAAAATATATCATAGAAATGTGTTGCTATGTTCTTTATTATTACTTTATTAATATCCTTACCACATGCAATGGAGCTCTCTTCCTTTGGCAAATCATCATTGGTTAATTTAAAGGCATTTCAGGTCAACTAAGAACAAGTGCTGCATACCAGAGACAGGTTGAGAGAAAGTGATGAAATATTGGCCTGAATAAAATTGCATATAAAATATATCATAGAAATGTGTTGCTATGTTCTTTATTATTACTTTATTATGTTCATTACCACATGCACTGGAGCTCTCTTCCTTTGGCAAATCATCATTTGTTAATTCATAGGTATTTCAGGTCAACTAAAAACATTTTCTGTATACCAGAGACTGGCTGAGAGAAAGTGATGAAATATTGGCCTGAATAAAATTGCATATAAAATATATCATAGAAATGTATTGCTATGTTCTTTATTATTACTTTATTATTATCCTTACCACATGCACTGGAGCTGTCTTCCTTTGGCAAATCATCATTTGTTAATTTAAAGGCATTTCAGGTCAACTAACAACAAGTGCTCTATACCAGAGACTGGCCGAGAGAAAGTGATGAAATATTGGCCTGAATAAGATTGCATATAAAATATATCATAGAAATGTGTTGCTATGTTCTTTATTATTACTTTATTAATATCCTTACCACATGCACTGGAGCTCTCTTCCTTTGGCAAATCATCATTGGTTAATTTAAAGGCATTTCAGGTCAACTAAGAACAAGTGCTGCATACCAGAGACTGGTTGAGAGAAAGTGATGAAATATTGGCCTGAATAAAATTGCATATAAAATATATCATAGAAATGTGTTGCTATGTTCTTTATTATTACTTTATTATTATCCTTACCACATGCACTGGAACACTCTTCCTTTGGCAAATCATCATTTTCGCCTTCAATTTCTTTATCAACATTAATTCCTGCAGGGAATTTCTCTTCAACTTTTATTTCTATATATATCTCCACCATATTTGAATTTTTTCCCTCTTCCTCCATGTTTAGTTCTGATTTACATTCGCAATCCTCATCTTTGCATTTTGATTTATCTACATGTTTCTTCTGTAGGAAAACATGTAAACATACAATACGTTTTCTTTCCTCAAATACTCTGGTAGCTTTTAACTTGGTAAGCTACACCAATCATTCTAATCAATAGAATAAAAATCAAATAGATAAAAAGCATACTCAAGGGTTTGGCAAAGTTTTATTTATTGTACTAAGATACAATTAGGCACAAAGCCAAAAGTGGGGTTGGAAAAAAGGTTCATAATTTTTAAATATCCAGACTTAAATAAATGTAGGTAAATCGCATGAGAGTCTGCTTTTTGATCAACCGAATGAAAGAAAACATTGTTTTGAAAACTCCTCCATAAGATAAACATGGTATAAAATTCATTTTTGAGTCCTTTGTAAAAACAATTGAAATTTCATTTAACATTTTTGGGGTGTTCACATTCTGAGTATAATTCATTTTTATATCTGGTCTTCTCGTATTTCTAGAAATTTCAAATGTAGCAATTGGAATATTTTTTATTCAAATGCCTGAATGATCCTGCTCAGTGATAATATATTTTCTCAAGGTTTTTTTAAATCAAAAAATATTTACCAAACATTTTAACAAAGTTTCAATGTGTTTGTTTACAACTGATTTTGAAAACATTGAAAAAAAAAACAAACAAAAAAACAAATATTCTCATTTTATTATATTATGAAGTTACATAGTCGAAATGTTTCTGTTATTATTAAGAGTTCATACAAAAGGATTTTTAACATTTTATTAAAATGTTTAACCCTTTCTTGTACATTCAAAAGTTTGATTAAATATCTTTTTTCATGATGTCTTGCTAAAAACATAATTCATGTCAGGTGGAAAAAACAGATTTTAAAATTTTTACAAAAATGAAATAATCGTCAGATTTTTAAAGAAACTTTCGAAACAAAAACGAATGAAATCATTTTGAATTACTTATTTAGAAATTACTTGGTAATTTACATATTTAATAAAAACATGGTTTCTCTCCATTGTTAATTTGATTGTGTTTATTTAAATTGCAGCTGGTTGAAAATGCTGATCCACATATTCACAAGAATATGATTTCTCTTCAGTGTGAATTTGCTTGTGTTTTCAAGGAAAAAGTATGTGAAAATGCCGATCCACATATCTCACAAGAATATTTTTTCTCTCCTGTGTGAATTCGAATGTGCGATTTCACTTGAGAATTATTTGAAAATGCTAATCCACTATTCACAAGAATATGGTTTCTCTCCACTATGAATTCGCTTGTGCCTTTGCAAACCAGCTTTATGTGAAAATGCAGATCCACATATTTCACAAGAATATGGTTTTTCTCCAGTGTGAATTCGCATATGCATTTTCAAGTTAGAATTAAGTGAAAATGCTGATCCACATATTTCACAAGAATATGGTTTCTCTCCAGTGTGAAATCGCACATGCATTTTCAAGTAAGATTTATCTGAAAATGCTGATCCACATATTTCACAAGAATATGGTTTCTCTCCAGTGTGAATTCGATTGTGCCTTTGCAAACTAGCTTTATGTGAAAATGCTGATCCACATATTTCACAAGAATATGGTTTTTCTCCAGTGTGAATTCGCATATGCATTTTCAAGTTAGAATTAAATGAAAATGCTGATCCACATATTTCACAAGAATATGGTTTCTCTCCAGTGTGAAATCGCACATGCATTTTCAAGTAAGATTTATCTGAAAATGCTGATCCACATATATCACAAGAATATGGTTTCTCTCCAGTATGAATTCTCACATGTGTCTTCAACTGATAATTATTTGAAAATGTGGATCCGCATATTTCACAAGAATATGGTTTCTCCCCAGTGTGAATTTGAATGTGCTTTTTCAAGTGATAATTATTTGAAAATTCTGAGGCACATATTTCACAAGAATATGGTTTCTCTCCAGTGTGAATTTGAATGTGCTTTATCAAGTGGGCATTTTGTGAAAATGCTGATCCACATATTTCACAAGAATATGGTTTCTCTCCAGTGTGAATCCTAATGTGACATTTCAAAGCAAAATTAGTTGAAAATGCAGATCCACATATTTCACAAGAATATGGTTTTTCCCCAGTGTGAATTTGAATGTGCTTTTTAAAGAAATAATTATTTGAAAACGCTGATCCACATATATCACAAGAATATGGTTTCTCTCCAGTGTGAATCCTAATGTGACATTTCAAAGTAAAATTAGTTGAAAATGCAGATCCACATATTTCACAAGAATATGGTTTCGCCCCAGTGTGAATTTGAATGTGCTTTTTCAAGTGATAATTATGTGAAAACGCTGATCCACATATATCACAAGAATATGGTTTCTCTCCAGTATGAATTCTCACATGCCTTTTCAAGTGGTAATTATCTGAAAACGTTGATCCACATATTTCACAAGAATATCGTTTCTCACCAGTATGAATTCTCACATGTCTCTTCAACTGATAAATATTTGAAAATGCTGATCCACATATTTCACAAGAATATGGTTTCTCTCCAGTGTGAATTTGAATGTGCTTTTTCAATTGAGAATTATTTGAAAACGTTGATCCACATATTTCACAAGAATATTGTTTCTCTCCAGAGTGAATCTGACTGTGCTTTTTCAAATCAGAACTTTTTGAAAATGCTGAGGCACATATTTCACAAGGATGTAGTTTCTCTCCTGTATGAGTTTGCATGTGTCCTTTCAGTTGAAAATTATCTAGAAATGCTGCACAATATTTTTCAAAAGAACATGGTTTCTCTCCAGTGTAAATTTGCACATCGTTTCATTTGAGAATTATCTGGAAAAAATAAAATAAAATAAACAGATAAAAATCCTCTTAAATTTAATATGTGGTCAACAACAGTTATTACCTCATTTAATAACAAATAAAAAAAAGGAAACTGAATGTTTTATCTGACACTAACCAAAATAGGATTCAGTAAAAATCAATGCATTTTTTGTTCTGCTCTGAATTCAGATAAAATTGACATCACCTTTTTTAAATGAATATATAAGAATATATTCATTTAAAATATCCATACCATTTCGATGTATTGAACAAAGGTTATGATATAAGAAAGAAAGTATTGCTGATCATCAAAAAAACAGCATAAGATTTAGATGTAGAGAGAAAAGGATTTAGTAAAAGAAAAAATATGTTTTCACTCGAAGAAAAGCAATACTGACACTGATTTGCAGGAGATTAAAGTGAAGAGAGAGAAGAAAAAAAAATGATCAAGTGAAGGTACAGGGGATATGGAAGGAAGGACAAGAGAAAGATGAGAGTCAAGGAGATAGAAGATAATTATTTCCCCCAAAGCAAGATGTAAACTCTACTGGTGTGCAGGGGTCAACAATGAGGGAATAAAAAAAATACAGGAGGTGTCAAATAAAATATAAGAGATGGATGGGAATCCCATAGACAATGCATTTCTACTTTCAGAGAATGCCTTTATCAGGGAAGCCTGCAAATGAAAGTGAGTTCCACAAATGGGAAGTGCAAGAAAAGAAACTGTTAGCGTAGAAGAGACAGATTTAATTAGTTCAATGCTAAAAGGGGTGACCTTAAGGCTAATCTAGTAGCACAAGTAAAAACATGAGTTCGAGGTACCAGGAAAAAAAATCCTATCAGAGCAGTTGTCATAAAAATACCTGTAGAAAAGACAAAGGGAAGCCTCATCATATAGGTGAGAAAGTGAATGAAGGTGGGCTATCAAGTGAGGATCAATAATTCAGATCCTCCTTTAGATGAACTGAGAAAATGATTTTCTAAAAGTAAGTGTTTACAATCATCAACAAAATCAGATAACTTAGACGTACTGAGAAAACGATTTAGTAAAATAAAGAATTAAGGGTGATCATCAACAAAATACCATACGATTTAGATGTACTGAGTAAAGGATTTAGAAAAGAAAGTGTTGGCGATCATCAAAAATATATCTACTTATATCGATAAAGGAAACTGCTGAAATTCGCCCCCTCACAAAAAAAAAATTGTTTTTAAAAAATATCAAAATAATAATCAAAACACTTCATTTTACCTGCAGTCGCTAAGTGTTTGAATGTAAATTAATACCAAATTTAATTTTGAATTGAAATTTTGGTATGCAGTTTTTTACAGAGATTTAGTGGAGGTACCTAAAAAACATAATATCAAAACACTTCATTTTACCTGCAGTCGCTAAGTGTTTGAATGTAAATTAATACCAAATTTAATTTTGAATTGAAATTTAGGTATGCTGTTTTTTACAGAGATTTAGTAGAGGTACCTAAAAAACACGCTTGTGCAATCATGTCTCATTGTGGTGCATTGGATATCAGCTCGGAACGAGAAATCGGGGAGCTGAGTTCGAATTCCAGCCGAATTCATTGCATTCACTTACGCGCAAATACCCTTGGGAAAGGTATTAATCCGTCTATTCCTTCCAGTCATGGGTTAAATAATAGGACAGATTGGGTTCTGTAGCCTTGGTCGGCAACCAGTCTACCGCAGAAAGCAATGGCAACCTACTGCGGGATAATCTTCTGCCCAGTCAGTCATCTCTCTTTCGAGACATGATCGCCCAAGCGTTTATCACGTATGGCACTTAACTGACTGACCTAAAAAACTCTGGTAACGATTTGGCTCCCCGTTAACGAAAATAAAAACAAGATTTTTACTAAAATTTCATACGTGCTTGAAAAAAATAAAACATTTTGAAAATTAATTAAAAAAATACTTTGATCTTTCCTCTTAATAAAAATATAAATATTTTGATGTAAAAAGTTTGTTTTTAATAAGTTTGGGACCTTTCTTCTTCATAAATAATAGACTGTTTTTTCAGCGATTTAGTGGAGGTACAGCTGTTGTAGTAGTCGCAGTCCTTCCCACCCCATCACCATCTTTCTGGCTGCGGGCTGGCCGTTACCTTCCGTTCACTTCCGGTTTGTAAACATTAGTGAATAAACGCATGCGACTTCACCCCTATCATACCGTGTATATAATCATTTACAGATCCCTCAACATAAATAATACAACAACAATGTCTCAAAAAAAAAAAAAAAAGGCCCTAAACAATAAGAACGAACTTTTTCCATCAAATTTAAATTTCAAATATTTGTTATTATTTTAAGAGAAAAAGTATTTTTTAATTATTTTTCTAAATTCTTTTAATCATTCCTAACACTAACAGTAACAGTAACACCTTCGAAATTTTGGTAAAAAATCTGACATTTTCGTTTTGTTGGGTAAAAAAAAAATAAACTGGTTTTTTTTTTTTAGTTAAACGCGAGACTCATTGGGGAATGTAAATCACCTATTATTTTTTTTCAAACATTTTGATAGTACTTCATTTCAGAAGTACACACAAATACAGTGTTAGAAAATATTAAAACATTTGTTGTTTTCACTTTTCGTCTAAAATGACGATTCAATGAAGGACGAGATAACTCGTCAATATTTGAAAAATGCCTGAAAAGAAAGATTAATTTAGACGGAAATTCAGTTTTATTTTTCATTCTCATTCGTTTTAGGCTATTGTCTTTCAATTAAAAGCGAAATGTAAGCGAATGTTTTTCATAAAAGAAGACATTTAAAAAATGATTTCAAATGCTTTTGTTTTTTTGTCTTTTTAGGAAATCCGTGAATGTTCGTCTAACTTACCTTTTTTCAGGGCGAATCTAAAAGCTTTTCGTAGAAAAACAAACAGGATTAAATTTCTCTAACTTGATATTTGGCAACTTAGGATTTGGCAATCAATAAAAAACTTCAGATTTTTAAAGAAATTGCAATTTAAAAAAGATTAATTATATGAAAATAGATCGGATCTGACTTCTGAATAAAACGAATTGCTGAAAACGGTGTAAATGAAGAATTTGTTCCTTGTCCAAAAATAGTCGTGGGCATTAAATTTTTTTTTTTGTTTGACAAAAAGTCATAACAGCAAAATTAAGGGGAAAAAAAACACTTAAAAATCCACTGATTGTTTAAGAGATTTGTTTCAATGAATTTGAATAACTTCAAGAATTAATTGACGTTATTTGTTAAAAATGTAATACACAATTTTTCCTTACAAATTTAAAATATAATGAAAATGACATTTATTTATACATGCTAACTAAGGTTACACCAAGGTAAAAAATAACATTAGAAATACCCTGTCTCTCTCTCATATAGATAGATAGATAGATAGATAGATGAAGGAATGGTAAACTCTGAAAAAAAAAACACAAGGTACTCACGCATTTATGTATAGTTCATTCGGTAATGAATTTGAACACTCTCAGCTCTTGGCATGTGTTTACATGCTAAAGTCAGCCTTCCTCTACCAAGTGGCCATAGTTCAGAAACAGAATCACCGACTGACATCAATTCAATTCTGGCTAGAAGCCATGGCATGTCTAACCAAACTGATGAGCTGTGAAAAAGCAAAACAGATCTGTCTGTGGATGACTATATATATATATATATATATATATATATATATATATAAAATGCACAAAATTAAAATTATAAAATGGCAATAGTTTACATATCACACTGCATATAGCTAAAAGAACCAATTAAGCAGACATCCAATCAGGTGTACATTAAAAGAAAATCAATAAAAAAAATTAATCACATACATAATAAAAATAAATGTAAATAAGAAGAAAACCAAACAATCGTAAATGGGACCAATCCTAAAAAAAAAATAACAAGTCACGCTGAGTTCTATATAAATAATAAAAAAAAAGAAACATGACTTAATGTAACCTTGTTACAGTGCATTTTTTCATTTTACAATATGAGCACGGAAAAAAATATTACCTCAAAAATAAAATTTTTTATTACAACCGAGAACAAGTGACAATAAGCCTTCCCAAGATTATTACTATGCATGCTATGGGATTTTATAAGACAGTATACTGTACATTGATTGGTCAGTATGTATCATACCATTTCTTGGAAACACCTTTCCTAGAATTTAAATATTTCAAACCAAAATCAGCCAAAACAACTGCCAGACAGTATGAAAAAGAAAGCGTGCCTTGTAAATGGACCCTAGTGGAAAAAGACCTTAGTTGAGATTTGATGATAACTTTAAATCCATCACTTATAGAAATTAACTACTTCGAAGAAATTCACGAAAGCTTAAAAAAAAATAAAATAAAAAGTGTGGCAAAAGGTAAAAAATGAGAATGAGAGAGGCTGGTCATCTTTGGTCTAACTTTATCTGGCCAAATTCACTCACCCAAGCAGACATAATACATCCTTCCACCATAATACCTCATTTATACAAAACAGACATATCCATACCAATCCTAAACTAATGTAGTCGTGGATATTTTAACTGCCTTCACCTTTTTGTTTAACGTACTTGTGAGAACAGCATGAAGTATGTCTAAGGCTTTATTCGTCAAACCATTCAATTACAACCGTGGAAATTGTAAATAATTACAACAAAGTCATTATCAATTCGGTACATCTACTTTTTCGTTGATGAAAAATGCCCCAAAATGACTAAACCAAAATCTCATTTTCAAAACCTTTGTTATAATTAAGGAGGAAAGGATAAATTACTTTTTTTATTATTTTAATAATTTATACTCCTTTCTAGCATGTTCAGAATTTTGGCAAAATATCTTCTCTTTTTTTTGCATTAGTGGTCAATGTAATATTTATATTTAATGTCTTGTTTCAGGTGAAAAACATTCATTTGAATTTTTTTTGTTTTTTTGTTTTTTGCTGTGAAAATTTTTAAGAATTCATACTTAAAACAAAGATATTGATGCCAAGGAAAATGAACATTCCTATTTACTGGCCTTACTTTAGGCTATTATATTTGAAAAAAAAAACAGGAATTGACATTCAAAGATGACATTTAAATGATTTCAAATGCATTTTTGTGACCTTTAAGGAAATCTCTGATGGTTCATCTATTTTACCTTTCACTTCTCAGGGTGAAGAAAAGTTTTTCATCAAAAAACAAGCAAGATTAAATTGCTGTTGTTGAACTTGATTAAAAATCTCTTAGGGTAAAACTAATATAGTCAGTGGTGGCATCCTTCTGATTTACAAAAATTATTCTTAAAAGGATAACAGTTGCTGAGGTAACGGCTCTATATCCATTGGAAAAAAATGAATAAATATTAGAGGATGTGAATTGTGAAATTAGCATGAATCCAAATTTTTGAGAAAAAATCTTAAGAGGTATAGAATGTATATTTTGAGAGACAATTTATAAAACTTATTAAGATTTATTTGGACATTTAGATACCTTGACTAAAAATTTGTATGGGCAAAACTGATACAGTCAGTAATGGCATTTTTTCGATTTGCATGAAATGATTTCAGAAAGGAAAAAAGTTGGGGCTGAGGGCTGTCTCTTGAATTTGGTAAAAAAGAAAAAATCTAAGAGTCAAGTCCACAAATACAATGAAAAGAAATGATCTTTGCAGAAAAGGAAGAAAATCAAGCTAAATTTCACATTAATATTTATAGTCAGGTACATGTATTTACAAAGTAATTCTTATTGTTCCTTTTTGTGGCTATGCAAAACACCAAAAGTTCTATTTTTTGTAAGAATTTGCCACAAGTGAGTCAGCCAAGTTCATAATGATTTTGTTGAAAGTGAAGAAAAACATCTACATTCATGTGTGTGTACAAGTATATGCTGGATTTTTAAATGTAACTGCTTGCTGATTGTGTGCAAAAGCAGCAATTTAAATGTGATAAACAAAAGCGATAAATTATGACTTATGTCCATCACGGCTTTGTATGCATTTCTGCAAAGAAAAATTCTCACCGGCTGATGTGGTCTCATGTTAACTTATACTGAGCCAAAGATCTTGTCATTGAATATCTGTGCTTTATCTGCCATTGTTATGGTAACGTGTGCTAAGCCAAGACCTTGTTCATTGTCCAAAATTTGTTGCTGTCCATTCTTTCAGCTGCCATTGTCATGGTAACATGTATTGCAGCAGGAGTTTAGTAAAAGTTTGTTACCAAGTTTCCATTCATTTCCTCTCATTGACAGGGTAACATGTCGAGGCAAGGCCTTGTTTTGTTGTCCAAGGTCATGTCGCTGACTTTCCTTGTCTTTTCTCTGGCAATCATTTTTGCGGTTTCTGTTCAACAAATCCCATCCAAATTTTTGATGTGAATGTTCTTTAGGCTAAGAGAAGGTGATGAAATATTGGCCTGAATACAATTGCATATAAAATATATCATAGAAATGTGTTGCTATGTTCTTTATTATTACTTTATTATTATCCTTACCACATGCACTGGAGCTCTCTTCCTTTTGCAAATCATCATTTGTTAATTTAAAGGCATTTCAGATCATCTAAAAACATGTGCTGCATACCAGAGTCTGGTTGAGAGAAAGTGATGAAATATTGACCTGAATAAAGTTGCATATAAAATATTTCATGGAAATGGGTTGCTATGTTCTTTATTATTACTTTATTATTATCCTTACCACATTCACTGGAGCTCTCTTCCTTTGGCAAATCATCATTTGTTAATTTAAAGGCATTTCAGGTCAACTAAAAACAAGTGCTGCATACCAGAGTCTGGTTGAGAGAAAGTGACAAAATATTGACATGAATAAAGTTGCATATAAAATATATCATAGAAATGTGTTGCTATGTTCTTTATTATTACTTTATTATTATCCTTACCACATGCACTGGAGCTCTCTTCCTTTGGCAAATCATCATTTGTTAATTTAAAGGCATTTCAGGTCAACTAAAAACAAGTGCTGCATACCAGAGACTGGCCGAGAGAAAGTGATGAAATATTGGCATGAATAAAATTGCATATAAAATATATCATGGAAATGGGTTGCTATGTTCTTTATTATTACTTTATTATTATCCTTACCACATTCACTGGAGCTCTCTTCCTCTGGCAAACCATCATTTGTTAATTTACAGGCATTTCAGGTCAACTAAAAACAAGTGCTGCATACCAGAGTCTGGTTGAGAGAAAGTGACAAAATATTGACCTGAATAAAGTTCCATATAAAATATATCATAGAAATTTGTTGCTATGTTCTTTATTATTACTTTATTATTATCCTTACCACATGCACTGGAGCTCTCTTCCTTTGGCAAATCATCATGTGTTAATTGAAAGGCATTTCAGGTCAACTAAAAACAAGTGCTGCATACCGGAGACTGGCTGAGAGAAAGTGATGAAATATTGGCCTGAATAAAATTGCATATAAAATATATCATAGAAATGTGTTGCTATGTTCTTTATTATTACTTTATTATTATCCTTACCACATGCACTGGAGCTCTCTTCCTTTGGCAAATCATCATTTGTTAATTTACAGGCATTTCAGATCATCTAAAAACATGTGCTGCATACCAGAGTCTGGTTGAGAGAAAGTGATGAAATATTGACCTGAATAAATTTGCATATAAAATATACCATAGAAATGTGTTGCTATGTTCTTTATTATTACTTTATTATTATCCTTACCACATGCACTGGAGCTCTCTTCCTTTGGCAAAACATCATTTGTTAATTTAAAGGCATTTCAGGGCAACTAAAACAAGTGCTGCATACCAGAGTCTGGTTGAGAGAAAGTGCCAAAATATTGACCTGAATAAAGTTGCATATAAAATATATCATAGAAATGTGTTGCTATGTTCTTTATTATTACTTTATTATTATCCTTACCACATGCACTGGAGCTCTCTTCCTTTGGCAAATCATCATTTGTTAATTTAAAGGCATTTCAGGTCAACTAAAAACAAGTGCTGCATACCAGAGACTGGCCGAGAGAAAGTGATGAAATATTGGCCTGAATAAAATTGCATATAAAATATATCATAGAAATGTGTTGCTATGTTCTTTATTATTACTTTATTATTATCCTTACCACATGCACTGGAGCTCTGTTCCTTTGGCAAATCATCATTTGTTAATTTGAAGACATTTCAGGTCAAGTAAAAACAAGTGCTGCATGCCAGAGACTGGCCGATATAAAGTGATGAAATATTGGCCTGAATAAAATTGCATATAAAATATATCATAGAAATGTGTTGCTATGTTCTTTATTATTAATTTATTATTATCTTACAACATGCACTGGAGCTCACTTCCTTTGGCAAATCATCATTTGTTAATTTGAAGACATTTCAGGTCAACTAAAAACAAGTGCTGCATTCCAGAGACTGGCTGAGAGAAAGTGATGAAATATTGGCCTGAATAAAATTGCATATAAAATATATCATAGAAATATGTTGCTAAGTTCTTTATTATTACTTTATTATTATCCTTACCACATGCACTGGAGCTCACTTCCTTTGGCAAATCATCATTTGTTAATTTAAAGGCATTTCAGGTCATCTAAAAACAAGTGCTGCATACCAGAGACTTGCCGAGAGAAAGTGATGAAATATTGGCCTGAATAAAATTGCATATAAAATATATCATAGAAATGTGCTGCTAAGTTCTTTATTATTACTTTATTATTATCCTTACCACATGCACTGGAGCTCTCTTCCTTTGGCAAGTCATCATTTGTTAATTTAGATGCATTTCAGGTCAACTAAATACAAGTGCTGCATACCAGAGACTGGCCAAGAGAAAGTGATGAAATATTGGCCTGGATAAAATTGCATATAAAATATATCATAGAAATGTTTTTCTATGTTCTTTATTATTACTTTATTATTATCCTTACCACATGCACTGGAGCTCTCTTCCTTTGGCAAATCATCATTTGTTAATTTGAAGGCATTTCAAGTCAACTAAAAACAAGTGCTCTATACGAGAGACTGGCCGAGAGAAAGTGATGAAATATTGGCCTGAATAAAATTGCATATAAAATATATCATAGAAATGTGTTGCTATGTTCTTTATTATTACTTTATTATTATCCTTACCACATGCAATGGAGCTCTCTTCCTTTGGCAAACCATCATTTGTTAATTTAAAGGCATTTCAAGTCAACTAAAAACAAGTGCTGCATACCAGAGACAGGCCGAGAGAAAGTGATGAAATATTGGCCAGAATAAAATTGCATATAAAATATATCATAGAAATGTGTTGCTATGTTCTTTATTATTACTTTATTATTATCCTTACCACATGCACTGGAGCTCTCTTCCTTTGGCAAATCATCATTTGTTAATTTAAAGGCATTTCAAGTCAACTAAATACAAGTGCTGCATACCAGAGACAGGCCGAGAGAAAGTGATGAAATATTGGCCAGAATAAAATTGCATATAAAATATATCATAGAAATGTGTTGCTATGTTCTTTATTATTACTTTATTATTATCCTTTCCACATGCACTGAAACTCTCTTCCTCTGGCAAACCATCAATTGTTAATTGAAAGGCATTTCAGGTCAACTAAAACAAGTGCTGCATACCAGAGACTGGCCGAGGGAAAGTGGTGAAATATTGGCCTGAATAAAATTGCATATAAAATATATCATAGAAATGTGTTGCTATGTTCTTTATTATTACTTTATTATTATCCTTACCACATTCACTGGAGCTCTCTTCCTTTGGCAAATCATCATTTGTTAATTTACAGGCATTTCAGGTCAACTAAAAGCAAGTGCTGCATACCAGAGACTGGCCGAGAGAAAGTGATGAAATATTGGCCTGAATAAAATTGCATATAAAATATATCATAGAAATGTGTTGCTATGTTCTTTATTATTACTTTATTATTATCCTTACCACATGCACTGGAGCTCTCTTCCTTTGGCAAGTCATCATTTGTTAATTTAGATGCATTTCAGGTCAACTAAATACAAGTGCTGCATACCAGAGACTGGCCGAGAGAGAGTGATGAAATATTGGCCTGGATAAAATTGCATATAAAATATATCATAGAAATGTTTTTCTATGTTCTTTATTATTACTTTATTATTATCCTTACCACATGCACTGGAGCTCTCTTCCTTTGGCAAATCATCATTTGTTAATTGAAAGGCATTTCAGGTCATCTAAAAACAAGTGCTGCATAACAGAGACTGGCCGAGAGAAAGTGATGAAATATTGTCCTGAATAAAATTGCATATAAAATATACCATAGAAATGTGTTGCTATGTTCTTTATTATTACTTTATTATTATGCTTACCACATGCACTGGAGCTCTCTTCCTTTAGCAAATCATCATTTGTTAATTTAAAGGCATTTCATGTCATCTAAGAACAAGTGCTGCATACCAGAGACTGGCCGAGAGAAAGTGATGAAATATTGGCCTGAATAAAATTGCATATAAAATTTATCATAGAAATGTGTTGCTATGTTCTTTATTATTACTTTATTATTATCCTTACCACATGCAATGGAGCTCTCTTCCTTTGGCAAACCATCATTTGTTAATTTACAGGCATTTCAAGTCAACTAAAAACAAGTGCTGCATACCAGAGACAGGCCGAGAGAAAGTGATGAAATATTGGCCAGAATAAAATTGCATATAAAATATATCATAGAAATGTGTTGCTATGTTCTTTATTATTACTTTATTATTATCCTTACCACATACAGTGGAGCTCTCTTCCTTTGGCAAATCATCATTTGTTAATTTAAAGGCATTTCAAGTCAACTAAATACAAGTCCTGCATACCAGAGACAGGCCGAGAGAAAGTGATGAAATATTGGCCAGAATAAAATTGCATATAAAATATATCATAGAAATGTGTTGCTATGTTCTTTATTATTACTTTATTATTATCCTTTCCACATGCACTGAAACTCTCTTCCTCTGGCAAACCATCAATTGTTAATTGAAAGGCATTTCAGGTCAACTAAAACAAGTGCTGCATACCAGAGACTGGCCGAGGGAAAGTGGTGAAATATTGGCCTGAATAAAATTGCATATAAAATATATCATAGAAATGTGTTGCTATGTTCTTTATTATTACTTTATTATTATCCTTACCACATTCACTGGAGCTCTCTTCCTTTGGCAAATCATCATTTGTTAATTTACAGGCATTTCAGGTCAACTAAAAACAAGTGCTGCATACCAGAGACTGGCCGAGAGAAAGTGATGAAATATTGGCCTGAATAAAATTGCATATAAAATATATCATAGAAATGTGTTGCTATGTTCTTTATTATTACTTTATTATTATCCTTACCACATGCACTGGAGCTCTCTTCCTTTGGCAAGTCATCATTTGTTAATTTAGATGCATTTCAGGTCAACTAAATACAAGTGCTGCATACCAGAGTCTGGCCGAGAGAAAGTGATGAAATATTGGCCTGGATAAAATTGCATATAAAATATATCATAGAAATGTTTTTCTATGTTCTTTATTATTACTTTATTATTATCCTTACCACATGCACTGGAGCTCTCTTCCTTTGGCAAATCATCATTTGTTAATTTACAGGCATTTCAGGTCATCTAAAAACAAGTGCTGCATACCAGAGACTGGCCGAGAGAAAGTGATGAAATATTGGCCTGAATAAAATTGCATATAAAATATACCATAGAAATGTGTTGCTATGTTCTTTATTATTACTTTATTATTATCCTTACCACATGCACTGGAGCTCTCTTCCTTTAGCAAATCATCATTTGTTAATTTAAAGGCATTTCATGTCATCTAAGAACAAGTGCTGCATACCAGAGACTGGCCGAGAGAAAGTGATGAAATATTGGCCTGAATAAAATTGCATATAAAATTTATCATAGAAATGTGTTGCTATGTTCTTTATTATTAATTTATTATTATCCTTACCACATGCACTGGAGCTCTCTTCCTTTGGCAAATCATCATTTCTTAATTTAAAGGCATTTCAGGTCATCGAAATACAAGTGCTGCATACCAGAGACTGGCCGAGAGAAAGTGATGAAATATTGGCCTGGATAAAATTGCATATAAAATATATCATAGAAATGTTTTTCTATGTTCTTTATTATTACTTTATTATTATCCTTACCACATGCACTGGAGCTCTCTTCCTTTGGCAAATCATCATTTGTTAATTTGAAGGCATTTCAGGTCAATTAAAAACAAGTGCTGCTTACCAGAGACTGGCCGAGAGAAAATGATGAAATATTGGCCTAAATAAAATTGCATATAAAATATATCATAGAAATGTGTTGCTATGTTCTTTATTATTACTTTATTATTATCCTTACCACATGCACTGGAGCTCTCTTTCTTTGTCAAATCATCATTTGTTAATTGAAAGGCATTTCAGGTCATCTAAAAACAAGTGCTGCATACCAGAGAATGGCCGAGAGAAAGTGATGAAATATTGGCCTGAATAAAATTGCATATAAAATATACCATAGAAATGTGTTGCTATGTTCTTTATTATTACTTTATTATTATCCTTACCACATGCACTGGAGCTCTCTTCCTTTGACAAATCATCATTTGTTAATTTAAAGGAATTTCAGGTCATCTAAAAACTAGTGCTGCATACCAGAGACTGGCCGAGAGAAAGTGATGAAATATTGGCCTGAATAAAATTGCATATAAAATATATCATAGAAATGTGTTGCTATGTTCGTTATTATTAATTTATTATTATCCTTACCATACGCACTGGAGTTCTCTTCCTTTGGCAAATAATCATTTGTTAGTTGAAAGGCATTTCAGGACAACTAAAAACAACTGCTGTTTACCAGAGACTGGCCGAGAGAAAATGATGAAATATTGGCCAGAATAAAATTGCATATGAAATTTATCATAGAAATGTGTTGCTATGTTCTTTATTATTACTTTATTATTATCCTTACCACATGCACTGGAACTCTCTTCCTTTGGCAAATCATCATTTGTTAATTGAAAGGCATTTCAGGTCAACTAAAAACAAGTGCTGCATACCAGAGACTGGCCGAGAGAAAGTGATAAAATATTGGCCAGTATAAAATTGCGTATAAAATATATCACATAAATGTGTTGCTATGTTATTTATTATTACTTTATTATTATCCTTACCACATGCACTGGAACTCTCTTCCTTTATCAAATCATCATTTGTTAATTTAAAGGCATTTCAGGTCAACTAAAAACAAGTGCTCCATACCAGAGACTGGCCGAGAGAAAGTGATAAAATATTGGCCAGAATAAAATTGCATATAAAATATATCATAGAAATGTGTTGCTATGTTCATTATTATTACTTTATTATTATCCTTACCACATGCACTGGAGCTGTCTTCCTTTGGCAAATCATCATTTGTTAATTTAAAGGCATTTCAGGTCAACTAAAAACAAGTGCTGCATACCAGAGTCTGATTGAGAGAAAGTGACAAAATATTGACCTGAATAAAGTTGCATATAAAATATATCATAGAAATGTGTTGCTATGTTCTTCATGATTACGTTAT
This sequence comes from Ascarosepion bandense, assembly GCA_037127315.1. Lineage (NCBI taxonomy): Eukaryota > Metazoa > Mollusca > Cephalopoda > Sepiida > Sepiidae > Ascarosepion > Ascarosepion bandense. The sequence goes on from JBBBDQ010002147.1 coordinate 670,901, forward strand.
TATTATCCTTACCACAAGCACTGGAGCTCTCTTCCTTTGGCAAATCAACATTTGTTAATTTAAAGGCATTTCAGGTCAAGTAAAAACAAATGCTTCATACCAGAGACTGGCCGAGAGAAAGTGATGAAATATTGGCCTGAATAAAATTGCATATAAAATATATCATAGAAATGTGTTGCTATGTTCTTTATTATGATTTATTATTATCCTTACCATACGCACTGGAGCTCTCTTCCTTTGACAAATCATTATTTGTTAATTTAAAGGCATTTCAGGTCAACTAAAAACAAGTGCTGCATACCAGAGACTGGCCGAGAGAAAGTGATGAAATTTTGTCATGAATAAAATTGCATATAAAATATATCATAGAAATGTGTTGCTATGTTCTTTATTATTACTTTATTATTATCCTTACCACATGCACTGGAGCTCTCTTCCTTTGGCAAATCAGTATTTGTTAATTTAAAGGCATTTCTGGTCAACTAAAAACAAGTGCTCCATCCCAGAGACTGGCTGAGAGAAAGTGATGAAATTTTGGCATGAATAAAATTGCATATAAAATATATCATAGAAATGTTTTTCTATGTTCTTTATTATTACTTTATTATTATCCTTACCACATGCACTGGAGCTCTCTTCCTTTGCCAAATCATCATTTGTTAATTTAAAGGCATTTCAGGTCAACTAAAAACAAGTGCTCTATACGATAGACTGGCCGAAAGAATGTGATGAAATATTAGACTGAATAAAATTGCATATAAAATATACCATAGAAATGTGTTGCTATGTTCTTTATTATTACTTTATTACTATCCTTACCACATGCACTGGAGCTCTCTTCCTTTGCTAAATCATCATTTGTTAATTTAAAGGCATTTCAGGTCATCTAAAAACAAGTGCTGCATACCAGAGAATGGCTGAGAGAAAGTGATGAAATATTGACCTGAATAAAATTGCATATAAAATATATCATAGAAATGTGTTGCTATGTTCTTTATTATTACTTTATTATTATCCTTACCACATGCACTGGAGCTCTCTTCCTTTGCCAAATCATCATTTGTTAATTTAAAGGCATTTCAAGTCAACTAAATACAAGTGCTGCATACCAGAGACAGGCCGAGAGAAAGTGATGAAATATTGACCTGAATAAAATTGCATATAAAATATATCATAGAAATGTGTTGCTATGTTCTTTATTATTAATTTATTATTATCCTTACCACATGCACTGGAGCTCTCTTCCTTTATCAAATCATCATTTGTTAATTTATAATAAAGTTGCATATAAGATATATCACATAAAATTGCATATAAATTATATCATAGAAATGTGTTGCTATGTTCTTCATATTATTATGCTTACCAGATGCACTTGAGCTCTCTTGCTTTGGCAAGTCATCATTTGTTAATTTAAAGGCATTTCAGGTGAACTAAAAACAAGTGCTGCATACCAGAGACTGGCCGAGAGAAAGTGATGAAATATTGGCCTGAATAAAATTGCATATAAAATATATCATAGAAATGTGTTGCTATGTTCTTTATTATTACTTTATTATTATCCTTACCACATGCACTGGAGCTCTCTTCCTTTGGCAAATCATCATTTGTTAATTTAAAGGCATTTCAGGTCAACTAAAAACAAGTGCTGCATACCAGAGACTGGCTGAGAGAAAGTGATGAAATATTGGCCTGAATAAAATTGCATATAAAATATATCATAGAAATGTGTTGCTATGTTCTTTATTATTACTTTATTATTATCCTTACCACATGCACTGGAACTCTCTTCTTTTGGCAAATGATCATTTGTTAATTTAAAGGCATTTCAGGTCCACTAAAAACAAGTGTTGCATGCCAGAGACTGGCCGAGAGAAAGTGATGAAATATTGGCCAGAATAAAATTGCATATAAAATATATCATAGAAATGTGTTGCTATGTTCTTTATTATTACTTTATTATTATCCTTAACACATGCACTGAAACTCTCTTCCTTTGGCAAATCATCATTTGTTAATTTAAAGGCATTTCAGGTCAACTAAAAACAAGTGCTGCATACCAGAGACTGGCCGAGGGAAAGTGGTGAAATATTGGCCTGAATAAAATTGCATATAAAATATATCATAGAAATGTGTTGCTATGTTCTTTATTAATACTTTATTATTATCCTTACCACATGCACTGAACCTCTCTTCCTCTGGCAAATCATCATTTGTTAATTGAAAGGCATTTCAGGTCAACTAAAAACTAGTGCTGTATGCCAGAGACTGGCCGAGGGAAAGTGGTGAAATATTGGCCTGAATAAAATTGCATATAAAATATATCATAGAAATGTGTTGCTATGTTCTTTATTATTACTTTATTATTATCCTTACCACATGCACTGGAGCTCTATTCCTTTGGCAAATCATCATTTGTTAATTTAAAGGCATTTCAGCTCATCTAAAAACAAGTGCTGCATACCAGAGACTGGCTGAGAGAAAGTGATGAAATATTGGCCTGAATAAAATTGCATATAAAATATATCATAGAAATGTGTTGCTGTGTTCTTTATTATTACTTTACTATTATCCTTACCACATGCACTGGAGATCTCTTCCTTTTGCAAATCATCATTGGTTAATTGAAAGTCATTTCAGGTCAACTAAAAACAAGTGCTGCATACAAGAGACTGGCCGAGAGAAAGTTATGAAATATTGGCCTGAATAAAATTGCATATAAAATATATCATAGAAATGTGTTGCTATGTTCTTTATTATTACTTGATTATGATCCTTACCACATGCACTGGAGCTCTCTTCCTTTGGCAAATCATCATTTGTTAATTTAAAGGAATTTCAGGTCATCTAAAAACAAGTGCTTCATACCAGAGTCTGGCCGAGAGAAAATGATGAAATATTGGCCTGAATAAAATTGCATATAAAATATATCATAGAAATGTGTTGCTATGTTCTTTATTATTACTTTATTATTATCCTTACCACATGCACTGGAGCTCTCTTCCTTTGGCAAATCATCATTTGTTAATTTAAAGGCATTTCAAGTCAACTAAATACAAGTGCTGCATACCAGAGACAGGCCGAGAGAAAGTGATGAAATATTGGCCAGAATAAAATTGCATATAAAATATATCATAGAAATGTGTTGCTATGTTCTTTATTATTACTTTATTATTATCCTTCCCACAAGCACTGGAGTTCTCTTCCTTTGGCAAATCATCATTTGTTATTTTAAAGGCATTGCTGGTCAACTAAAAACAAGTGCTGCATAAAGGAGACTTGCTGAGAGAAAGAGAAATATTCGCCAGAATAAAATTGCATATAAAATATATCATAGAAATGTGTTGCTATGTTCTTTATTATTACTTTATTATTATCCTTACCAGATGCACTGGAGCTGTCTTCCTTTATCAAATGATCATTTGTTAATTTATAATAAAATTGCATATAAAATATATCACATAAAATTGCATATAAAATATATCATAGAAATGTGTTGCTATTTTCTTCATATTATTATGCTTACCAGATGCACTTGAGCTCTCTTGCTTTGGCAAGTCATCATTTGTTAATTTAGAGGAATTTCAGGTCAACTAAAAACAAGTGCTGCATACCAGAGACTGGCCAAGGGCAATTGGTGAAATATTGGCCTGAATAAAATTGCATATAAAATATATCATAGAAATGTGTTGCTATGTTCTTTATTATTACTTTATTATTATCCTTACCACATGCACTGGAACTCTCCTCCTTTGGCAAATCATCATTTGTTAATTTAAAGGCATTTCAGGTCAACTAAAAATAATTGCTGCATACCTGAGACTGGCCGAGAGAAAGTGATGAAATATTGGCCTGAACAAAATTGCATATAAAATATATCATAGAAATGTGTTGCTATGTTCTTTATTATTACTTTATTATTATCCTTACCACATGCACTGGAGCTCTCTTCCTTTGGCAAATCATCATTTGTTAATTTAAAGGCATTTCAGCTCAACTAAAAACAAGTGCTGCATACCAGAGACTGGCTGAGAGAAAGTGATGAAATATTGGCCTGAATAAAATTGCATATAAAATATATCATAGAAATGTGTTGCTATGTTCTTTATTATTACTTTATTATTATCCTTACCACATGCACTGGAACTCTCTTCTTTTGGCAAATGATCATTTGTTAATTTAAAGGCATTTCAGGTCCACTAAAAACAAGTGTTGCATGCCAGAGACTGGCCGAGAGAAAGTGATGAAATATTGGCCAGAATAAAATTGCATATAAAATATATCATAGAAATGTGTTGCTATGTTCTTTATTATTACTTTATTATTATCCTTAACACATGCACTGAAACTCTCTTCCTTTGGCAAATCATCATTTGTTAATTTAAAGGCATTTCAGGTCAACTAAAAACAAGTGCTGCATACCAGAGACTGGCCGAGGGAAAGTGGTGAAATATTGGCCTGAATAAAATTGCATATAAAATATATCATAGAAATGTGTTGCTATGTTCTTTATTAATACTTTATTATTATCCTTACCACATGCACTGAACCTCTCTTCCTCTGGCAAATCATCATTTGTTAATTGAAAGGCATTTCAGGTCAACTAAAAACTAGTGCTGTATGCCAGAGACTGGCCGAGGGAAAGTGGTGAAATATTGGCCTGAATAAAATTGCATATAAAATATATCATAGAAATGTGTTGCTATGTTCTTTATTATTACTTTATTATTATCCTTACCACATGCACTGGAGCTCTATTCCTTTGGCAAATCATCATTTGTTAATTTAAAGGCATTTCAGCTCATCTAAAAACAAGTGCTGCATACCAGAGACTGGCTGAGAGAAAGTGATGAAATATTGGCCTGAATAAAATTGCATATAAAATATATCATAGAAATGTGTTGCTATGTTCTTTATTATTACTTGATTATGATCCTTACCACATGCACTGGAGCTCTCTTCCTTTGGCAAATCATCATTTGTTAATTTAAAGGAATTTCAGGTCATCTAAAAACAAGTGCTTCATACCAGAGTCTGGCCGAGAGAAAATGATGAAATATTGGCCTGAATAAAATTGCATATAAAATATATCATAGAAATGTGTTGCTATGTTCTTTATTATTACTTTATTATTATCCTTACCACATGCACTGGAGCTCTCTTCCTTTGGCAAATCATCATTTGTTAATTTAAAGGCATTTCAAGTCAACTAAATACAAGTGCTGCATACCAGAGACAGGCCGAGAGAAAGTGATGAAATATTGGCCAGAATAAAATTGCATATAAAATATATCATAGAAATGTGTTGCTATGTTCTTTATTATTACTTTATTATTATCCTTACCACAAGCACTGGAGTTCTCTTCCTTTGGCAAATCATCATTTGTTATTTTAAAGGCATTGCTGGTCAACTAAAAACAAGTGCTGCATAAAGGAGACTTGCTGAGAGAAAGAGAAATATTCGCCAGAATAAAATTGCATATAAAATATATCATAGAAATGTGTTGCTATGTTCTTTATTATTACTTTATTATTATCCTTACCAGATGCACTGGAGCTGTCTTCCTTTATCAAATCATCATTTGTTAATTTATAATAAAATTGCATATAAAATATATCACATAAAATTGCATATAAAATATATCATAGAAATGTGTTGCTATTTTCTTCATATTATTATGCTTACCAGATGCACTTGAGCTCTCTTGCTTTGGCAAGTCATCATTTGTTAATTTAGAGGAATTTCAGGTCAACTAAAAACAAGTGCTGCATACCAGAGACTGGCCAAGGGCAATTGGTGAAATATTGGCCTGAATAAAATTGCATATAAAATATATCATAGAAATGTGTTGCTATGTTCTTTATTATTACTTTATTATTATCCTTACCACATGCACTGGAACTCTCCTCCTTTGGCAAATCATCATTTGTTAATTTAAAGGCATTTCAGGTCAACTAAAAACAATTGCTGCATACCTGAGACTGGCCGAGAGAAAGTGATGAAATATTGGCCTGAACAAAATTGCATATAAAATATATCATAGAAATGTGTTCCTATGTTCTTTATTATTACTTTATTATTATCCTTACCACATGCACTGGAGCTCTCTTCCTTTGGCAAATCATCATTTGTTAATTGAAAGGCATTTCAGGTCAACTAAAATCAAGTGCTGCATACCGGAGACTGGCCGAGAGAAAATGATGAAATATTGGCCTGAATATAATTGCATTTAAAATATATCATAGAAATGTGTTGCTATGTTCTTTATTATTACTTTATTATTATCCTTACCACATGCACTGGAGCTCTCTTCCTTTGGCAAATCATCATTTGTTAATTTAAAGGCATTTCTGGTCAACTAAAAACAAGTGCTGCTTACCAGGGACTGGCCGAGAGAAAATGATGAAATATTGGCCTAAATAAAAATGCATATAAAATATATCATAGAAATGTGTTGCTATGTTCTTTATTATTACTTTATTATTATCCTTACCACATGCACTGGAGCTCTCTTCCTTTGGCAAATCATCATTTGTTAATTGAAAGGCATTTCAGGTCATCTAAAAACAAGTGCTGCATACCAGAGACTGGCCGAGAGAAAGTGATGAAATATTGGCCTGAATAAAATTCCATATAAAATTTATAGAAATGTGTTGCTATGTTCTTTATTATTACTTTATTATTATCCTTACCACATGCACTGAACCTCTCTTCCTTTGGCAAATCATCATTTTCACCTTCAATTTCTTTATCAACATTAATTCCTGCAAGAAATTTCTCTTCAACTTTTATTTCTATATATATCTCCACCATATTTGAATTTTTTCCCTCTTCCTCCATGTTTAGTTCTGATTTACATTCACAATCCTCATCTTTGCATTTTGATTTATCTACATATTTCTTCTGTAGGAAAACATGTAAACATACAATACGTTTTCTTTCCTCAAATGCTCTGGTAGCTTTTAACTTGGTAAGCTACGTCAATCATTCTAATCAATAGAATAAAAATCAAATAGAAAAGAAGCATACTCAAAGGTATGGCAAAGTTTTATTTATTGTACTAAGATACAATTAGGCACAAAGCCAAAAGTGGGGTTGGAAAAAAAGGTTCATAATTTTTAACTATCCAGACTTAAATAAATGTAGGTAAATCGCATGAGAGTCTGCTTTTTGATCAACCGAAAGAAAGAAAACATTGTTTTGAAAACTCCTCCATAAGATAAACATGGTATAAAATTCTTTTGAGTCCTTTGAAAAAACAATTGAAATTTCATTTAACATTTTTGGGGTGTTCACATTCTGAGTATAATTCATTTTTATATCTGGTCTTCTCGTATTTCTAGAAATTTCAAATGTAGCAATTGGAATATTTTTTATTCAAATGCCTGAATGATCCTGCTCAGTGATAAAATATTTTCTCAAGGTTTTTTTTTAAATCAAAATATATTTACCAAACATTTTAACAAAGTTTCAATGTGTTTGTTTACAACTGATTTTGAAAACATTGAAAAAAAAAACAAAAAAAAAAAAACAAATATTCTCATTTTATTATATTATGAAGTTACATAGTCGAAATGTTTCTGTTATTATTAAGAGTTCATACAAAAGGATTTTTATCATTTTATTAAAATGTTTAACCCTTTCTTGTACATTCAAAAGTTTGATTAAATATCTTTTTTCATGATGTCTTGCTAAAAACATAATTCATGTCAGGTGGAAAAAACAGATTTTGAAATTTTTACAAAAATGAAATAATCGTCAGATTTTTAAAGAAACTTTCGAAACAAAAACGAATGAAATCATTTTGAATTACTTATTTAGAAATTACTAGGTAATTTACATATTTAATAAAAACATGGTTTCTCTCCATTGTTAATTTGATTGTGTTTATTTAAATTGCAGCTGGTTGAAAATGCTGATCCACATATTCACAAGAATATGATTTCTCTTCAGTGTGAATTTGCTTATGTGTTTTCAAGGAAAAAGTATGTGAAAATGCCGATCCACATATTTCAAAAGAATATGGTTTCTCTCCTGTGTGAATTCGAATGTGCGATTTCACTTGAGAATTATTTGAAAATGCTAATCCACTATTCAAAAGAATATGGTTTCTCAACAGTATGAATTCGATTGTGTCTTTGCAAACCAGCTTTATATGAAAATGCTGATCCACATATTTCGCAAGAATATGGTTTTTCTCCAGTGTGAATTCGCATATGCATTTTCAAGTTAGAATTAAGTGAAAATGCTGATCCACATATTTCACAAGAATATGGTTTCTCTCCTGTGTGAAATCGCACATGCATTTTCAAGTAAGATTTATCTGAAAATGCTGATCCACATATATCACAAGAATATGGTTTCTCTCCAGTATGAATTCGATTGTGCCTTTGCAAACTAGCTTTATGTGAAAATGCTGATCCACATATTTCACAAGAATATGGTTTTTCTCCAGTGTGAATTCGCATATGCATTTTCAAGTTAGAATTAAATGAAAATGCTGATCCACATATTTCACAAGAATATGGTTTCTCTTCAGTGTGAAATCGCACATGCATTTTCAAGTAAGACTTATCTGAAAATGCTGATCCACATATATCACAAGAATATGGTTTCTCTCCAGTATGAATTCTCACATGTGTCTTCAACTTATAATTATTTGAAAATGTGGATCCACATATTTCACAAGAATATGGTTTCTCCCCAGTGTGAATTTGAATGTGCTTTTTCAAGTGATAATTATTTGAAAATGCTGAGGCACATATTTCACAAGAATATGGTTTCTCTCCAGTGTGAATTTGAATGTGCTTTCTCAAGTGGGCATTTTGTGAAAATGCTGATCCACATATTTCACAAGAATATGGTTTCTCTCCAGTGTGAATCCTAATGTGACATTTCAAAGAAAAATTAGTTGAAAATGCACATCCACATATTTCACAAGAATATGGTTTCTCCCCAGTGTGAATTTGAATGTGCTTTTTCAAGTGATAATTATTTGAAAACGCTGATCCACATATATCACAAGAATATGGTTTCTCTCCAGTGTGAATCCTAATGTGACATTTCAAAGCAGAATTAGTTGAAAATGCAGATCCACATATTGCACAAGAATATGGTTTTTCTCCAGTGTGAATTTGAATGTGCGATTTCAAATGAGAATTTATTGAAAACGCTGATCCACATATATCACAAGAATATGGTTTCTCTCCAGTATGAATTCTCACATGCCTTTTCAAGTGGCAATTATCTGAAAACGTTGATCCACATATTTCACAAGAATATGGTTTTTCTCCAGAGTGAATCTGACTGTGCTTTTTCAAATCAGAACTTTTTGAAAATGCTGAGGCACATATTTCACAAGGATATAGTTTCTCTCCTGTATGAGTTTGCATGTGTCCTTTCAGTTGAAAATTATCTAGAAATGCTGCATCATATTTTTCAAAAGAACATGGTTTCTCTCCAGTGTAAATTTGCACATCGTTTCATTTGAGAATTATCTGGAAAAAATAAAATAAAATAAACAGATAAAAATTGACATCACCTTTTTTAAATGAATATATAAGAATATATTCATTTAAAATATCCATACCATTTCGATGTATTGAACAAAGGTTATGGTATAAGAAAGAAAGTATTGCTGATCATCAAAAAAACAGCATAAGATTTAGATGTAGAGAGAAAAGGATTTAGTAAAAGAAAAAATATGTTTTCACTCAAAGAAAAGCAATACTGACACTGATGTGCAGGAGATTAAAGTGAAGAGAGAGAAGAAAGAAAAAAAATGATCAAGTGAAGGTACAGGGGATATGGAAGGAAGGACAAGAGAAAGATGAGAGTCAAGGAGATAGAAGATAATTATTTCCCCCAAAGCAAGATGTAAACTCTACTGGTGTGCAGGGGTCAACAATGAGGGAATAAAAAAAATACAGGAGGTGTCAAATAAAATATAAGAGATGGATGGGAATCCCATAGACAATGCATTTCTACTTTCAGAGAATGCCTTTATCAGGGAAGCCTGCAAATGAAAGTGAGTTCCACAAATGGGAAGTGCAAGAAAAGAAACTGTTAGCGTAGAAGAGACAGATTTAATTAGTTCAATGCTAAAAGGGGTGACCTTAAGGCTAATCTAGTAGCACAAGTAAAAACATGAGTTCGAGGTACCAGGAAAAAAAAATCCTATCAGAGCAGTTGTCATAAAAATACCTGTAGAAAAGACAAAGGGAAGCCTCATCATATAGGTGAGAAAGTGAATGAAGGTGGGCTATCAAGTCAGGATCAATAATTCAGATCCTCCTTTAGATGTACTGAGAAAATGATTTTCTAAAAGTAAGTGTTTACAATCACCAACAAAATCAGATAACTTAGATGTACTGAGAAAAGGATTTAGTAAAATAAAGAATTAAGGGTGATCATCAACAAAATACCATACGATTTAGATGTACTGAGTAAAGGATTTAGAAAAGAAAGTGTTGGCGATCATCAAAAATATATCTACTTATATCGATAAAAGAATCTGCTGAAATTCGCCCCCTCACAAAAAAAAAATTGTTTTTAAAAAATATCAAAATAATAATCAAAACACTTCATTTTACCTGCAGTTGTTAAGTGTTTGAATGTAAATTAATACCAAATTTAATTTTGAATTGAAATTTAGGTATGCTGTTTTCTTACAGAGATTTAGTGGAGGTACCTAAAAAACACACTTGGGCGATCATGTCTCATTGTGGTGCATTGGATATCAGCTCGGAACGAGAAATCGGGGAGCTGAGTTCGAATTCCAGCCGAATTCATTGCATTCACTTACACGCAAATACCCTTGGGAAAGGTATTAATCCGTCTATTCCTTCCAGTTATGGGTTAAATAATAGGACAGATTGGGTTCTGTAGCCTTGGTCGGCAACCAGTCTACCGCAGAAAGCAATGGCAACCTACTGCGGGATAATCTTCTGCCCAGTCAGTTATGTCTCTTTCGAGACATGGTCGCCCAAGTGTTTATCACGTATGGCACTTAACTGACTGACCTAAAAAACTCTGGTAACAATTTGGCTCCCCGTTAACGAAAATAAAAACAAGATTTTTACTAAAACTTCATACGTGCTTGAAAAAAATAAAACATTTTGAAAAATAATTAAAAAAATACTTTGATCTTTCCTCTTAATAAAAATATAAATATTTTAGGTATGTACAAAAAAATCACTGCCGATTTTCGATACCTCAATTTAAATTTAATTTTTAAAAATAAAAACGTTTTCTTGAAGCTTTAATTTTACCTTTAATTGAAAGCCAAGACATTAAATTTACTAATTACCATAAGCAAAATACCCTGGTTTAGTTCAAACCGAAATTATATTGCTCGGAATCAAAAATTTCACTGCAAAAAAATTTTTTTTTAAATTTACCGCCATTATTGACGAATCGACAGATTATGTAAACATAAACGGAAAATTCAGTTTTATTTTTCATTCTCATTCGTTTTAGGCTATTGTCTTTCAATTAAAAGCGAAATGTAAGCGAATTTTTTTCATAGAAGAAGACATTTAAAAAATGATTTCAAATGCTTTTGTTTTTTTGTCTTTTTAGGAAATCCGTGAATGTTCGTCTAACTTACCTTTTTTCAGGGCGAATCTAAAAGCTTTTCGTAGAAAAACAAACAGGATTAAATTTCTCTAACTTGATATTTGGCAACTTAGGATTTGGCAATCAATAAAAAACTTCAGATTTTTAAAGAAATTGCAATTTAAAAAAGATTAATTATATGAAAATAGATCGGATCTGACTTCTGAATAAAACGAATTGCTGAAAACGGTGTAAATGAAGAATTTGTTCCTTGTCCAAAAATAGTCGTGGGCATTAAATTTTTTTGCTTTTTTGTTTGACAAAAAGTCATAACAGGGTAATTCCATCTGAAATCATCCAGAAAAAAACATCTTTGACACCCTTACCTCTCAGATTTTTTTCAAATTTTCACCATATGTTGGTATCATAGAAACTAGAAAATCCTGAAAATTTGAGTGTCTAACTCTAAGCGGTTCCGGAAATATCGCACTTTTAGTATTTTATGAAAATCGTGTTTTGTTGCAAATTTCCGCCATTTTGAATTTACATTTTTGGGCATAAGTCCATTTCTAGACAAGGTTCAGTCTTGAAAATTTGCACTAAAATGGTTTTCCACATGAGGAATCCAAATATCATATCTAAAACCTCTGAAAATGAACTGTTTTTGAGTTATTGAACTTTTAAGCCGAGGTTTGGGTATTGGTCTCGCGCGTCCCAAAAAAACATGTGGCACTATGGGAAATTGAATTTTTTTTGTTTCTACACATTCTTGATAGTCTGAACTTGAATTCCTCCAAAAATGGTGTTTGGTTCTTTTCTCGTTAGCTCACAATTGAACCTCAAAGATGGGCCAATCACAGTGGACATTCCCAAATTAACTGCATCCTGTGGTGTGGATACAATGTATTTGCAGCATTTATGAACCCATAAAAATTGTCATGTGATTAACCCATTTTTTAGGTTTAATTGTGAACTTGGGAAGAAAGAACAGAAGCCCATTTTTCTGGTAATCAATGCAGGGGATATGGATACTAAGAAACAGTACCTATGCCGGGTGCGTATGTGGTATGATAGTACATTAAAGTCAAAAACTATCAAGACAACACAACATCTTATGAGTGTAAGGCAACATATGCTGTCACAGTTTTATCATAATCCTCGTCAGAAATAGTAAAGCTCCTTCCACTTGAGTTTGTTGTAGGTACATGGATGCTACAAATGATGTTTTTGAAAGGAACAGGACACTGGTCAGCATTGGAAGGCCAGTTGAATATTTTACGTGGACCATGGGGGTGCATGAACTGAACATCAACATCACCTTCATTGAGGTTTACTTTCTGCACCAATCCGACCCACCAGAATGAGTTGTACACACATGTTATATATGTTGAAGGAGCAATATCTCCAATGTCAACATGAGTGAGGATTTTAAAGTCGTGAATATCAACAAAGGATTCATCCTCACTACAGAGTTTGTGTCCAATCTTGCATCCTGATTGTGGAACAAAGTGATGGCTACTTCTCGTCCCGGGTACTGTTTTCCCATCCACAAACCTCTTCTTCATTCTATTCCTCACCTCAACCATGTCTTCCTTGTCAATTCCAAAGAACACAATGGACTTCATTTCTGCTTGGCACACTTCCAGTAATGCTTTGTAAGTTAGAATCTGGTTGTTCAATGGTCTCTGCAAGCTTCGCTTTGCTGCATGCCGTTTAACAGCACCACCAATCCCATCACAAGGGGATTTTCCATGGCTGGTTGCAAAAAATATCCACTCAGCATCGATACCATAATCATCTTTGTGAAAGCACAGATTAAGAAAGTTTTTAAAATTCTTATATTGGGCACCACAACCATGCTTTTTAAACAGGAGGCTTCATTAAAAAAAAAAATTAAAAAATAAAATATTGTTCTATTTTCTATTCTAAACCTTTGTGTAAATAAATTGACATTGTTGTTTATTAAAAAAAAGAAAAGGATTTTTGGCAATGAAAAATAAACATTGTTTTTAAAAGTTTCAAAGAAAAAAGTCAGCTTCAAGGTTTTACAAACTAAGTTAGAATTTCTAAAAATAGCACAAATGAGATTTGTATTAAGAATGCCCAATGGGTAGTTATTAAATAAACATTATTATTATTTTTTGTTTTTATTAATTACCATTTATTTAATTAAAAAAAGAATATAATTTTATTACATATAAAATCATTTAAACTGTTTTTTTAATTTCTAGGCTATTATTGATAAAAATATTTAAATGAATTTTTAAATATTATTATATACTTCTTAAACTAAATTCATTTTTTTACAAAACATTCTACAATACGAGAAAAATGTGAATTAAGTTTTATCTTGAAAAAGAATGGGAGTCAAAATTTCAAAATCTGTTGGGAACAAATATAACTAAATACTGAAGATGCAGTGAAAAGCTTCATTAAGGTATTCATGTACAATCATGACAGTCAGAATGTAAAAGAGAACTGATCCATTTTGAAAATTATGAAATAGACATTATTTGTGAATGGCTTAGAAAACTTCTGGTGGTTACAGGATGCAATATAGAAGTTGTTCATACAGAATGGAAACATATTGAATTCTATATTGCAAATAATTTCAGAGATAAATTTAAATATAATTAAAGATTAATTCTTCTTTATTCCTTTCGTCCTTATCCGGTTACATGGCTTTACCTGCTACTTGCACCCTTGCATCAAACAAAATAGTTTCATCCAACTTAGAGAAACATCAGAAAGCAGTAATACCACTTCTTAAAGGAACAGCAAGTCAAAATAAAATTCAAGTTTTCCTGTTTGTGATGAAGTCAAGTGACTCCTTGTACACAGCTCTGTCTGAAGTGAGGCCCCTGAAACTGCCCATCTTTGAGGTTCAATTGTAAGCTAACGAGAAAAGAACCAAACACCATTTTTGGAGGAATTCAAGTTCAGACTATCAAGAATGTGTAGAAACAAAAAAAATTCAATTTCCCATAGTGCCACATGTTTTTTTGGGACGCGCGAGACCAATACCCAAACCTCGGCTTAAAAGTTCAATAACTCAAAAACAGTTCATTTTCAGAGGTTTTAGATATGATTTTTGGATTCCTCATGTGGAAAACCATTTTAGTGCAAATTTTCAAGACTGAACCTTGTCTAGAAGTGGACTTATGCCCAAAAATGTAAATTCAAAATGGCGGAAATTTGCAACAAAACACGATTTTCATAAAATACTAAAAGTGCGATATTTCCGGAACCGCTTAGAGTTAGACGCTCAAATTTTCAGGATTTTCTAGTTTCTATGATACCAACATATGGTGAAAATTTGTAAAAAATCTGAGACGTAAGGGTGTCGAGGTCTGGATGATTTGACATGGAATGACCCAACAGCAAAATTAAGGAAAAAAACACTTAAAAATCCACCGATTGTTTAAGAAATTTGTTTCAATGAATTTGAACTGACATTCTTTGTTAAAAATGTAATACACAATTTTTCCTTACAAATTTAAAATATAATGAAAATGACATTTATTTATACATGCTAACTAAGGTTACACCAAGGTAAAAAATAACATTAGAAATACCCTGTCTCTCTCTCATATAGATAGATAGATAGATAGATAGATAGATAGATAGATAGATGAAGGAATGGTAAACTTTGAAAAGAAAACACAAGCTACTCATGCATTTATATATAGTTCATTCGGTAATGAATTTGAACACTCTCAGTTCTTGGCATGTGTTTACATTGTATATTACATGCTAAAGTCAGCCTTCCTCTACCGAGTGGCCATAGTTCAGAAACAGAATCACCGACTGACATCAATTCAATCCTGGCTAGAAGCCATGGCATGTCTAACCAAACTGATGAGCTGTGAAAAAGCAAAACAGATCTGTCTGTGGATGACTATATATATATATATATATATATATATATATATATATAAAATGCACAAAATTAAAATTATAAAATGGCAATAGTTTACATATCACACTGCATATAGCTAAAAGAAGCAATTAAGCAGACATCCAATCAGGTGTACATTAAAAGAAAATCAATAAAAAAAATTAAACGCATACATAATAAAAATAAATGTAAATAAGAAGAAAACCAAACAATCGTAAATGGGACCAATCCTAAAAAAAAAATAACAAGTCACGCCGAGTTCTATATAAATAATAAAAAAAGAAACATGACTTAACAGCTAGAAAACTTGTTACAGTGCATTTTTTCATTTTACAATATGAGCACGGAAAAAAATATTACCTCAAAAATAAAAATTTTTATTACAACCGAGAACAAGTGACAATAAGCCTTCCCAAGATTATTACTATGCATGCTATGGGATTTTATAAGACAGTATACTGTACATTGATTGGTCAGTATGTATCATACCATTTCTTGGAAACACCTTTCCTAGAATTTAAATATTTCAAACCAAAATCAGCCAAAACAACTGCCAGACAGTATGAAAAAGAAAGCGTGCCTTGTAAATGGACCCTAGTGGAAAAAGACCTTAGTTGAGATTTGACGATAACTTTAAATCCATCACTTATAGAAATTAACTACTTCGAAGAAATTCACGAAACCTTAAAAAAAATAAAATAAAAAGTGTGGCAAAAGGTAAAAAATGAGAATGAGAGAGGCTGGTCATCTTTGGTCTAACTTTATCTGGCCAAATTCACTCACCCAAGCAGACATAATACATCCTTCCACCATAATACCTCATTTATACAAAACAGACATATCCATACCAATCCTAAACTAATGTAGTCATGGATATTTCAACTGCCTTCACCTTTTTGTTTAACGTACTTGTGAGAACAGCATGAAGTATGTCTAAGGCTTTATTCGTCAAACCATTCAATTACAACCGTGGAAATTGTAAATAATTACAACAAAGTCATTATCAATTTAGTACATCTACTTTTTCGTTGATGAAAAATGCCCCAAAATGACTAAACCAAAATCTCATTTTCAAAACCTTTGTTATAATTAAGGAGGAAAGGATAAATTACTTTTTTTATTATTTTAATAATTTATACTCCTTTCTAGCATGTTCAGAATTTTGGCAAAAAATCTTCTCTTTTTTTTGCATTAGTGGTCAATGTAATATTTATATTTAATGTCTTGTTTCAGGTGAAAAACATTCATTTGAATTTTTTTTTTTGTTTTTTGCTGTGAAAATTTTTAAGAATTCATACTTAAAACAAAGATATTGATGCCAAGGAAAATGAATACTCCTATTTACTGGCCTTACTTTAGGCTATTATATTTGAAAAAAAAAACAGGAATTGACATTCAAAGATGACATTTAAATGATTTCAAATGCATTTTTGTGACCTTTAAGGAAATCTCTGATGGTTCATCTATTTTACCTTTCACTTCTCAGGGTGAAGAAAAGTTTTTCATCAAAAAACAAGCAAGATTAAATTGCTGTTGTTGAACTTGATTAAAAATCTCTTAGGGTAAAACTAATATAGTCAGTGGTGGCATCCTTCTGATTTACAAAAATTATTCTTAAAAGGATAACAGTTGCTGAGGTAACGGCTCTATATCCATTGGAAAAAAATGAATAAATATTAGAGGATGTGAATTGTGAAATTAGCATGAATCCAAATTTTTGAGAAAAAATCTTAAGAGGTATAGAATGTATATTTTGAGAGACAATTTATAAAACTTATTAAGATTTGTTTGGACATTTAGATACCTTGACTAAAAATTTGCATGGGTAAAACTGATACAGTCAGTAATGGCATTTTTTCGATTTGCATGAAATGATTTCAGAAAGGAAAAAAGTTGGGGCTGAGGGCTGTCTCTTGAATTTGGTAAAAAAGAAAAAATCTAAGAGTCAAGTCCACAAATACAATGAAAAGAAATGATCTTTGCAGAAAAGGAAGAAAATCAAGCTAAATTTCACATTCATTTTTATAGTCAGGTACATGTATTTACAAAGTAATTCTTATTGTTCCTTTTTGTGGCTATGCAAAACACCAAAAGTTCTATTTTTTGTAAGAATTTGCCACAAGAGAGTCAGCCAAGTTCATAATGATTTTGTTGAAAGTGAAGAAAAACATTTACATTCCTGTGTGTGTACAAGTATATGCTGGATTTTTAAATGTAACTGCTTGCTGATTGTGTGCAAAAGCAGCAATTTAAATATGATAAGCAAAAGCGATAAATTATGACTTATGTCCATCACGGCTTTGTATGCATTTCTGCAAAGAAAAATTCTCACCGGCTGATGTGGTCTCATGTTAACTTATACTGAGCCAAAGATCTTGTCATTGAATATCTGTGCTTTATCTGCCATTGTTATGGTAACGTGTGCTAAGCCAAGACCTTGTTCATTGTCCAAAATTTGTTGCTGTCCATTCTTTCAGCTGCCATTGTCATGGTAACATGTATTGCAGCAGGAGTTTAGTAAAAGTTTGTTACCAAGTTTCCATTCATTTCCTCTCATTGACAGGGTAACATGTCGAGGCAAGGCCTTGTTTTGTTGTCCAAGGTCATGTCGCTGACTTTCCTTGTCTTTTCTCTGGCAATCATTTTTGCGGTTTCTGTTCAACAAATCCCATCCAAATTTTTGATGTGAATGTTCTTTAGGCTAAGAGAAGGTGATGAAATATTGGCCTGAATACAATTGCATATAAAATATATCATAGAAATGTGTTGCTATGTTCTTTATTATTACTTTATTATTATCCTTACCACATGCACTGGAGCTCTCTTCCTTTGGCAAATCATCATTTGTTAATTTAAAGGCATTTCAGATCATCTAAAAACATGTGCTGCATACCATCCACATATTTCAAAAGAATATGGTTTCTCTCCTGTGTGAATTCGAATGTGCGATTTCACTTGAGAATTATTTGAAAATGCTAATCCACTATTCAAAAGAATATGGTTTCTCAACAGTATGAATTCGATTGTGTCTTTGCAAACCAGCTTTATATGAAAATGCTGATCCACATATTTCGCAAGAATATGGTTTTTCTCCAGTGTGAATTCGCATATGCATTTTCAAGTTAGAATTAAGTGAAAATGCTGATCCACATATTTCACAAGAATATGGTTTCTCTCCTGTGTGAAATCGCACATGCATTTTCAAGTAAGATTTATCTGAAAATGCTGATCCACATATATCACAAGAATATGGTTTCTCTCCAGTATGAATTCGATTGTGCCTTTGCAAACTAGCTTTATGTGAAAATGCTGATCCACATATTTCACAAGAATATGGTTTTTTCTCCAGTGTGAATTCGCATATGCATTTTCAAGTTAGAATTAAATGAAAATGCTGATCCACATATTTCACAAGAATATGGTTTCTCTTCAGTGTGAAATCGCACATGCATTTTCAAGTAAGACTTATCTGAAAATGCTGATCCACATATATCACAAGAATATGGTTTCTCTCCAGTATGAATTCTCACATGTGTCTTCAACTTATAATTATTTGAAAATGTGG
This sequence comes from Ascarosepion bandense, assembly GCA_037127315.1. NCBI lineage: Eukaryota > Metazoa > Mollusca > Cephalopoda > Sepiida > Sepiidae > Ascarosepion > Ascarosepion bandense. The sequence continues at coordinate 689,921 of JBBBDQ010002147.1, forward strand.
ATCCACATATTTCACAAGAATATGGTTTCTCCCCAGTGTGAATTTGAATGTGCTTTTTCAAGTGATAATTATTTGAAAATGCTGAGGCACATATTTCACAAGAATATGGTTTCTCTCCAGTGTGAATTTGAATGTGCTTTCTCAAGTGGGCATTTTGTGAAAATGCTGATCCACATATTTCACAAGAATATGGTTTCTCTCCAGTGTGAATCCTAATGTGACATTTCAAAGAAAAATTAGTTGAAAATGCACATCCACATATTTCACAAGAATATGGTTTCTCCCCAGTGTGAATTTGAATGTGCTTTTTCAAGTGATAATTATTTGAAAACGCTGATCCACATATATCACAAGAATATGGTTTCTCTCCAGTGTGAATCCTAATGTGACATTTCAAAGCAGAATTAGTTGAAAATGCAGATCCACATATTGCACAAGAATATGGTTTTTCTCCAGTGTGAATTTGAATGTGCGATTTCAAATGAGAATTTATTGAAAACGCTGATCCACATATTTCACAAGAATATGGTTTCTCTCCAGTATGAATTCTCACATGCCTTTTCAAGTGGCAATTATCTGAAAACGTTGATCCACATATTTCACAAGAATATGGTTTTTCTCCAGAGTGAATCTGACTGTGCTTTTTCAAATCAGAACTTTTTGAAAATGCTGAGGCACATATTTCACAAGGATATAGTTTCTCTCCTGTATGAGTTTGCATGTGTCCTTTCAGTTGAAAATTATCTAGAAATGCTGCATCATATTTTTCAAAAGAACATGGTTTCTCTCCAGTGTAAATTTGCACATCGTTTCATTTGAGAATTATCTGGAAAAAATAAAATAAAATAAACAGATAAAAATCCTCTTAAATTTAATATGTGGTCAACAACAGTTATTACCTCATTTAATAATAAATAAAAAAAAGGAAACTGAATGTTTTATCTGACACTAACCAAAATCTGATTCAGGAAAAATCAATGCATTTTTTGTTCTGCTCTGAATTCAGATAAAATTGACATCACCTTTTTTAAATGAATATATAAGAATATATTCATTTAAAATATCCATACCATTTCGATGTATTGAACAAAGGTTATGGTATAAGAAAGAAAGTATTGCTGATCATCAAAAAAACAGCATAAGATTTAGATGTAGAGAGAAAAGGATTTAGTAAAAGAAAAAATATGTTTTCACTCGAAGAAAAGCAATACTGACACTGATGTGCAGGAGATTAAAGTGAAGAGAGAGAAGAAAGAAAAAAACTGATCAAGTGAAGGTACAGGGGATATGGAAGGAAGGACAAGAGAAAGATGAGAGTCAAGGAGATAGAAGATAATTATTTCCCCCAAAGCAAGATGTAAACTCTACTGGTGTGCAGGGGGCAACAATGAGGGAATAAAAAAAATACAGGAGGTGTCAAATAAAATATAAGAGATGGATGGGAATCCCATAGACAATGCATTTCTACTTTCAGAGAATGCCTTTATCAGGGAAGCCTGCAAATGAAAGTGAGTTCCACAAATGGGAAGTGCAAGAAAAGAAACTGTTAGCGTAGAAGAGACAGATTTAATTAGTTCAATGCTAAAAGGGGTGACCTTAAGGCTAATCTAGTAGCACAAGTAAAAACATGAGTTCGAGGTACCAGGAAAAAAAAAAGCCTATCAGAGCAGTTGTCATAAAAATACCTGTAGAAAAGACAAAGGGAAGCCTCATCATATAGGTGAGAAAGTGAATGAAGATGGGCTATCAAGTGAGGATCAATAATTCAGATCCTCCTTTAGATGTACTGAGAAAATGATTTTCTAAAAGTAAGTGTTTACAATCATCAACAAAATCAGATAACTTAGATGTACTGAGAAAAGGATTTAGTAAAATAAAGAATTAAGGGTGATCATCAACAAAATACCATACGATTTAGATGTACTGAGTAAAGGATTTAGAAAAGAAAGTGTTGGCGATCATCAAAATATATCTACTTATATCGATAAAAGAAACTGCTGAAATTCGCCCCCTCACAAAAAAAAAATTGTTTTTAAAAAATATCAAAATAATAATCAAAACACTTCATTTTACCTGCAGTCGCTAAGTGTTTGAATGTAAATTAATACCAAATTTAATTTTGAATTGAAATTTAGGTATGCTGTTTTTTACAGAGATTTAGTAGAGGTACCTAAAAAACATAATATCAAAACACTTCATTTTACCTGCAGTCACTAAGTGTTTGAATGTAAATTAATACCAAATTTAATTTTGAATTGAAATTTAGGTATGCTGCTTTTGCAGAGATTTAGTAGAGGTACCTAAAAAACACGCTTGGGCGATCATGTCTCATTGTGGTGCATTGGATATCAGCTCGGAACGAGAAATCGGGGAGCTGAGTTTGAATTCCAGCCGAATTCATTGCATTCACTTACGCGCAAATACCCTTGGGAAAGGTATTAATCCGTCTATTCCTTCCTGTCATGGGTAAAATAATAAGACAGATTGGGTTCTGTAGCCTTGGGCGGCAACCAGTCTACCGCAGAAAGCAATGGCAACCTACTGCGGGATAATCTTCTGCCCAGTCAGTCATCTCTCTTTCGAGACATGATCGCCCAAGCGTTTATCACATATGGCACTTAACTGACTGACCTAAAAAACTCTGGTAACGATTTGGCTCCCCGTTAACGAAAATAAAAACAAGATTTTTACTAAAATTTCATACGTGCTTGAAAAAAATAAAACATTTTGAAAAATAATTAAAAAAAATACTTTGATCTTTCCTCTTAATAAAAATATAAATATTTTGATGTAAAAAGTTTGTTTATAATAAGTTTGGGACCTTTCTTCTTCATAAATAATATACTGTTTTTTCAGCGATTTAGTGGAGGTACAGCTGTTGTAGTAGTCGCAGTCCTTCCCACCCCATCACCATCTTTCTGGCTGCGGGCTGGCCGTTACCTTCCGTTCACTTCCGGTTTGTAAACCGGAAGTGAAACGCATGCGACTTCACCCCTATCATACCGTGTATATAATCATTTACAGATCCCTCAACATAAATAATACAACAACAATGTCTGAAAAAAAAAAAAAAAAAGGCCCTAAACAATAAGAACGAACTTTTTCCATCAAATTCAAATTTCAAATATTTGTTATTATTTTAAGAGGAAAAGTATTTTTTAATTATTTTTCAAATTTTTTTTAATCATTCCTCACAGTAACACCTTCGAAATTTTGGTAAAAAATCTTACATTTTCTTTTTTGTTGGGTAAAAATAAACTGATTTTTTTTTTGTTTTTTTAGTTAAACGCGAGACTCATTGGGGAATGTAAATCACCTATTATTTTTTTTTAAACATTCTGATAGTACCTCATTTCAGAAGTACACACAAATACAGTGTTAGAAAATATTAAAACATTTGTTGTTTTCACTTTTCGTCTAAAATGACGATTCAATGAAGGACGAGATAACTCGTCAATATTTGAAAAATACCTGAAAAGAAAGATTAATTTAGACGGAAATTCAGTTTTATTTTTCATTCTCATTCGTTTTAGGCTATTGTCTTTCAATTAAAAGCGAAATGTAAGCGAATTTTTTTCATAGAAGAAGACATTTAAAAAATGATTTCAAATGCTTCTGTTTTTGTGTCTTTTTAGGAAATCCGTTAATGTTCGTCTAACTTACCTTTTTTCAGGGCGAATCTAAAAGCTTTTCGTAGAAAAACAAACAGGATTAAATTTCTCTAACTTGATATTTGGCAACTTAGGATTTGGCAATCAATAAAACTTCAGATTTTTAAAGAAATGGCAATTTAAAAAAGATTAATTATATGAAAATAGATCGGATCTGACTTCTGAATGAAACGAATTGCTGAAAACGGTGTAAATGAAGAATTTGTTCCTTGTCCAAAAATAGTCGTGGGCATTAAATTTTTTTTTCTTTTTTTTTTTGAAAAAAGTCATAACAGCAAAATTACGGGAAAAGAACACTTAAAAATCCACCGATTGTTTAAGAGATTTGTTTCAATGAATTTGAATAACTTCAAGAATTAATTGACGTTATTTGTTAAAAATGTAATACACAATTTTTCCTTACAAATTTAAAATATAATGAAAATGACATTTATTTATACATGCTAACTAAGGTTACACCAAGGTAAAAAATAACATTAGAAATACCCTGTCTCTCTCTCAGATAGATAGATAGATAGATAGATAGATGAAGGAATGGTAAACTTTGAAAAAAAAACACAAGCTACTCACGCATTTATGTATAGTTCATATGGTAATGAATTTGAACACTCTCAGCTCTTGACATGTGTTTACATTGTATATTACATGCTAAAGTCAGCCTTCCTCTACCGAGTGGCCATAGTTCAGAAACAAAATCACCGACTGACATCAATTCAATCCTGGCTAGAAGCCATGGCATGTCTAACCAAACTGATGAGCTGTGAAAAAGCAAAACAGATCTGTCTGTGGATGACTATATATATATATATATATATATATATATATATATATATATATATATATATATATAAAATGCACAAAATTAAAATTATAAAATGGCAATAGTTTACATATCACACTGCATATAGCTAAAAGAATTAATTAAGCAGACATCCAATCAGGTGTACATTAAAAGAAAATCAATAAAAAAAATTAATCACCTACATAATAAAAATAAATGTAAATAAGAAGAAAACCAAACAATCGTAAATGGGACCAATCCTAAAAAAAATATAACAAGTCACGCCGAGTTCTATATAAATAATAAAAAAAGAAACATGACTTAACAGCTAGAAACCTTGTTACAGTGCATTTTTTCATTTTACAATATGAGCACGGAAAAAAATATTACCTCAAAAATAAAAATTTTTATTACAACCGAGAACAAGTGACAATAAGCCTTCCCAAGATTATTACTATGCATGCTATGGGATTTTATAAGACAGTATACTGTACATTGATTGGTCAGTATGTATCATACCATTTCTTAGAAACACCTTTCCTAGAATTTAAATATTTCAAACCAAAATCAGCCAAAACAACTGCCAGACAGTATGAAAAAGAAAGCGTGCCTTGTAAATGGATCCTCGTGGAAAAAGACCTTAGTTGAGATTTGACGATAACTTTAAATCCATCACTTATAGAAATTAACTACTTCGAAAGAAATTCACGAAACCTTAAAAAAAATAAAATAAAAAGTGTGGCAAAAGGTAAAAAATGAGAATGAGAGAGGCTGGTCATCTTTGGTCTAACTTTATCTGGCCAAATTCACTCACCCAAGCAGACATAATACATCCTTCCACCATAATACCTCATTTATACAAAACAGACATATCCATACCAATCCTAAACTAATGTAGTCGTGGATATTTTAACTGCCTTCACCTTTTTGTTTAACGTACTTGTGAGAACAGCATGAAGTATGTCTAAGGCTTTATTCGTCAAACCATTCAATTACAACCGTGGAAATTGTAAATAATTACAACAAAGTCATTATCAATTCGGTACATATACTTTTTCATTGATGAAAAATGCCCCAAAATGACTAAACCAAAATCTCATTTTCAAAACCATTGTTATAATTAAGGAGGAAAGGATAAATTACTTTTTTATTATTTTAATAATTTATACTCCTTTCTAGCATGTTGAGAATTTTGGCAAAAAATCTTCTCTTTTTTTTGCATTAGTGGTCAATGTAATATTTATATTTAATGTCTTGTTTCAGGTGAAAAACATTCATTTGAATTTTTTTCTTTTTGCTTTTTGCTGTGAAAATTTTTAAGAATTCATACTTAAAACAAAGATATTGATGCCAAGGAAAATGAACATTCCTATTTACTGGCCTTACTTTAGTCTATTATATTTGAAAAAAAAAACAGGAATTGACATTCAAAGATGACATTTAAATGATTTCAAATGCATTTTTGTGACCTTTAAGGAAATCTCTGATGGTTCATCTATTTTACCTTTCACTTCTCAGGGTGAAGAAAAGTTTTTCATCAAAAAACAAGCAAGATTAAATTGCTGTTGTTGAACTTGATTAAAAATCTCTTAGGTTAAAACTAATATAGTCAGTGGTGGCATCCTTCTGATTTACAAAAATTATTCTTAAAAGGATAACAGTTGCTGAGGTAACGGCTCTATATCCATTGGAAAAAAATGAATAAATATTAGAGGATGTGAATTGTGAAATTAGCATGAATCCAAATTTTTGAGAAAAAATCTTAAGAGGTATAGAATGTATATTTTGAGAGACAATTTATAAAACTTATTAAGATTTATTTGGAAATTTAGATACCTTGACTAAAAATTTGTATGGGTAAAACTGATACAGTCAGTAATGGCATTTTTTCGATTTGCATGAAATGATTTCGGAAAGGAAAAAAGTTGGGGCTGAGGGCTGTCTCTTGAATTTGGTAAAAAAGAAAAAATCTAAGAGTCAAGTCCACAAATACAATGAAAAGAAATGATCTTTGCAGAAAAGGAAGAAAATCAAGCTAAATTTCACATTCATTTTTATAGTCAGGTACATGTATTTACAAAGTAATTCTTATTGTTCCTTTTTGTGGCTATGCAAAACACCAAAAGTTCTATTTTTTGTAAGAATTTGCCACAAGAGAGTCAGCCAAGTTCATAATGATTTTGTTGAAAGTGAAGAAAAACATTTACATTCCTGTGTGTGTACAAGTATATGCTGGATTTTTAAATGTAACTGCTTGCTGATTGTGTGCAAAAGCAGCAATTTAAATATGATAAGCAAAAGCGATAAATTATGACTTATGTCCATCACGGCTTTGTATGCATTTCTGCAAAGAAAAATTCTCACCGGCTGATGTGGTCTCATGTTAACTTATACTGAGCCAAAGATCTTGTCATTGAATATCTGTGCTTTATCTGCCATTGTTATGGTAACGTGTGCTAAGCCAAGACCTTGTTCATTGTCCAAAATTTGTTGCTGTCCATTCTTTCAGCTGCCATTGTCATGGTAACATGTATTGCAGCAGGAGTTTAGTAAAAGTTTGTTACCAAGTTTCCATTCATTTCCTCTCATTGACAGGGTAACATGTCGAGGCAAGGCCTTGTTTTGTTGTCCAAGGTCATGTCGCTGACTTTCCTTGTCTTTTCTCGGGCAATCATTTTTGCGGTTTCTGTTCAACAAATCCCATCCAAATTTTTGATGTGAATGTTCTTTAGGCTAAGAGAAGGTGATGAAATATTGGCCTGAATACAATTGCATATAAAATATATCATAGAAATGTGTTGCTATGTTCTTTATTATTACTTTATTATTATGCTTACAATACGCACTGAAGTTCTCTTCCTTTGGCAAATCATCATTTGTTAATTGAAAGGCATTTCAGGTCATCTAAAAACAAGTGCTGCATACCAGAGACTGGCCGAGAGAAAGTGATGAAATATTGGCCTGAATAAAATTGCATATAAAATATATCATAGAAATGTGTTGCTATGTTCTTTATTATTACTTCATTATTATCCTAACCACATGCACTGGAGCTCTCTTCGTTTGGCAAATCATCATTTGTTAATTGAAAGGCATTTCAGGTCATCTAAAAACAAGTGCTGCATACCAGAGTCTGGTTGAGAGAAAGTGACAAAATATTGACCTGAATAAAGTTGCATATAAAATATATCATAGAAATGTGTTGCTATGTTCTTTATTATTACTTTATTATTATCCTTACCACATGCACTGGAGCTCTCTTCCTTTGGCAAATCATCATTTGTTAATTGAAAGGCATTTCATGTCAACTAAAAACAAGTGCTGCATACCAGTGTCTGGCCTAGAGAAAGTGATGAAATATTGGCCTGAATAAAATTGCATATAAAATATATCATAAAAATGTGTTGCTATGTTCTTTATTATATATTTTTTTTTTAATCATCTCACCCCAAGCAAGGCATTACACTGCCACTATTGCGCATGGGGCTACATAGGGGAAGGTAAAGAGAAGGAGTGGATAGACATAGGGAATGTCAGGAGGAAGGTGACAGATGAGTAAGGATACCGAGGATGAGTGTCGGGCAGATGGGAAGAGTGCTTGATAGAATGGGAGCAGGTTAGTGTGTTAGGAGGTGTGTATTGACCTTACATTTAAACTCCTGGAGATTGTAGCCGTCGGGGAAGCAATCGTTTGGAAGAGAATTCCACAGTCGGGAAGTGCGAGGAAAGAAACTGTTGGAGTAGAAGTTACGGCTGCATTTTATCGGTTTCACTGTAAAAGGATGGGATCTAGTTGCTAATCTAGTATCTCGTGCAAATTGGTATTTAGGGGGCACCAGTGATCTAAGTTCATCGGAGCAGAAGCCGTGAAAGTATTTATAGAAGAGACACAGGGAAGCCACGTCTCGCCGGTGGGAGAGAGACTGCATGCCGTCTGCCAAGTCGGTATCTATCACATTACAGACCCTCCTCTGAACCTTATCGAGAAGCCCGAGGAGAACAGCAGGGGCACCCGACCAGATATGGCAGCAGTATTCAATGCACGGGCGGATGGTAGATTTGTAAATGTGCAGGATAGATTTAGTCGGAAAAAACTTCCGGGCCCTACACAGAGAACCGACTTTCATAGCAGCGGATTTAGCAATGGATTCGATATAGTCATTCCATTTGAGGTCCGCTGAAAGTGTGAGACCAAGGAGGCGTAGTGTTTTACTCTCTGGGAGGCAAGCCTGGTCCATGCTAATGAGAAGTAGGTGAGATTGTCGATGATGGTTAATTGACAGTAGCTTCGTTTTAGAAGCATTAAAATTTACTTTGCTTTGACGCCTCCAGATTTTTGTAGGAGGCGAGAGTAAACTGTGGTGTCATTGGCGTACAAACCTATTTGGGCTCTTATGGAATCAGGGAGATCATTAATGTATATCAAGAAGAGTGTAGGACCTAAGATGGATCCTTGGGGGACACCTGCATTTGTATGGTAGTTCTGAGAGGCATGTCCATTTAATACCACCTTCATTGTTCGGTTAGAGAGGAATGACTGGATTAGTTCAAAGAAATGTCCTGTTATACCATAGCTCCGCAGTTTACACAGAAGGCCAGCATGCCAAACTCTGTTGAACGCCTTAGATATATCCAATGCAACGGTTTGAGCTTCGCCATTCCTGTCGAGTGCCTGGTATATGTACTCGGTGATGGTCGTTAGCATATCAGCAGTAGACCTGGTGAAGCGGAATCCATATTGCTTGTCCGAGAGGAGCCTGTGTGCTGTGAGATGCTGAACCACCCTGGCCTTGATAATGGCTTTGAACACTTTGCCAAAGATCGGAAGAAGGCTGATAGGGCAGTAATTTGCAGGGTCAGAGGGTTCTCCAGTGTTTTTAAATATAGGAACTATAGAGGAAGATTTCCAACAGGCAGGAAAGCAGTAAGCAGATAGGCAGAGGTTGTAGAGCTTAGAAAGGATAGAGGAGAGTTCAGGGGCACATTTCTTTAAGACTATGGTTGGGATTCCGTCACCACCGCTCGCTTTATGAGGGTCAAGTTTTAAGATTATTTTAGAGACAAGCGAATGTGTAATGTGGACGTCATTCAGTTGTGTTTCGGTTCTAGGTGAGAAGTCGGGTGTAAAAACTCCAGATGAGTCCAGACTCGAATTGTTCGAGAATCTGCGGGCAAAACATTCAGCCTTATCTGCTGGGGAGGTGAGGACCTCAAATTTGTTGATTAGCGGGCGTATTGTGGACTTGCTCTTGTTAAGTACTCTTTTACAGAGTCGCCAGTAGTCTTTAGAGCCGAATTTAGAGCATGCTATGCGTTGCTTCATTCTGGCAGCAAACAACATCTTAGCCTCATTAAGTATCCTTTTACACTTATTACGAGCTGAAGTGAAAAGGCGCCTGTTTTGTTCCGATGCATAGTTACGATAGAGTCGGAAGAAATGATTCCGGTGGGCAATGGCAGCCGAGCAGGCGGGTGAGAACCATGGAGACGAATGAGATTTAAGCTGGAATTTCCTAGCAGGGATGAAGGCATCGATGCCAGCCTTAACCCAGGAGGAGACCTCGGATGCACATTCTTCGATGGGAAGACTAAAGACGTTGTTCCAAGGGATGTCACAGAGGAAGTCTCGGAACGAATCCCAGTCTGCTCTTTGATAGCAGTAGGATATTCTACTTGTCTGTGTTTCATGGGTCGGGCGGGAGTGGAGTGAAATATTGACGGACACTACAGTGTGGTCAGAGTTTCCAAGTGGGCAGAGTTGTCTGGTAGTGCAAGAGTCTGCGATGGAAGTGAAGCAGAGGTCTAGAAGTGAGTCCCTTCCGTTAGGGTTGTCGGAGAAACGCGTGGGGAAGTCCACTACTTGCGTAAGGGATTGGGTGATTGAAAAGTTCATGGTGTGGACACCAGCAGCGTCAGTGACAGCGTTCTTCACCCACTTGGTGTGGTGAGCGTTAAAGTCACCAAACACGAATACATGGGCAGAGGGATGGGTAGAAATGGCTTTGTCAATATTGTCAGAAATGATGTCAAGTAACGAACAGTCAGGGGAGGAAGGAGAGCGGTAGAGAAAGAAGAGATAGCTAATCGAGCTGAGAAGTGAGAGGCGGAAGCACATGAAAGAATGATCTGGGGATTCAAAAGATGACACCCTAGCTAAAGGAAGGTGTTCGCTGACATAGACACCAAGCCCATGCATATGAACATTGAAGTCCTTCCTGAAGAGGGGAAGGTAGCCAGGAACGTAGAACTCGGATGAGGGGATAGAAGGGTTAAGATAGGTTTCACATAGGGCTAATATATCAGGTGAGTTATTATGGAGGAAAGAATCTACGCTGGGGAAGTTGGTGTGGATGCCACGTATGTTAGTGAAAGAGATGCAGACAGGTTTAGGCGTTTTCAAATGAGCTGGTTTAGTTTTGTTATTATGTTTGCTTTTTTCCATAGTAATTCAGTTAAGGAGTGGTCTTAGAATAGAATCAGTTGGTCAATCATTTGCAACTTGTGAAGGATGGAAACTGGCGCAGCCTACAACATAATGTGGCCTCGGGGTTGCCCACCGAACGTTCATGCAGGGACGCCCGTCCATGCGCGATATGGCACTACAAGAACCCCGTATTATTATCCTTACCACATGCAATGGAACTCCCTTCCTTTGGCAAATCATCATTTTCACCTTCAATTTCTTTATCAACATTAATTCCTGCAGGAAATTTCTCTTCAACTTTTTTTATATATATCTCCACCATATTTGAATTTTTTCCCTCTTCCTCCATGTTTAGTTCTGATTTACATTCACAATCCTCATCTTTGCATTTTGATTTATCTACATATTTCTTCTGTAGGAAAACATGTAAACATACAACACGTTTTCTTTCCTCAAATACTCTGGTAGCTTTTAACTTGGTAAGCTACGTCAATCATTGAATAGAATAAAAATCAAATAGAAAAAAGCATACTCAACGGTATGGCAAAGTTTTATTTATTGTACTAAGATACAATTAGGCACAAAGCCAAAAGTGGGGTTGGAAAAAAAGGTTCATAATTTTTAACTATCCAGACTTAAATAAATGTAGGTAAATCGCATGAGAGTCTGCTTTTTGATCAACCGAAAGAAAGAAAACATTGTTTTGAAAACTCCTCCATAAGATAAACATGGTATAAAATTCTTTTGAGTCCTTTGAAAAAACAATTGAAATTTCATTTAACATTTTTGGGGTGTTCACATTCTGAGTATAATTCATTTTTATATCTGGTCTTCTCGTATTTCTAGAAATTTCAAATGTAGCAATTGGAATATTTTTTATTCAAATGCCTGAATGATCCTGCTCAGTGATAAAATATTTTCTCAAGGTTTTTTTTTAAATCAAAAAATATTTACCAAACATTTTAACAAAGTTTCAATGTGTTTGTTTACAACTGATTTTGAAAACATTGAAAAAAAAAACAAACAAAAAAAAAACAAATATTCTAATTTTATTATATTATGAAGTTACATAGTCGAAATGTTTCTGTTATTATTAAGAGTTCATACAAAAGGACTTTTATCATTTTATTAAAATGTTTAACCCTTTCTTGTACATTCAAAAGTTTGATTAAATATCTTTTTTCATGATGTCATGCTAAAAACATAATTCATGTCAGGTGGAAAAAACAGATTTTGAAATTTTTACAAAAATGAAATAATCGTCAGATTTTTAAAGAAACTTTCGAAACAAAAACGAATGAAATCATTTTGAATTACTTATTTAGAAATTACTTGGTAATTTACATATTTAATAAAAACATGGTTTCTCTCCATTGTTAATTTGATTGTGTTTATTTAAATTGCAGCTGGTTGAAAATGCTGATCCACATATTCACAAGAATATGATTTCTCTTCAGTGTGAATTTGCTTATGTGTTTTCAAGGAAAAAGTATGTGAAAATGCCGATCCACATATTTCACAAGAATATGGTTTCTCCCCAGTATGAATTCGATTGTGCCTTTGCAAACTAGCTTTATGTGAAAATGCTGATCCACATATTTCACAAGAATATGGTTTTTCTCCAGTGTGAATTCGCATATGCATTTTCAAGTTAGAATTAAGTGAAAATGCTGATCCACATATTTCACAAGAATATGGTTTCTCTCCAGTGTGAAATCGCACATGCATTTTCAAGTAAGATTTATCTGAAAATGCTGATCCACATATATCACAAGAATATGGTTTCTCTCCAGTATGAATTCTCACATGTGTCTTCAACTGATAATTATTTGAAAATGTGGATCCACATATTTCACAAGAATATGGTTTCTCCCCAGTGTGAATTTGAATGTGCCTTTTCAAGTGATAATTATTTGAAAATGCTGATCCACATATTTCACAAGAATATGGTTTCTCTCCAGTGTGAATTTGAATGTGATTTCTCAAGTGGGCATTTTGTGAAAATGCTGATCCACATATTTCACAAGAATATGGTTTCTCTCCAGTGTGAATCCTAATGTGACATTTCAAAGAAAAATTAGTTGAAAATGCAGATCCACATATTTCACAAGAATACGGTTTTTCTCCAGTGTGAATTTGAATGTGCGATTTCAATTTAGAATTATTTGAAAACGCTGATCCACATATATCACAAGAATATGGTTTCTCTCCAGTATGAATTCTCACATGCCTTTTCAAGAGGTAATTATCTGAAAATGTTGATCCACATATTTCACAAGAATATGGTTTCTCTCCAGTATGAATTCTCACATGTCTCTTCAACTGATAATTATTTGAAAATGTAGATCCACATATTTCACAAGAATATGGTTTCTCTCCAGTGTGAATTTGAATGTGCAATTTCAATTGAGAATTATTTGAAAACGCTGATCCACATATATCACAAGAATATGGTTTCTCTCCAGTATGAATTCTCACATGCCTTTTCAAGCGGTAATTATCTGAAAACGTTGATCCACATATTTCACAAGAATATGGTTTCTCTCCAGTATGAATTCTCACATGTCTCTTCAACTGATAATTATTTGAAAATGCAGATCCACATATTTCACAAGAATATGGTTTCTCTCCAGTGTGAATTTGAATGTGATTTCTCAAGTGGGCATTTTGTGAAAATGCAGATCCACATATTTCACAAGAATATGGTTTCTCTCCAGTGTGAATCCTAATGTGACATTTCAAAGCAAAATTAGTTGAAAATGCAGATCCACATATTTCACAAGAATATGGTTTTTCTCCAGTGTGAATTTGAATGTGCGATTTCAATTGAGAATTATTTGAAAATGCTGATCCACATATATCAGAAGAATATGGTTTCTCTTCAGAGTGAATCTGACTGTGCTTTTTCAAATCAGAACTTTTTGAAAATGCTGAGGCACATATTTCACAAGGATATAGTTTCTCTCCTGTATGAGTTTGCATGTGTCCTTTCAGTTGAAAATTATCTAGAAATGCTGCATAATATTTTTCAAAAGAACATGGTTTCTCTCCAGTGTAAATTTGCACATTGTTTCATTTGAGAATTATCTGGAAAAAATAAAATAAAATAAACAGATAAAAATCCTCGTAAATTTAATATGTGGTCAACAACAGTTATTACCTCATTTAATAACAAATAAAAAAAGGAAACTGAATGTTTTATCTGACACTAACCAAAATAGGATTCAGTAAAAATCAATGCATTTTTTGTTCTGCTCTGAATTCATATAAAATTTACATCACCTTTTTTAAATGAATATATAAGAATATATTCATTTAAAATATCCATACCATTTCGATGTATTGAACAAAGGTTATGGTATAAGAAAGAAAGTATTGCTGATCATCAAAAAAACAGCATAAGATTTAGATGTAGAGAGAAAAGGATTTAGTAAAAGAAAAAATATGTTTTCACTCGAAGAAAAGCAATAGTGACACTGATGTGCAGGAGATTAAAGTGAAGAGAGAGAAGAAAGAAAAAAAATGATCAAGTGAAGGTACAGGGGATATGGAAGGAAGGACAAGAGAAAGATGAGAGTCAAGGAGATAGAAGATAATTATTTCCCCCAAAGCAAGATGTAAACTCTACTGGTGTGCAGGGGTCAACAATGAGGGAATAAAAAAAATACAGGAGGTGTCAAATAAAATATAAGAGATGGATGGGAATCCCATAGACAATGCATTTCTACTTTCAGAGAATGCCTTTATCAGGGAAGCCTGCAAATGAAAGTGAGTTCCACAAATGGGAAGTGCAAGAAAAGAAACTGTTAGCGTAGAAGAGACAGATTTAATTAGTTCAATGCTAAAAGGGGTGACCTTAAGGCTAATCTAGTAGCACAAGTAAAAACATGAGTTCGAGGTACCAGGAAAAAAAAGCCTATCAGAGCAGTTGTCATAAAAATACCTGTAGAAAAGACAAAGGGAAGCCTCATCATATAGGTGAGAAAGTGAATGAAGGTGGGCTATCAAGTCAGGATCAATAATTCAGATCCTCCTTTAGATGTACTGAGAAAATGATTTTCTAAAAGTAAATGTTTACAATCATCAACAAAATCAGATAACTTAGATGTACTGAGAAAAGGATTTAGTAAAATAAAGAATTAAGGGTGATCATCAACAAAATACCATACGATTTAGATGTACTGAGTAAAGGATTTAGAAAAGAAAGTGTTGGCGATCATCAAAAATATATCTACTTATATCAATAAAAGAATCTGCTGAAATTCGCCCCCTCACAAAAAAAAAAATTGTTTTTAAAAAATATCAAAATAATAATCAAAACACTTCATTTTACTCGCAGTCGCTAAGTGTTTGAATGTAAATTAATACCAAATTTAATTTTGAATTGAAATTTAGGTATGCTGTTTTTAACAGAGATTTAGTGGAGGTACCTAAAAAATATGCTTGGGCGATCATGTATCATGGTGGTGCATTGGATATCAGCTCGGAACAAGAAATCGGGGAGCTGAGTTCGAATTCCAGCAAATACCCTTGGGAAAGGTATTAATCCGTCTATTCCTTCCAGTTATGGGTTAAATAATAGGACAGATTGGGTTCTGTAGCCTTGGTCGGCAACCAGTCTACCGCAGAAAGCAATGGCAACCTACTGCAGGATAATCTTCTGCCCAGTCAGTCATGTCTCTTTCGACACATGGTCGCCCAAGCATTTATCACGTATGGCACTTAACTGACTGACCTAAAAAACTCTGGTAACGACTTGGCTCCCCGTTAACGAAAATAAAAACAAGATTTTTACTAAAATTTCATACGTGCTTGAAAAAAATATAACATTTTGAAAAATAATTAAAAAAATACTTTGATCTTTCCTCTGAATAAAAATATAAATATTTTGATGTAAAAAGTTTGTTTTTAATAAGTTTGGGACCTTTCTTCTTCATAAATAATATACTGTTTTTTCAGCGATTTAGTGGAGGTACAGCTGTTGTAGTAGTCGCAGTCCTTCCCACCCCATCTCCATCTTTCTGGCTGCGGGCTGGCCGTTACCTTCCGTTCACTTCCGGTTTGTAAACATTAGTGAATAAACGCATGCGACTTCACCCCTATCATACCGTGTATATAATCATTTACAGATCCCTCAACATAAATAATACAACAACAATGTCTCAAAAAAAAAAAAAAAGGCCCTAAACAATAAGAACGAACTTCAAATTTCAAATATTTGTTATTATTTTAAGAGAAAAGGTATTTTTTAATTATTTTTCTCAATTCTTTTAATCATTCCTAACAGTAAAACCTTCGAAATTCTGGTAAAAAATCTTACATTTTCTTTTTTGTTGGGTAAAAATAAACTGTTTTTTTTTTGTTTTTTTTAGTTAAACGCGAGACTCATTGGGGAATGTAAATCGCCTATTATTTTTTTCAAACATTTTGATAGTACCTCATGTCAGAAGTACACACAAATACAGTGTTAGAAAATATTAAAACATTTGTTGTTTTCACTTTTCGTCTAAAATGACGATTCAATGAAGGACGAGATAACTCGTCAATATTTGAAAAATGCCTGAAAAGAAAGATTAATTTCGACGGAAAATCAGTTTTATTTTTCATTCTCATTCGTTTTAGGCTATTGTCTTTCAATTAAAAGCGAAATGTAAGCGAATTTTTTTCATAGAAGAAGACATTTAAAAAATGATTTCAAATGCTTTTGTTTTTGTGTCTTTTTAGGAAATCCGTTAATGTTCGTCTAACTTACCTTTTTTCAGGGCGAATCTAAAAGCTTTTCGTAGAAAAACAAACAGGATTAAATTTCTCTAACTTGATATTTGGCAACTTAGGATTTGGCAATCAATAAAACTTCAGATTTTTAAAGAAATTGCAATTTAAAAAAGATTAATTATATGAAAATAGATCGGATCTGACTTCTGAATAAAACGAATTGCTGAAAACGGTGTAAATGAAGAATTTGTTCCTTGTCCAAAAATAGTCGTGGGCATTAAATTTTTTTTTTTTTTTTTTGACAAAAAGTCATAACAGCAAAATTAAGGGAAAAAAAAAATTAAAAATCCACCGATTGTTTAAGAGATTTGTTTCAATGAATTTGAATAACTTCAAGAATTAATTGACATTCTTTGTTCAAAATGTAATACACAATTTTTCCTTACAAATTTAAAAGAAAATGAAAATGACATTTATTTATACATGCTAACTAAGGTTCACCAAGGTAAAAAATAACATTAGAAATACCCTGTCTCTCTCTCATATAGATAGATAGATAGATAGATAGATAGATAGATGAAGGAATGGTAAACTTTGAAAAGAAAACACAAGCTACTCATGCATTTATCTATAGTTCATTCGGTAATGAATTTGAACACTCTCAGTTCTTGGCATGTGTTTACATTGTATATTACATGCTAAAATCAGCCTTCCTCTACCGAGTGGCCATAGTTCAGAAACAGAATCACCGACTGACATCAATTCAATCCTGGCTAGAAGCCATGGCATGTCTAACGAAACTGATGAGCTGTGAAAAAGCAAAACAGATCTGTCTGTGGATGACTATATATATATATATATATATATATATATATATATATATAAAATGCACAAAATTAAAATTATAAAATGGCAATAGTTTACATATCACACTGCATATAGCTAAAAGAATTAATTAAGCAGACATCCAATCAGGTGTACATTAAAAGAAAATCAATAAAAAAAATTAAACACATACATAATAAAAATAAATGTAAATAAGAAGAAAACCAAACAATCGTAAATGGGACCAATCCTAAAAAAAAAATAACAAGTTACGCCGAGCTCTATATAAATAATAAAAAAAAAGAAACATGACTTAACAGCTAGAAACCTTGTTACAGTGCATTTTTTCATTTTACAATATGAGCACGGAAAAAAATATTACCTCAAAAATAAAATTTTTTATTACAACCGAGAACAAGTGACAATAAGCCTTCCCAAGATTATTACTATGCATGCTATGGGATTTTATAAGACAGTATACTGTACATTGATTGGTCAGTATGTATCATACCATTTCTTGGAAACACCTTTCCTAGAATTTAAATATTTCAAACCAAAATCAGCCAAAACAACTGCCAGACAGTATGAAAAAGAAAGCGTGCCTTGTAAATGGACCCTAGTGGAAAAAGACCTTAGTTGAGATTTGACGATAACTTTAAATCCATCACTTATAGAAATTAACTACTTCGAAGAAATTCACGAAACCTTAAAAAAAAATAAAATAAAAAGTGTGGCAAAAGGTAAAAAATGAGAATGAGAGAGGCTGGTCATCTTTGGTCTAACTTTATCTGGCCAAATTCACTCACCCAAGCAAACATAATACATCCTTCCACCATAATACCTCATTTATACAAAACAGACATATCCATACCAATCCTAAACTAATGTAGTCGTGGATATTTTAACTGTCTTCACCTTTTTGTTTAACGTACTTGTGAGAACAGCATGAAGTATGTCTAAGGCTTTATTCGTCAAACCATTCAATTACAACCGTGGAAATTGTAAATAATTACAACAAAGTCATTATCAATTCGGTACATCTACTTTTTTGTTGATGAAAAATGCCCCAAAATGACTAAACCAAAATCTCATTTTCAAAACCTTTGTTATAATTAAGGATGAAAGGATGAATTACTTTTTTATTATTTTAATAATTTATACTCCTTTATACTCCTTTCTAACATGTTCAGAATTTTGGCAAAAAATCTTCTCTTTTTTTTGAATTAGTGGTCAATGTAATATTTATATTTAATGTCTTGTTTCAGGTGAAAAACATTCATTTGAATTTTTTTTTTTTTGCTTTTTGCTGTGAAAATTTTAAGAATTCATACTTAAAACAAAGATATTGATGCCAAGGAAAATGAACATTCCTATTTACTGGCCTTACATTAGGCTATTATATTTGAAAAAAAAAACAGGAATTGACATTCAAAGATGACATTTAAATGATTTCAAATGCATTTTTGTGACCTTTAAGGAAATCTCTGATGGTTCATCTATTTTACCTTTCACTTCTCAGGGTGAAGAAAAGTTTTTCAGCAAAAAACAAGCAAGATTAAATTGCTGTTGTTGAACTTGATTAAAAATCTCTTAGGGTAAAACTAATATAGTCAGTGGTGGCATCCTTCTGATTTACAAAAATTATTCTTAAAAGGATAACAGTTGCTGAGGTAACGGCTCTATATCCATTGGAAAAAAATGAATAAATATTAGAGGATGTGAATTGTGAAATTAGCATGAATCCAAATTTTTGAGAAAAAATCTTAAGAGGTATAGAATGTATATTTTGAGAGACAATTTATAAAACTTATTAAGATTTATTTGGACATTTAGATACCTTGACTAAAAATTTGTATGGGTAAAACTGATACAGTCAGTAATGGCATTTTTTCGATTTGCATGAAATGATTTCAGAAAGGAAAAAAGTTGGGGCTGAGGGCTGTCTCTTGAATTTGGTAAAAAAGAAAAAATCTAAGAATCAAGTCCACAAATACAATGAAAAGAAATGATCTTTGCAGAAAAGGAAGAAAATCAAGCTAAATTTCACATTAATATTTATAGTCAGGTACATGTATTTACAAAGTAATTCTTATTGTTCCTTTTTGTGGCTATGCAAAACACCAAAAGTTCTATTTTTTGTAAGAATTTGCCACAAGTGAGTCAGCCAAGTTCATAATGATTTTGTTGAAAGTGAAGAAAAACATCTACATTCGTGTGTGTGTACAAGTATATGCTGAATTTTTAAATGTAACTGCTTGCTGATTGTGTGCAAAAGCAGCAATTTAAATATGATAAACAAAAGCGATAAATTATGACTTATGTCCATCACGGCTTTGTATGCATTTCTGCAAAGAAAAATTCTCACCGGCTGATGTGGTCTCATGTTAACTTATACTGAGCCAAAGATCTTGTCATTGAATATCTGTGCTTTATCTGCCATTGTTATGGTAACGTGTGCTAAGCCAAGACCTTGTTCATTGTCCAAAATTTGTTGCTGTCCATTCTTTCAGCTGCCATTGTCATGGTAACATGTATTGCAGCAGGAGTTTAGTAAAAGTTTGTTACCAAGTTTCCATTCATTTCCTCTCATTGACAGGGAAACATGTCGAGGCAAGGCCTTGTTTTGTTGTCGAAGGTCATGTTGCTGACTTTCCTTGTCTTTTCTCTGGTAATCATTTTTGGGGTTTCTGTTCAACAAATCCCATCCAAATTTTTGATGTGAATGTTCTTTAGGCTAAGAGAAAATGATGAAATATTGGCCTAAATAAAATTGCATATAAAATATATCATAGAAATGTGTTGCTATGTTCTTTATTATTACTTTATTATTATCCTTACCACATGCACTGGAGCTCTCTTCCTTTGGCAAATCATCATTTTTTAATTGAAAGGCATTTCAGGTCAACTAAAAACAAGTGCTGCATATTAGAGACTGGCTGAGAGAAAGTGATGAAATATTGGCCTAAATAAAATTGCATATAAAATATATCATAGAAATGTGTTGCTATGTTCTTTATTATTACTTTATTATTATCCTTACCACATGCACTGGAGCTCTCTTCCTTTGGCAAATCATCATTTTTTAATTGAAAGGCATTTCAGGTCAACTAAAAACAAGTGCTGCATATTAGAGACTGGCTGAGAGAAAGTGATGAAATATTGGCCTGAATAAAATTGCATATAAAATATATCATAGAAATGTGTTGCTATGTTCTTTATTATTACTTTATTATTATCCTTACCACATGCACTGGAGCTCTCTTCCTTTGGCAAATCATCATTTTTTAATTGAAAGGCATTTCAGGTCAACTAAAAACAAGTGCTGCATATTAGAGACTGGCTGAGAGAAAGTGATGAAATATTGGCCTGAATAAAATTGCATATAAAATATATCATAGAAATGTGTTGCTATGTTCTTTATTATTACTTTATTATTATCCTTACCACATGCACTGGAGCTCTCTTCCTTTGCCAAATCATCATTGGTTAATTTAAAGGCATTTCAGGTCAACTAAAAACAAGTGCTGCATACCAGAGACTGGCTGAGAGAAAGTGATGAAATATTGACCTTAATAAAATTGCATATAAAATATATCATTGAAATGTGTTGCTATGTTCTTTATTATTACTTTATTATTATCCTTACCACATGCAATGGAGCTCTCTTCCTTTGGCAAATCATCATTTGTTAATTTAAAGGCATTTCAGGTCAACTAAAAACAAGTGCTGCATACCAGAGACTGGCCGAGAGAAAGTGATGAAATATTGGCTTGAATAAAATTGCATATAAAATATATCAGAGAAATGTGTTGCTATGTTCTTTATTATTACTTTATTATTATCCTTACCACATGCACTGGAGCTCTCTTCCTTTGGCAAATCATCATTTGTTAATTTAAAGGAATTTCAAGTCAACTAAAAACAAGTGCTGCATACCAGAGACAGGCCGAGAGAAAGTGATGAAATATTGGCATGAATAAAATTGCATATAAAATATATCATAGAAATGTGTTGCTATGTTCTTTATTATTACTTTATTATTATCCTTACCACATGCACTGGAGCTCTCTTCCTTTCCCAAATCATCATTGGTTAATTTAAAGGCATTTCAGGTCAACTAAAAACAAGTGCTGCATACCAGAGACTGGCCGAGAGAAAGTGATGAAATATTGACCTTAATAAAATTGCATATAAAATATATAATAGAAATGTGTTGCTATGTTCTTTATTATTACTTTATTATTATCCTTACCACATGCACTGGAGCTCTCTTACTTTGCCAAATCATCATTGGTTAATTTAAAGGCATTTCAGGTCAACTAAAAACAAGTGCTGCATACCAGAGACTGGCCGAGAGAAAGTGATGAAATATTGGCTTGAATAAAATTGCATATAAAATATATCAGAGAAATGTGTTGCTATGTTCTTTATTATTACTTTATTATTATCCTTACCACATGCACTGGAACTCTCTTCCTTTGGCAAATCATCATTTGTTAATTGAAAGGCATTTCAGGTCATCTAAAGACAAGTGCTGCATAGCAGAGACTGGCCGAGAGAAAGTGATGACATATTGACCTGAATAAAATTGCATATAAAATATATCATAGAAATGTGTTGCTATGTTCTTTATTATTACTTTACTATTATCCTTACCACATGCACTGGAGCTCTCTTCCTTTGGCAAATCATCATTTGTTAATTTAAAGGAATTTCAAGTCAACTAAAAACAAGTGCTGCATACCAGAGACAGGCCGAGAGAAAGTGATGAAATATTGGCATGAATAAAATTGCATATAAAATATATCATAGAAATGTGTTGCTATGTTCTTTATTATTACTTTATTATTATCCTTACCACATGCACTGGAGCTCTCTTCCTTTAGCAAATCATCCTTTTCTGCATCTCTTTCACTAACATACGCGGCATCCGCACCAACTTCCCCAGCGTAGATTCTTTCCTCCATAATAACTCACCTGATATATTAGCCCTATGTGAAACTAATCTTAACCCTTTTATCCCCTCATCCGAGTTCTGCGTTCCTGGCTACCTTCCCCTCTTCAGGAAGGACTCCAATGTTCATATGCATGTGCTTGGTGTCTATGTCAGCGAACACCTTCCTTTAGCTAGGGTGTCATCTTTTGAATCCCCAGATCATTCTTTCATGTGCTTCCGCCTCTCACTTCTCAGCTCGATTAGCTATCTCTTCTTTCTCTACCGCTCTCCTTCCTCCCCTGACTGTTCGTTACTTGACATCATTTCTGACAATATTGACAAAGCCATTTCTACCCATCCCTCTGCCCATGTATTTGTGTTTGGTGACTTTAACGCCCACAACACCAAGTGGCTGAAGAACGCTGTCACTGACGCTGCTGGTGTCCACACCATGAACTTTTCAATCACCCAATCCCTTACGCAAGTAGTGGACTTCCCCACGCGTTTCTCCGACAACCCTAACGGAAGGGACTCACTTCTAGACCTCTGCTTCACTTCCATCCCAGACTCTTGCACTACCAGACAACTCTGCCCACTTGGAAACTCTGAGCACACTGTAGTGTCCGTCAATATTTCACTCCACTCCCGCCCGACCCATGAAACACAGACAAGTAGAATATCCTACTGCTATCAAAGAGCAGACTGGGATTCGTTCCGAGACTTCCTCTGTGACATCCCTTGGAACAACGACTTTAGTCTTCCCATCGAAGAATGTGCATCCGAGGTCTCCTCCTGGGTTAAGGCTGGCATCGATGCCTTCATCCCTGCTAGGAAATTCCAGCTTAAATCTCATTCGTCTCCATGGTTCTCACCCGCTTGCTCGGCTGCCATTGCCCACCGGAATCATTTCTTCCGACTCTATCGTAACTATGCGTCGGAACAAAACAGGCGCCTTTTCACTTCAGCTCGTAATAAGTGTAAAAGGATACTTAACGAAGCTAAGATGTTGTTTGCTGCCAGAATGAAGCAACGCATAGCATGCTCTAAATTCGGCTCTAAAGACTACTGGCGACTCTGTAAAAGAGTACTTAACAAGAGCAAGTCCACAATACCCCCGCTAATCAACAAATTTGAGGTCCTCACCTCCCCAGCAGATAAGGCTGAATGTTTTGCCCGCAGATTCTCGAACAATTCGAGTCTGGACTCATCTGGAGATTTTACACCCGACTTCTCACCTAGAACCGAGGCACAACTGAATGATGTCCACATTACACCTTCGCTTGTCTCTAAGATAATCTTAAAACTTGACCCTCACAAAGCAAGTGGTGGTGACGGAATCCCAACCACAGTCTTAAAGAAATGTGCTCCTGAACTCTCCTCTATCCTTTCTAAGCTCTACAACCTCTGCCTATCTGCTTCCTGCTTTCCTGCCTGTTGGAAATCTTCCTCTATAGTTCCTATATTTAAAAACACTGGAGAACCCTCTGACCCTGCAAATTACCGCCCTATCAGCCTTCTTCCGATCTTTGGCAAAGTGTTCGAAGCCATTATCAACGCCGAGGTGGTTCAGCATCTCACAGCACACAGGCTCCTCTCGGACAAACAATATGGTTTCCGCTTCACCAGGTCTACTGCTGATATGGTAACGACCATCACCAAGTACATATACCAGGCACTCGACAGGAATGGCGAAGCTCGAACCGTTGCATTGGATATATCTAAGGCGTTCGACAGAGTTTGGCATGCTGGCCTTTTATGTAAACTGCAGAGCTATGGTATAACTGGACATTTGTTTGAACTAATCCAGTCATTCGTCTCTAACCGCACAATGAAGGTGGTATTTAACGGACATGCCTCTCAGAACTACCATACAAATGCAGGTGTCCCCCAAGGCTCCATCTTAGGTCCTACACTCTTCCTGATATATATTAATGATCTCCCTGATTCCATAAGAACCCAAATAGGTTTGTACGCCGATGACACCACAGTTTACTCTCGCCTCCAACAAAAATCTGGTGTAGGCGTCAAAGCTAAACTCGCAGCCGAGATTGAAAAAGACCTCCAATCCATATTGGACTGGGGTAAGAAATGGCTAGTAAATTTTAATGCTTCTAAAACGAAGCTACTGTCAATTAACCATCATCGACAATCTCACCTACCTCCCATTAGCATGGACCAGGCTTGCCCCCCAGAGAGTAAAACACTACGCCTCCTTGGTCTCACACTTTCAGCGGACCTCAAATGGAATGACTATATCGAATCCATTGCTAAATCCGCTGCTATGAAAGTCGGTTTTCTGTGTAGGGCCCGGAAGTTTTTTCCGTCTAAATCTATCCTGCACATTTACAAATCTACCATCCGCCCGTGCATTGAATACTGCTGCCATATCTGGTCGGGTGTCCCTGCTGTTCTCCACGGGCTTCTCGATAAGGTTCAGAGGAGGGTCTGTAATGTGATAGATACCGACTTGGCAGACCGCCTGCAGTCTCTCTCCCACCGGCGAGACGTGGCTTCCCTGTGTCTCTTCTATAAATACTTTCACGGCTTCTGCTCCGATGAACTTAGATCACTGGTGCCCTCTAAATACGAATTTGCACGAGATACTAGATTAGCAACTAGATCCCACCCTTTTACAGTGAAACCGATAAAATGCAGCCGTAATTTCTACTCCAACAGTTTCTTTCCTCGCACTTCCCGACTGTGGAATTCTCTTCCAAACGATTGCTTCCCCGACGGCTACAATCTCCAGGAGTTTAAATGTAAGGTCAATACACACCTCCTAACACACTAACCTGCCCCATTCTATCAAGCACTCTTCCCATCTGCCAGACCCTCATCCTCGCTATCCTTACTCATCTGTCACCTTTCTCCTGACATTCCCTATGTCTATACACTCCTTCTCTTTACCTTCCCCTATGTAGCCCCATGCGCAATAGTGGCAGTGGAATGCTTTGCTTGGGGTGAGATGATTAAAAAAAAAAAAAAAATCATTGGTTAATTTAAAGGCATTTCAGGTCAACTAAAAACAAGTGCTGCATACCAGAGACTGGCCGAGAGAAAGTGATGAAATATTGGCCTGGATAAAATTGCATATAAAATATATCATAGAAATGTGTTGCTATGTTCTTTATTATTACTTTATTATTATCCTTAGCACATGCACTGGAGCTCTCTTCCTTTGGCAAGTCATTTGTTAATTTAAAGGCATTTCAGGCAACTAAAAACAAGTGATGCATACTAGAGTCTGGCCGAGAGAAAGTGGTGAAATATTGGCCTGAATAAAATTGCATATAAAATATATCATAGAAATTTGTTGCTATGTTCTTTATTATTACTTTATTATTATCCTTACCACATGCACTGGAACTCTCTTCCTTTGGCAAATCATCATTTGTTAATTGAAAGGCATTTCAGGTCATCTAAAGACAAGTGCTGCATAGCAGAGACTGGCCGAGAGAAAGTGATGACATATTGACCTGAATAAAATTGCATATAAAATATATCATAGAAATGTGTTGCTATGTTCTTTATTATTACTTTACTATTATCCTTACCACATGCACTGGAGCTCTCTTCCTTTGGCAAATCATCATTTGTTAATTTAAAGGAATTTCAAGTCAACTAAAAACAAGTGCTGCATACCAGAGACAGGCCGAGAGAAAGTGATGAAATATTGGCATGAATAAAATTGCATATAAAATATATCATAGAAATGTGTTGCTATGTTCTTTATTATTACTTTATTATTATCCTTACCACATGCACTGGAGCTCTCTTCCTTTAGCAAATCATCCTTTTCTGCATCTCTTTCACTAACATACGCGGCATCCGCACCAACTTCCCCAGCGTAGATTCTTTCCTCCATAATAACTCACCTGATATATTAGCCCTATGTGAAACTAATCTTAACCCTTTTATCCCCTCATCCGAGTTCTGCGTTCCTGGCTACCTTCCCCTCTTCAGGAAGGACTCCAATGTTCATATGCATGTGCTTGGTGTCTATGTCAGCGAACACCTTCCTTTAGCTAGGGTGTCATCTTTTGAATCCCCAGATCATTCTTTCATGTGCTTCCGCCTCTCACTTCTCAGCTCGATTAGCTATCTCTTCTTTCTCTACCGCTCTCCTTCCTCCCCTGACTGTTCGTTACTTGACATCATTTCTGACAATATTGACAAAGCCATTTCTACCCATCCCTCTGCCCATGTATTTGTGTTTGGTGACTTTAACGCCCACAACACCAAGTGGCTGAAGAACGCTGTCACTGACGCTGCTGGTGTCCACACCATGAACTTTTCAATCACCCAATCCCTTACGCAAGTAGTGGACTTCCCCACGCGTTTCTCCGACAACCCTAACGGAAGGGACTCACTTCTAGACCTCTGCTTCACTTCCATCCCAGACTCTTGCACTACCAGACAACTCTGCCCACTTGGAAACTCTGACCACACTGTAGTGTCCGTCAATATTTCACTCCACTCCCGCCCGACCCATGAAACACAGACAAGTAGAATATCCTACTGCTATCAAAGAGCAGACTGGGATTCGTTCCGAGACTTCCTCTGTGACATCCCTTGGAACAACGACTTTAGTCTTCCCATCGAAGAATGTGCATCCGAGGTCTCCTCCTGGGTTAAGGCTGGCATCGATGCCTTCATCCCTGCTAGGAAATTCCAGCTTAAATCTCATTCGTCTCCATGGTTCTCACCCGCTTGCTCGGCTGCCATTGCCCACCGGAATCATTTCTTCCGACTCTATCGTAACTATGCGTCGGAACAAAACAGGCGCCTTTTCACTTCAGCTCGTAATAAGTGTAAAAGGATACTTAACGAAGCTAAGATGTTGTTTGCTGCCAGAATGAAGCAACGCATAGCATGCTCTAAATTCGGCTCTAAAGACTACTGGCGACTCTGTAAAAGAGTACTTAACAAGAGCAAGTCCACAATACCCCCGCTAATCAACAAATTTGAGGTCCTCACCTCCCCAGCAGATAAGGCTGAATGTTTTGCCCGCAGATTCTCGAACAATTCGAGTCTGGACTCATCTGGAGATTTTACACCCGACTTCTCACCTAGAACCGAGGCACAACTGAATGATGTCCACATTACACCTTCGCTTGTCTCTAAGATAATCTTAAAACTTGACCCTCACAAAGCAAGTGGTGGTGACGGAATCCCAACCACAGTCTTAAAGAAATGTGCTCCTGAACTCTCCTCTATCCTTTCTAAGCTCTACAACCTCTGCCTATCTGCTTCCTGCTTTCCTGCCTGTTGGAAATCTTCCTCTATAGTTCCTATATTTAAAAACACTGGAGAACCCTCTGACCCTGCAAATTACCGCCCTATCAGCCTTCTTCCGATCTTTGGCAAAGTGTTCGAAGCCATTATCAACGCCGAGGTGGTTCAGCATCTCACAGCACACAGGCTCCTCTCGGACAAACAATATGGTTTCCGCTTCACCAGGTCTACTGCTGATATGGTAACGACCATCACCAAGTACATATACCAGGCACTCGACAGGAATGGCGAAGCTCGAACCGTTGCATTGGATATATCTAAGGCGTTCGACAGAGTTTGGCATGCTGGCCTTTTATGTAAACTGCAGAGCTATGGTATAACTGGACATTTGTTTGAACTAATCCAGTCATTCGTCTCTAACCGCACAATGAAGGTGGTATTTAACGGACATGCCTCTCAGAACTACCATACAAATGCAGGTGTCCCCCAAGGCTCCATCTTAGGTCCTACACTCTTCCTGATATATATTAATGATCTCCCTGATTCCATAAGAACCCAAATAGGTTTGTACGCCGATGACACCACAGTTTACTCTCGCCTCCAACAAAAATCTGGTGTAGGCGTCAAAGCTAAACTCGCAGCCGAGATTGAAAAAGACCTCCAATCCATATTGGACTGGGGTAAGAAATGGCTAGTTTTATTTATTCATTTTTACATGAATTATGGCTCAAGGCCGAAAGGTGGGAGGGGGAACAAAACTTGGGGTGGTCTTCAGTTACTATGTCCTATACCTAGCTAATCAGATTCACGACCCATGCATACGTTACAATGATTCTCATTCACCATAAGAATTTGTCCATCAACACTCATACTTATCTAGCACCAAAATATCGCAAACACATACCGGGGACCTACAAAACGCCCCAAATATACATAAAAATTTGTGATTATTTACAAAAATAGATTTTAAAATTTGTACATAAAAATTTGTGACTATTTACAAATATAATACAAAAATAGATTTTAACATTTGTACATGAGATGATATGATGGGAAGGGGTATGAAGAAACAAAAATCCCCAAAACAAAAAACAATTTCAAATGAATATTTATACAAAATGTTAGTAAGACCCAAACACACCCTCGTAATTAAAGAGGCCACTGTATTCTGCCTGTAGAGACAAAATCAAGCCGCTCTCTTTCTAAGGGGAATGGAGAAGCTGGGTACAAAAATAAATGGGACTGGAGAATATATAAGGCTGACCCAGCCGAGAATAAAACGGGACAAAATAACGATGGTCAGTGGGAATCTCGAACTGGATCATAACAAAAACAATGGAGCCGGGAACAGGCTAGGACAAACACATTCACTCACATTAACTAGGTATACAAAAGAATGCTAACCTTAACTGCGGGAGGGGTTCCAGAGGAATCCACCCCGATGTGACTAGCAGAACTAAAAAAGAAAATCAAGGCTAGCCCCGGTCACACGAACCAGGCTCGCTGCATATATCCACCTTTTGCTAAAGTCTGTCGGGTGCAGCCGTTTCCGTTCAGTTCTAATCTTCATTTTGAGCTGGTGCTCAAAATATCGGATTAGATCCTGATCCGAAAGACGACCTCCCCGCAAGACTTCCTCCAGACGCGTCATCCAAATCACCATTCTAGCCGTGGCCAGTAGCGACAGAAACACCATCCGCTTCACACCAGAGTACGGGGGCGACACATTGTCCACAGCGTATGCGCGATCAATGAGCACAAGCTCCCGCGGCGAGATACGAGCAGTCAACTCGCCGACACGCGCCCACAACGGGCGAACGCGCGAACAATGGAAGAAGGCGTGCGCCGACGTCTCCTTAATTCCAAGGTTGCAACGTTCACAATCTGGCAAATCCGCCAGGCCCATTGCGAAACGCTTGTCATTGAGCGACAAACCATTCCGAGCCAATCGCCAGGTCAGAGAAAACTCAGAGTTGCTGAGCCAATCCGCACCTGGCGCCCAAGACCAATGAGAGCGGTACTCCACTCTCGACATGCCGAGCTTACTCCACAGCTTATCCTTCACGGCACCCTCCACTAATCCCCGATAGAAGAGTTTCCTAGGCTGTGAAAGGTCACTGGACCGTGGAATGGCCTGTAAGGCCGCCAGACATTCGAGCAGGAATTTCGGTCGCACCCAAGGCCTGACGGTCAGCCATAGGGTCGGGGGAGCGATGGTAAGGCAAGGGAACATGTCCCTCACTACCCCCGCAAGCAACCGATCTTCCTCCAACGCGCGCCTGAGAAATGCCAACCTCGAAGCGAGCACGTGGCTCCTCAAGTGTGGCATCCCCAGACCCCCTTGACACGGACGGAGGCAACAGACTCCTTTGTCGACCATGTGTTTGCGTCCTCTCCACAGGCAGGAGAATAGCAAACGCTCGAGCGCCTTCTCATGATCGTCACAAAGGGGAAGTACTGACAGCCGGTAAAGGATCATGGGAAAGAGGTATGTGTTGCACACCTCCGCCAAGCCCTTCACGGAGAGACCCCGTCGACGCCAAACCTTGACCGACGCGCCGACCTTTGCCAGTACTTCAGACCAGTTTTTCTCCAACTGTAAGTCCGGACCGAACCAAACTCCGAGGAGCTTGACCGGCCCGTCCGTCCAGTCGAAGGGCCCCGGGAGGGAAACACCCTTCCAAGCGCCTAACCGCAAGCCGGAAGACTTGTCGCAGTTAATTCTGGCCCCTGTCACCTTCTCGTACCGTACAAGCGCCTGCTGTACCGCCTCTATGTCCCTGCGGGAGGACACAAAGGTCGTTACGTCATCGGCGTACGCGGAAACCCTGGCTCGAGCTCCGCCAGGGACTGCGATTCCACGTAGGACCGGACTGCCCGTCTCGTCCCTTAGCCGGCGAAGGAGGGGCTCCAACGCCAGGACGTAAAGGAGAGAAGACAGTGGACAACCCTGTCGGACCGACCTAGACAGCGCGAAAGCGCCCGACAGCTTCCCGTTCACCTGTACCACAGCCTTGGGGGAGCGATACAGAAGGCTAATCCAGCGGCTGAAGTCGGGTTTGAATCCGGCGGCCTGCAGGACAGCAGCCAGGTAGCCATGGTCAATCCTATCAAATGCCTTGGACTGATCTAAATTGATCAGCGCGGCTTCATCGTCGTCTTCTATACCCTCTACGATCGTGCGAATCAAGTGCAGGTTGCTCTGAATTGTTCGTCCCTTCACAGAACAAGTCTGATCCGGTCCCAACAGAGACTCGGCAACTAGCTGCAAGCGATTCGTCAGGATCTTGGCCAAAATCTTTAACTCTGTGTTTAGCAGAGTTATGGGCCTGTAATCATCTAGTTCCCTCCCAACCTTCTTGCCTTTTCTCAACAGCGTGATCACGCCCCTGGTGATCCGACCGGGGATAGACCCCTGCCGAAACCAGTGGTTGAACACGACAGCCAAGAGCGGGACAAAAAGGTGCGACATCCTCAAGTACATTTCATAGGGCAAACCATCCAAGCCTGGCGACTTGCCTCTGCCGACCTTCTTCAAAGCCACGTAGATTTCGTCCTCCGTAATCTCCCCTTCGCAGCTAGCCGCTTCAGCCGGCAAAAGCCGGGGAAAGTCAGCCAAATAGCTGCGAAACTCCTCGTCACGGAGTCCAGGCTCCTTGGTAAATCGGTGTTCGAAATGCTGCCGGAAAGCCTCGCACATGTCGTTGGTGGACCTAAGGAGATGTCCCTCCGGGTCGCGTACCTCTCGAATGTACCGGTCGCCGGCCTGGCGAATTTCTTCCTTGCGCAGTTCTGCGCCCATGTTCACAGCTTCGGAAGACATCTTGCTTAACTTAGCCCTAATTACCTGACCCATGTAGCGCCCGCTAGTCGAGCGCTCCAGGGCCTCCCTGGCTAAGGCTATCTCTAGGGGATCCCCTCCAGCCTCCGCCCGGGTGAAATTAGCACTAAGTGTCTTTGCCTCCGCAGCCTTATCTAGGTTGAGCCGCTGGCTATATTTGGTGGCGAAAGACCTAATGGTGTCCTTAAGGTTAACCCACCACCTACTCCCAATGACTCGCCCAGTTAATTCCCGCTGAACTAGTTTTGTCAGCTGGTCACGAAAGTCCCGCCTGTCCAATAAGGACTGATTGAACTTCCAATAACCAGCCAACCTAGGCCTAAAGTCTAACACGACCCGGGCACAAACGAGTTTGTGGTCCGAGTAGCCTAACCAGTGGAACGTTGGACATTCTAAGAAGTCTATGTCGGCTTCTCTGACTAACATCCTATCCAGGTACGCGGATACCCGGGTAGAAGGCCAACTATGCGTCCACGTCCACATGCTCCCATCCGGATGATCGACCCGGTATCTATCGACGAGACCAAATTCGCCGATCAGATCAACCAGGCTACGATCACCACTCCACCCGCTAGCGCCCCTTCCTCTATCCCATTTGGGGGTTAGGACGGCATTCCAGTCCCCAACTAAGATTAGCCGTGTTGAATGCACCATGAAGGGCTCCAACAGCCGAAAGAAAGAGACACGCTCACCTCGAACATTGGGCGCATAAACCGCAATCAGCCGGAACGATTTGCTTTTCACTGCAATATCTGCCACGATCAGCCGGCCCTCGGCACCGACATGGACAAGGTCGATCCTCGCATCCAGGGTACGCTTGACCAGCAAAGAAACACCTCTGGCATGCCGGCTCCCATATGCTGAATAGACGACATAGTCGTTAGACAGCACACACGAGTCGACTTCGCAAACAAAGTGAGTCTCTTGGATCGCGGCCACATCCACGCCGAACGACAAGAGGTCACGAAGCAGGCGAGCCGCCTTACCCCGATCCCTCAGGCCATTCGCATTTAAGCTGGCTATCTTAATAGACATGATTTAGTTCTGAAAAGGAAAAACAACAAAAACATGCAACAAAAATACTAGTCACATACGGGACGGAAATCCCTAGCAGATAGGACCCCGACGGACTGTCCTAGGGAACCCGTTCCTACATCGGACGTAATCCGTCCGTCTAGGACAATGCCGCCAACGTCCGTGGGGTATGTTAGTTTTACTACCCTATAGAGACTGGGGTGGAGTAAAACAGGGGACCTCCCCGAACAATTTTTTTCCATTTTTTTAAGTTCAGGTGTGTTGTGCTGAACCATTGTAATCTTAGAGAAATGTCTTTTTGCTTCCTGGATGTGGTCCCAGACCCTCAGGTTGCCACCGGTGTTCCTCACCAGGGTGATGACACCTGGGGCCTGGGGAAAGTTTCTGGGATCTTGAGTGTTCTTGCCCTCCACTGAAGTCAGCCTCAGCAGGGGCTTTAAAAGTTTTCGCCTCTGAGATGACCACTCAGAGGCAACGTCCTCACTCACTTTAAGGAGTGCTTCCCCTTGGGGCAGGGCTTTTTTCTTTTTTGCCCGAGAGGGAGTGGACAGAGGAGGAGGGGAGGGAGTGGGGGTTAAAGTACATGATTTCAGGGGGGTCAGTTTAAAGACTGGGGACTGGGGAGCTTTTGCGGGGATGAAGGAAGACTTCTTACCTTTAGTGCGTAAGATGGTCTGACAGGAGACACTGGTAGAGAGCTGCATTTTTCGGCTCGCGGCCTCCTTTCGTTGCTCCTGCTCCTTCTCCTGGCCTTTGGGTTGTTGTGTCGCTCCTCTGCCTCTTCCTCTCTCCCACGTTTCAGGGAGGGTGTTCTTTGTACTTCCATTTGCTGGGGGGAAGGACTTCTTCCCTTCCTCTGCTTGGGAGGAGACACCTCCTTTGGTTTTGCCGGCGCCTTCGCCGGGGACTCCCTAGGTTTGGTAGGAGTCGACAGCCCCACCGGGGTCTGCTTGGCAGGCGTCTTGACAGGTGGCGGCACATTGTCCGGGGAAGGTTTTTTAGCTTTCTTCCTGGCCACCACCTGCCATTCGCCGTCCTTGTTGCTCACGGGAGACTGTGTGGGTTGTGCTTGTTTTCCGCCATCCTTGACTTGTGCCGCCGGTTGCTGCTTGACTGGTTGGGCTGGTTGGGCCTTTGGGGCCGGATTCTTGGTTGGGCACGCCTTTGCCACGTGCTCCGCCGACCCGCAGACCCAACAGCACGGCTTCCTGCCTTCGACGATGACGAAGATGGCGCGACCCCTGCAGGTGAGGATGTTGGGGATTTTGGCGATGTTTTCCTTGTCCAGGGTCACCTGCAGGGTCATGTCTCCCGTGAGGAATCCTGCTTTCGACCGCAGCGAGGAGACTTCGGCCACCCTTCCATATTGGACGAAGAAGGCGCCCACGTGATCCTCAGCAATGTCCATGGGGACGCCGTGCAGCGTGATTTTCACCTTCTTCGTGCCCATGTACTCCGTGTGGAACTGGAGCGTTTTGGTTTCCAGAACCACGCCGATTAAGTTCTTGGCTTCTTCGGCGGAGCCGAGCAGGACGTCCCACGTGGTGTTGCTTCTCCTCGCTACGGCCCTGGCTCTGATCTTCAGTGTCTGCAGTCCCTCCTCGAACGTATCCCTGGGGACGCCGATTAGCTTCTTGGTCTTCAGGTCTTTGGTGATCAGGGTGATGACTCTCGCCTCGATCTGCGCCAACTGTTCCGGCTTCGAGACGAGCTCTGTCCCCCTGATGTAGTCCGCGTAGTCTTTCTGGATGGACTGGTAGTAGTCCTCGTCTTTACGCGTCATCTTCTTGCCTCCCTTCCAGCCGGAGGTCGAAGGCAGGGGGGACGCTGGTGCTGCTGCTGCTGCTTCTGCTGCTGTTGTCCGTGCCGGTGGGGGTGTTGCTGCTGCAGTTGCCGCCGGTCTGGACGCTGCTGCAGATCCGGTCGCTGGAGCAGGTTTGGTTGCTGCTGCTGCTGCACGTTTGGTTGCTGCTGCAGTCGCCGCTGCTGGATTGGTCGCTGCTGCAGGTGCAGTCGCCGCTGCTGGATTGGTCGCTGCTGCAGGTGCAGTCGCCGCTGCTGGGGTGGTCGCTGCTGCAGGTGCAGTCGCCGCTGCTGGTCTGGTCGCTGCTGCAGGTGCAGTCGCCGCTGCTGGGGTGGTCTCTGCTGCAGGTGCAGTCGCTGCTGCTGGTCCGGTCGCTGCTGACAGTGTGGCCGCCGCCGCCTCCGCTGGTGTGGGGGAGCCGAACAGCATGTTCTCCCACTCGGTCATGGTGCGGGCTATGACGTCGTCGTCGTCTGCGTCACACAGTTGCCAGTCTCCCACCGACGCCGTGGTGGGAGTGCCGACTTCCCCCGGTCCTTCTGTGGCCATGCCACAAAAGTGACCGATCACCGGACAACTTCTTTCCGGTGTTTCGCGTTTTAGAAAAACACTACTTTACGCTGGCTCGAGCAATGAACTCGAGCTGGAAATCAGTTGTCCAAGAGACAAAGTGCGAGCAGATATCACGGAGGAACAACTGCTCCACTAGGCTCTTCCAACGGATAGCCGGGGAAGTGGCTAGGCCATGGCTATGCCACGAGGTGGACAACTTCTTTCCGGTGTTTCGCGTTTTCGAGAAAACACTACTTTACGCGGGCTCGAGCAATGAACTCGAGCTGGAAATCAGTATGTCCGAGAGACAAAGTGCGAACAGATATCACGGAGGAACAAATGATCCACTAAGCTCCCACTACCCAAAAACCACTCAACAAAAAGTTGGGGGGAAATGGCTAGTGGGGGTAAGAAATGGCTAGTAAATTTTAATGCTTCTAAAACGAAGCTACTGTCAATTAACCATCATCGACAATCTCACCTACCTCCCATTAGCATGGACCAGGCTTGCCCCCCAGAGAGTAAAACACTACGCCTCCTTGGTCTCACACTTTCAGCGGACCTCAAATGGAATGACTATATCGAATCCATTGCTAAATCCGCTGCTATGAAAGTCGGTTTTCTGTGTAGGGCCCGGAAGTTTTTTCCGTCTAAATCTATCCTGCACATTTACAAATCTACCATCCGCCCGTGCATTGAATACTGCTGCCATATCTGGTCGGGTGTCCCTGCTGTTCTCCACGGGCTTCTCGATAAGGTTCAGAGGAGGGTCTGTAATGTGATAGATACCGACTTGGCAGACCGCCTGCAGTCTCTCTCCCACCGGCGAGACGTGGCTTCCCTGTGTCTCTTCTATAAATACTTTCACGGCTTCTGCTCCGATGAACTTAGATCACTGGTGCCCTCTAAATACGAATTTGCACGAGATACTAGATTAGCAACTAGATCCCACCCTTTTACAGTGAAACCGATAAAATGCAGCCGTAATTTCTACTCCAACAGTTTCTTTCCTCGCACTTCCCGACTGTGGAATTCTCTTCCAAACGATTGCTTCCCCGACGGCTACAATCTCCAGGAGTTTAAATGTAAGGTCAATACACACCTCCTAACACACTAACCTGCCCCATTCTATCAAGCACTCTTCCCATCTGCCAGACCCTCATCCTCGCTATCCTTACTCATCTGTCACCTTTCTCCTGACATTCCCTATGTCTATACACTCCTTCTCTTTACCTTCCCCTATGTAGCCCCATGCGCAATAGTGGCAGTGGAATGCTTTGCTTGGGGTGAGATGATTAAAAAAAAAAAAAATCATTGGTTAATTTAAAGGCATTTCAGGTCAACTAAAAACAAGTGCTGCATACCAGAGACTGGCCGAGAGAAAGTGATGAAATATTGGCCTGGATAAAATTGCATATAAAATATATCATAGAAATGTGTTGCTATGTTCTTTATTATTACTTTATTATTATCCTTAGCACATGCACTGGAGCTCTCTTCCTTTGGCAAATCATCATTGGTTAATTTAAAGGCATTTCAGGTCAACTAAAAATAAGTGCTGCATACCAGAGACTGGCCGAGAGAAAGTGATGTAATATTGGCCTGAATAAAATTGCATATAAAATATATCATAGAAATGTGTTGCTATGTTCTTTATTATTATTTTATTATTATCCTTACCACATGCACTGGAACTGTCTACCTTTGTCAAATCATCATTTGTTAATTTACAGGCATTTCAGGTCAACTAAAAACAAGTGCTGCATACCAGAGACTGGCCGAGAGAAAGTGATGATATATTGGCATGAATAAAATTGCATATAAAATATATCATAGAAATGTGTTGCTATGTTCTTTATTATTATGCTTACCAGATGCACTGGAGCTCTCTTCCTTTGGCAAGTCATTTGTTAATTTAAAGGCATTTCAGGCAACTAAAAACAAGTGATGCATACTAGAGTCTGGCCGAGAGAAAGTGATGAAATATTGGCCTGAATAAAATTGCATATAAAATATATCATAGAAATTTGTTGCTATGTTCTTTATTATTACTTTATTATTATCCTTACCACATGCACTGGAGTTCTCTTCCTTTGGCAAATCATCCTTTGTTAATTGAAAGGCATTTCATGTCAACTAAAAACAAGTGCTGCATAAAAGAGACTGGCTGAGAGAAAGTGATGAAATATTGGCCTGAATAAAATTGCATATAAAATATATCATAGAAATGTGTTGCTATGTTCTTTATTATTACTTTATTATTATCCTTACCACATGCACTGGAGCTCTCTTCCTTTGGCAAATCATCATTTGTTAATTTAAAGGCATTTCAGGTCAACTAAAAACAAGTGCTGCATACAAGTGACTGGCCGAGAGAAAGTGATAAAATATTGGCCTGAATAAATTTGCATATCAAATATATCATAGAAATGTGTTGCTATGTTCTTTATTATTACTTTATTATTGTCCTTACCACATGCACTGAACCTCTCTTCCTCTGGCAAATCATCATTTGTTAATTGAAAGGCATTTCAGGTCAACTAAAAACAAGTGCTGCATACCAGAGACTGGCCGAGAAAAAGTGATAAAATATTGGCCAGAATAAAATTGCATATCAAATATATCATAGAAATGTGTTGCTATGTTCTTTATTATTACTTTATTATTGTCCTTACCACATGCACTGAACCTCTCTTCCTCTGGCAAATCATCATTTGTTAATTGAAAGGCATTTCAGGTCAACTAAAAACAAGTGCTGCATACCAGAGACTGGCCGAGGGAAATTGGTGAAATATTGGCCTGAATAAAATTGCATATAAAATATATCATAGAAATGTGATGCTATGTTCTTTATTATTACTTTATTATTATCCTTACCACATGCACTGGAGCTCTCTTCCTTTGGCAAATCATCATTTGTTAATTTAAAGGCATTTCAGGTCAACTGAAAACAAGTGCTGCATACCAGAGACTGGTCGAGAGAAAGTGATGAAATATTCACCTGAATAAAATTGCATATAAAATATATCATAGAAATGTGTTGCTATGTTCTTTAATATTACTTTATTATTGTCCTTACAACATGCACTGGAGCTCTCTTCCTTTGGCAAATCATCATTTGTTAATTGAAAGGCATTTCAGGTCAACTAAAAACAAGTGCTGCATACCAGAGACTGGCCGAGAGAAAGTGATGAAATATTCACCTGAATAAAATTGCATATAAAATATATCATAGAAATGTATTGCTATGTTCTTTAATATTACTTTATTATTGTCCTTACAACATGCACTGGAGCTCTCTTCCTTTGGCAAATCATCATTTGTTAATTGAAAGGCATTTCAGGTCAACTAAAAACAAGTGCTGCATACCAGAGACTGGTCGAGAGAAAGTGATGAAATATTCACCTGAATAAAATTGCATATAAAATATATCATAGAAATGTGATGCTATGTTCTTTATTATTACTTTATTATTATCCTTACCACATGCACTGGAGCTCTCTTCCTTTGGCAAATCATCATTTGTTAATTTAAAGGCATTTCAGGGCAACTAAAAACAAGTGCTACTTACCAGAGACTGGCCGAGAGAAAATGATGAAATATTGGCCTAAATAAAATTGCATATAAAATATATCATAGAAATGTGTTGCTATGTTCTTTATTATTACTTTATTGTTATCCTTACCACATGCACTGGAACTCTCCTCCTTTGGCAAATCATCATTTGTTAATTTAAAGGCATTTCAGGTCAACTAAAAACAAGTGCTGCATACCAGAGACTTGCCGAGAGAAAGTGATGAAATATTGGCCTAAATAAAATTGCATATAAAATATATCATAGAAATGTGTTGCTATGTTCTTTATTATTACTTTATTATTATCCTTACCACATGCACTGGAACTGTCTTCCTTTGGCAAATCATCATTTGTTAATTTAAAGGCATTTCAGGGCAACTAAAAACAAGTGCTGCTTACCAGAGACTGGCCGAGAGAAAATTATGAAACATTGGCATGAATAAAATTGCATATAAAATATATCATAGAAATGTGTTGCTATGTTCTTTATTATTACTTTATTATTATCCTTACCACATGCACTGGAGCTCTCTTCCTTTGGCAAATCATCATTTGTTAATTTAAAGGCATTTCAGGTCAACTAAAAACAAGTGCTGCATACCAGAGACTGGTCGAGAGAAAGTGATGAAATATTCACCTGAATAAAATTGCATATAAAATATATCATAGAAATGTGTTGCTATGTTCTTTAATATTACTTTATTATTGTCCTTACAACATGCACTGGAACTGTCTACCTTTGGCAAATCATCATTTGTTAATTTAAAGGCATTTCAGGGCAACTAAAAACAAGTGCTGCTTACCAGAGACTGGCCGAGAGAAAATGATGAAATATTGGCTAAAATAAAATTGCATATAAAATATATCATAGAAATGTGTTGCTATGTTCTTTATTATTACTTTATTGTTATCCTTACCACATGCACTGGAATTGTCTTCCTTTGGCAAATCATCATTTGTTAATTTAAAGGCATTTCAGGTCAACTAAAAACAAGTGCTGCATACCAGAGACTGGCCGAGAGAAAGTGATGAAATATTGGCCTAAATAAAATTGCATATAAAATATATCATAGAAATGTGTTGCTATGTTCTTTATTATTACTTTATTATTATCCTTACCACATGCACTGGAACTGTCTTCCTTTGGCAAATCATCATTTGTTAATTTAAAGGCATTTCTGGGCAACTAAAAACAAGTGCTGCTTACCAGAGACTGGCCGAGAGAAAATGATGAAATATTGGCCTAAATAAAATTGCATATAAAATATATCATAGAAATGTGTTGCTATGTTCTTTATTATTACTTTATTATTATCCTTACCACATGCACTGGAGCTCTCTTCCTTTGGCAAATCATCATTTGTTAATTTAAAGGCATTTCAGGTCATCTAAAAACAAGTGCTGCATACCAGAGACTGGCCGAGAGAAAGTGATGAAATATTGACCTGAATAAATTTGCATATAAAATATATCATAGAAATGTGTTGCTATGTTCTTTATTATTACTTTATTATTATCCTTACCATACGCACTGAAGTTCTCTTCCTTTGGCAAATCATCATTTGTTAATTTAAAAGCATTTCAGATCAACTAAAAACATGTGCCGTATACCAGAGACTGGCCGAGAGAAAGTGATGAAATATTGGCCTGAATAAAATTGCATATAAAATATATCATAAATATGTGTTGCTATGTTCTTTATTATATATATTTTTTTTAATCATCTCACCCCAAGCAAGGCATTCCACTGCCACTATTGCGCATGGGGATACATAGGGGAAGGTAAAGAGAAGGAGTGGATAGACATAGGGAATGTCAGGAGGAAGGTGACAGATGAGTAAGGATACCGAGGATGAGGGTCGGGCAGATGGGAAGAGTGCTTGATAGAATGGGAGCAGGTTAGTGTGTTAGGAGGTGTGTATTGACCTTACATTTAAACTCCTGGAGATTGTAGCCGTCGGGGAAGCAATCGTTTGGAAGAGAATTCCACAGTCGGGAAGTGCGAGGAAAGAAACTGTTGGAGTAGAAGTTACGGCTGCATTTTATCGGTTTCACTGTAAAAGGATGGGATCTAGTTGCTAATCTAGTATCTCGTGCAAATTCGTATTTAGGGGGCACCAGTGATCTAAGTTCATCGGAGCAGAAGCCGTGAAAGTATTTATAGAAGAGACACTGGGAAGCCACGTCTCGCCGGTGGGAGAGAAACTGCAGGCGGTCTGCCAAGTCGGTATCTATCACATTACAGACCCTCCTCTGAACCTTATCGAGAAGCCCGAGGAGAACAGCAGGGGCACCCGACCAGATATGGCAGCAGTATACAATGCACGGGCGGATGGTAGATTTGTAAATGTGCAGGATAGATTTAGTCGGAAAAAACTTCCGGGCCCTACACAGAGAACTGATTTTCATAGCAGCGGATTTAGCAATGGATTCGATATAGTCATTCCATTTGAGGTCCGCTGAAAGTGTGAGACCAAGGAGGCGTAGTGTTTTACTCTCTGGGAGGCAAGCCTGGTCCATGCTAATGAGAGGTAGGTGAGATTGTCGATGATGGTTAATTGACAGTAGCTTTGTTTTAGAAGCATTAAAATTTACTAGCCATTTCTTACCCCAGTCCAATATGGATTGGAGTTCTTTTTCAATCTCGGCTGCGAGGTTAGCTTTGACGCCTCTAGATTTTTGTAGGAGGCGAGAGTAAACTGTGGTGTCATCGGCGTACAAACCTATTTGGGCTCTTATGGAATCAGGGAGATCATTAATGTATATCAAGAAGAGTGTAGGACCTAAGATGGATCCTTGGGGGACACCTGCATTTGTATGGTAGTTCTGAGAGGCATGTCCATTTAATACCACCTTCATTGTGCGGTTAGAGAGGAATGACTGGAGTAGTTCAAACAAATGTCCTGTTATACCATAGCTCCGCAGTTTACACAGAAGGCCAGCATGCCAAACTCTGTCGAACGCCTTAGATATATCCAATGCAACGGTTCGAGCTTCGCCATTCCTGTCGAGTGCCTGGTATATGTACTCGGTGATGGTCGTTAGCATATCAGCAGTAGACCTGGTGAAGCGGAAACCATATTGCTTGTCCGAGAGGAGCCTGTGTGCTGTGAGATGCTGAACCACCTCGGCGTTGATAATGGCTTTGAACACTTTGCCAAAGATCGGAAGAAGGCTGATAGGGCGGTAATTTGCAGGGTCAGAGGGTTCTCCAGTGTTTTTAAATATAGGAACTATAGAGGAAGATTTCCAACAGGCAGGAAAGCAGGAAGCAGATAGGCAGAGGTTGTAGAGCTTAGAAAGGATAGAGGAGAGTTCAGGGGCACATTTCTTTAAGACTATGGTTGGGATTCCGTCACCACCGCTCGCTTTATGAGGGTCAAGTATTAAGATTATTTTAGAGACAAGCGAAGGTGTAATGTGGACGTCATTCAGTTGTGCTTCGGTTCTAGGTGAGAAGTCGGGTGTAAAAACTCCAGATGAGTCCAGAGTCGAATTGTTCGAGAATCTGTGGGCAAAACATTCAGCCTTATCTGCTGGGGAGGTGAGGACCTCAAATTTGTTGATTAGCGGGCGTATTGTGGACTTGCTCTTGTTAAGTACTCTTTTACAGAGTCGCCAGTAGTCTTTAGAGCCGAATTTAGAGCATGCTATGCGTTGCTTCATTCTGGCAGCAAACAACATCTTAGCTTCGTTAAGTATCCTTTTACACTTATTACGAGCTGAAGTGAAAAGGCGCCTGTTTTGTTCCGACGCATAGTTACGATAGAGTCGGAAGAAATGATTCCGGTGGGCAATGGCAGCTGGACAAGCGGGTGAGAACCATGGAGACGAATGAGATTTAAGCTGGAATTTCCTAGCAGGGATGAAGGCATCGATGCCAGCCTTAACCCAGGAGGAGACCTCGGATGCACATTCTTCGGTGGGAAGACTAAAGACGTTGTTTCAAGGGATGTCACAGAGGAAGTCTCGGAACGAATCCCAGTCTGCTCTTTGATAGCAGTAGGATATTCTACTTGTCTGTGTTTCATGGGTCGGGCAGGAGTGGAGTGAAATATTGACGGACACTACAGTGTGGTCAGAGTTTCCAAGTGGGCAGAGTTGTCTGGTAGTGCAAGAGTCTGGGATGGAAGTGAAGCAGAGATCTAGAAGTGAGTCCCTTCCGTTAGGGTTGTCGGAGAAACGCGTGGGGAAGTCCACTACT
Organism: Ascarosepion bandense; assembly: GCA_037127315.1. Classification (NCBI taxonomy): domain Eukaryota; kingdom Metazoa; phylum Mollusca; class Cephalopoda; order Sepiida; family Sepiidae; genus Ascarosepion; species Ascarosepion bandense. The sequence continues at coordinate 732,520 of JBBBDQ010002147.1, forward strand.
TGCGTAAGGGATTGGGTGATTGAAAAGTTCATGGTGTGGACACCAGCAGCGTCAGTGACAGCGTTCTTCAGCCACTTGGTGTGGTGGGTGTTAAAGTCACCAAACACGAATACATGGGCAGAGGGATGGGTAGAAATGGCTTTGTCAATATTGTCAGAAATGATGTCAAGTAACGAACAGTCAGGGGAGGAAGGAGAGCGGTAGAGAAAGAAGAGATAGCTAAACGAGCTGAGAAGTGAGAGGCGGAAGCACATGAAAGAATGATCTGGGGATTCAAAAGATGACACCCTAGCTAAAGGAAGGTGTTCGCTGACATAGACACCAAGCCCATGCATATGAACATTGGAGTCCTTCCTGAAGAGGGGAAGGTAGCCAGGAATGCAGAACTCAGATGAAGGGATAAAAGGGTTAAGATTACTTTCACATCGGGCTAATATATCAGGTGAGTTATTATGGAGGAAAGAATCTACGCTGGGGAAGTTGGTGCGGATGCCGCGTATGTTAGTGAAAGAGATGCAGACAGGTTTAGGCGTTTTCAAATGAGCTGGTTTAGTTTTGTTATTATGTTTGCTTTTTTCCATAGTAATTCAGTTAAGGAGTGGTCTTAGAATAGAATCAGTCGGTCAATCATTTGCAACTTGTGAAGGATGGAAACTGGCGCGGCCTACAACATAATGTGGCCTCGGGGTTGCCCACCGAACGTTCATGCAGGGACGCCCGTCCATGCGCGATATGGCACTACAAGAACCCCGTATTATTATCCTTACCACATGCAATGGAACTCCCTTCCTTTGGCAAATCATCATTTTCACCTTCAATTTCTTTATCAACATTAATTCCTGCAGGAAATTTCTCTTCAACTTTTATTTCTATATATATCTCCACCATATTTGAATTTTTTCCCTCTTCCTCCATGTTTAGTTCTGATTTACATTCACAATCCTCATCTTTGCATTTTGATTTATCTACATATTTCTTCTGTAGGAAAACATGTAAACATACAACACGTTTTCTTTCCTCAAATACTCTGGTAGCTTTTAACTTGGTAAGCTACGTCAATCATTCTAATCAATAGAATAAAAAATCAAATAGAAAAAAAGCATACTCAAAGGTATGGCAAAGTTTTATTTATTGTACTAAGATACAATTAGGCACAAAGCCAAAAGTCGGGTTGGAAAAAAGGTTCATAATTTTTAAATATCCAGACTTAAATAAATGTAGGTAAATCGCATGAGAGTCTGCTTTTTGATCAACCGAAAGAAAGAAAACATTGTTTTGAAAACTCCTCCATAAGATAAACATGGTATAAAATTCTTTTTTGAGTCCTTTGAAAAAACAATTGAAATTTCATTTAACATTTTTGGGGTGTTCACATTCTGAGTATAATTCATTTTTATATCTGGTCTTCTCGTATTTCTAGAAATTTCAAATTTAGCAGTTGGAATATTTTTTATTCAAATGCCTGAATGATCCTGCTCAGTCATAAAATATTTTCTCAAGGTTTCTTTTTAAATCAAAAAATATTTACCAAACATTTTAACAAAGTTTCAATGTGTTTGTTTACAACTGATTTTGAAAAATTTGAAAAGAAAAAAAACAAAAGAAAAAAAAACAAGTATTCTCATTTTATTATATTATGAAGTTACATAGTCGAAATGTTTCTGTTATTATTAAGAGTTCATACAAAAGGATTTTTATCATTTTATTAAAATGTTTAACCCTTTCTTGTACATTCAAAAGTTTGATTAAATATCTTTTTTCATGATCTCTTGCTAAAAACATAATTCATGTCAGGTGGAAAAAACAGATTTTGAAATTTTTACAAAAATGAAATAATCGTCAGATTTTTAAAGAAACTTTCAAAACAAAAACGAATGAAATCATTTTGAATTACTTATTTAGAAATTACTTGGTAATTTACATATTTAATAAAAACATGGTTTCTCTGCATTGTTAATTTGATTGTGTTTATTTAAATTGCAGCTGGTTGAAAATGCTGATCCACATATTCACAAGAATATGATTTCTCTTCAGTGTGAATTTGCTTATGTGTTTTCAAGGAAAAAGTATGTGAAAATGCCGATCCACATATTTCAAAAGAATATGGTTTCTCTCCTGTGTGAATTCGAATGTGCGATTTCACTTGAGAATTATTTGAAAATGCTAATCCACTATTCACAAGAATATGGTTTCTCTCCAGTATGAATTCGATTGTGCCTTTGCAAACCAGCTTTATGTGAAAATGCTGATCCACATATTTCGCAAGAATATGGTTTTTCTCCAGTGTGAATTCGCATATGCATTTTCAAGTTAGAATTAAGTGGAAATGCTGATCCACATATTTCACAAGAATATGGTTTCTCTCCAGTGTGAAATCGCACATGCATTTTCAAGTAAGATTTATCTGAAAATGCTGATCCACATATATCACAAGAATATGGTTTCTCTCCAGTATGAATTCGATTGTGCCTTTGCAAACTAGCTTTATGTGAAAATGCTGATCCACATATTTCACAAGAATATGGTTTTTCTCCAGTGTGAATTCGCATATGCATTTTCAAGTTAGAATTAAATGAAAATGCTGATCCACATATTTCACAAGAATATGGTTTCTCTTCAGTGTGAAATCGCACATGCATTTTCAAGTAAGATTTATCTGAAAATGCTGATCCACATATATCACAAGAATATGGTTTCTCTCCAGTATGAATTCTGACATGTCTCTTCAACTGATAATTATTTGAAAATGTGGATCCACATATTTCACAAGAATATGGTTTCTCCCCAGTGTGAATTTGAATGTGCTTTTTCAAGTGATAATTATTTGAAAATGCTGAGGCACATATTTCACAAGAATATGGTTTCTCTCCAGTGTGAATTTGAATGTGCTTTCTCAAGTGGGCATTTTGTGAAAATGCTGATCCACATATTTCACAAGAATATGGTTTCTCTCCAGTGTGAATCCTAATGTGACATTTCAAAGCAAAATTACTTGAAAATGCAGATCCACATATTTCACAAGAATATGGTTTCTCCCCAGTGTGAATTTGAATGTGCTTTTTAAAGTGATAATTATTTGAAAACGCTGATCCACATATATCACAAGAATATGGTTTCTCTCCAGTGTGAATCCTAATGTGACATTTCAAAGTAAAATTAGTTGAAAATGCAGATCGACATATTTCACAAGAATATGGTTTCTCCCCAGTGTGAATTTGAATGTGCTTTTTCAAGTGATAATTATGTGAAAACGCTGATCCACATATATCACAAGAATATGGTTTCTCTCCAGTATGAATTCTCACATGCCTTTTCAAGTGGTAATTATCTGAAAACGTTGATCCACATATTTCACAAGAATATCGTTTCTCACCAGTATGAATTCTCACATGTCTCTTCAACTGATAAATATTTGAAAATGCTGATCCACATATTTCACAAGAATATGGTTTCTCTCCAGTGTGAATTTGAATGTGCTTTTTCAATTGAGAATTATTTGAAAACGTTGATCCACATATTTCACAAGAATATTGTTTTTCTCCAGAGTGAATCTGACTGTGCTTTTTCAAATCAGAACTTTTTGAAAATGCTGAGGCACATATTTCACAAGGATGTAGTTTCTCTCCTGTATGAGTTTGCATGTGTCCTTTCAGTTGAAAATTATCTAGAAATGCTGCATAATATTTTTCAAAAGAACTTGGTTTCTCTCCAGTGTAAATTTGCACATCGTTTCATTTGAGAATTATCTGGAAAAAATAAAATAAAATAAACAGATAAAAATCCTCTTAAATTTAATATGTGGTCAACAACAGTTATTACCTCATTTAATAACAAATAAAAAAAAGGAAACTGAATGTTTTATCTGACACTAACCAAAATAGGATTCAGTAAAAATCAATGCATTTTTTGTTCTGCTCTGAATTCAGATAAAATTTACATCACCTTTTTTAAATGAATATATAAGAATATATTCATTTAAAATATCCATACCATTTCGATGTATTGAACAAAGGTTATGATATAAGAAAGAAAGTATTGCTGATCATCAAAAAAACAGCATAAGATTTAGATGTAGAGAGAAAAGGATTTAGTAAAAGAAAAAATATGTTTTCACTCGAAGAAAAGCAATACTGACACTGATGTGCAGGAGATTAAAGTGAAGAGAGAGAAGAAAGAAAAAAAAATGATCAAGTGAAGGTACAGGGGATATGGAAGGAAGGACAAGAGAAAGATGAGAGTCAAGGAGATAGAAGATAATTATTTCCCCCAAAGCAAGATGTAAACTCTACTGGTGTGCAGGGGTCAACAATGAGGGAATAAAAAAAATACAGGAGGTGTCAAATAAAATATAAGAGATGGATGGGAATCCCATAGACAATGCATTTCTACTTTCAGAGAATGCCTTTATCAGGGAAGCCTGCAAATGAAAGTGAGTTCCACAAATGGGAAGTGCAAGAAAAGAAACTGTTAGCGTAGAAGAGACAGATTTAATTAGTTCAATGCTAAAAGGGGTGACCTTAAGGCTAATCTAGTAGCACAAGTAAAAACATGAGTTCGAGGTACCAGGAAAAAAAAAGCCTATCAGAGCAGTTGTCATAAAAATACCTGTAGAAAAGACAAAGGGAAGCCTCATCATATAGGTGAGAAAGTGAATGAAGGTGGGCTATCAAGTCAGGATCAATAATTCAGATCCTCCTTTAGATGTACTGATAAAATGATTTTCTTAAAGTAAGTGTTTACAATCATCAACAAAATCAGATAACTTAGATGTACTGAGAAAAGGATTTAGTAAAATAAAGAATTAAGGGTGATCATCAACAAAATACCATACGATTTAGATGTACTGAGTAAAGGATTTAGAAAAGAAAGTCTTGGCGATCATCAAAAATATATCTACTTATATCGATAAAGGAAACTGCTGAAATTCGCCCACTCACAAAAAAAAAATTGTTTTTAAAAAATATCAAAATAATAATCAAAACACTTCATTTTACCTGCAGTCGCTAAGTGTTTGAATGTAAATTAATACCAAATTTAATTTTGAATTGAAATTTTGGTATGCAGTTTTTTACAGAGATTTAGTGGAGGTACCTAAAAAACATAATATCAAAACACTTCATTTTACCTGCAGTCGCTAAGTGTTTGAATGTAAATTAATACCAAATTTAATTTTGAATTGAAATTTAGGTATGCTGTTTTTTACAGAGATTTAGTAGAGGTACCTAAAAAACACACTTGTGCAATCATGTCTCATTGTGGTGCATTGGATATCAGCTCGGAACGAGAAATCGGGGAGCTGAGTTCGAATTCCAGCCGAATTCATTGCATTCACTTACGCGCAAATACCCTTGGGAAAGGTATTAATCCGTCTATTCCTTCCAGTTATGGGTTAAATAATAGGACAGATTGGGTTCTGTAGCCTTGGTCGGCAACCAGTCTACCGCAGAAAGCAATGGCAACCTACTGCGGGATAATCTTCTGCCCAGTCAGTCATCTCTCTTTCGAGACATGATCGGCCAAGCGTTTATCGCGTATGGCACTTAACTGACTGACCTAAAAAACTCTGGTAACGATTTGGCTCCCCGTTAACGAAAATAAAAACAAGATTTTTACTAAAATTTCATACGTGCTTGAAAAAAATAAAACATTTTGAAAAATAATTAAAAAAATACTTTGATCTTACCTCTTAATAAAAATATAAATATTTTGATGTAAAAAGTTTGTTTTTAATAAGTTTGGGACCTTTCTTCTTCATAAATAATATACTGTTTTTTCAGCGATTTAGTGGAGGTACAGCTGTTGTAGTAGTCGCAGTCCTTCCCACCCCATCACCATCTTTCTGGCTGCGGGCTGGCCGTTACCTTCCGTTCACTTCCGGTTTGTAAACATTAGTTAATAAACGCATGCGACTTCACCCCTATCATACCGTGTATATAATCATTTACAGATCCCTCAACATAAATAATACAACAAGAATGTCTGAAAAAAAAAAAAATGCCCTAAACAATAAGAACGAACTTTTTCCATCAAATTCAAATTTCAAATATTTGTTATTATTTTAAGAGGAAAAGTATTTTTTAATTATTTTTCAAAATTTTTTTAATCATTCCTAACAGTAACACCTTCGAAATTTTGGTAAAAAATCTTACATTTTCTTTTTTTGTTGGGTAAAAATAAACTGTTTTTTTTTTTTTTTTTTTAGTTAAACGCGAGACTCATTGGGGAATGTAAATCACCTATTATTTTTTTTCAAAGATTTTGATAGTACCTCATTTCAGAAGTACACACAAATACAGTGTTAGAAAATATTAAAACATTTGTTGTTTTCACTTTTCGTCTAAAATGACGATTCAATGAAGGACGAGATAACTCGTCAATATTTGAAAAATGCCTGAAAAGAAAGATTAATTTCGACGGAAATTCAGTTTTATTTTTCATTCTCATTCGTTTTAGGCTATTGTCTTTCAATTAAAAGCGAAATGTAAGCGAATGTTTTTCATAGAAGAAGACATTTAAAAAATGATTTCAAATGCTTTTGTTTTTGTGTCTTTTTAGGAAATCCGTGAATGTTCGTCTAACTTACCTTTTTTCAGGGCGAATCTAAAAGCTTTTCGTAGAAAAACAAACAGGATTAAATTTCTCTAACTTGATATTTGGCAACTTAGGATTTGGCAATCAATAAAAAACTTCAGATTTTTAAAGAAATTGCAATTTAAAAAAGATTAATTATATGAAAATAGATCGGATCTGACTTCTGAATAAAACGAATTGCTGAAAACGGTGTAAATGAAGAATTTGTTCCTTGTCCAAAAATAGTCGTGGGCATTAAATTTTTTTTTTTGTTTGACAAAAAGTCATAACAGCAAAATTAAGGGGAAAAAAACACTTAAAAATCCACTGATTGTTTAAGAGATTTGTTTCAATGAATTTGAATAACTTCAAGAATTAATTGACGTTATTTGTTAAAAATGTAATACACAATTTTTCCTTACAAATTTAAAATATAATGAAAATGACATTTATTTATACATGCTAACTAAGGTTACACCAAGGTAAAAAATAACATTAGAAATACCCTGTCTCTCTCTCATATAGATAGATAGATAGATAGATAGATAGATAGATAGATAGATGAAGGAATGGTAAACTTTGAAAAAAAAACACAAGCTACTCACTCATTTATGTATAGTTCATTCGGTAATGAATTTGAACACTCTCAGTTCTTGGCATGTGTTTACATGCTAAAGTCAGCCTTCCTCTACCAAGTGGCTATAGTTCAGAAACAGAATCACCGACTGACATCAATTCATTTCTGGCTAGAAGCCATGGCATGTCTAACCAAACTGATGAGCTGTGAAAAAGCAAAACAGATCTGTCTGTGGATGACTATATATATATATATATATATATATATATATATAAAATGCACAAAATTAAAATTATAAAATGGCAATAGTTTACATATCACACTGCATATAGCTAAAAGAAGCAATTAAGCAGACATCCAATCAGGTGTACATTAAAAGAAAATCAATAAAAAAAATTAATCACCTACATAATAAAAATAAATGTAAATAAGAAGAAAACCAAACAATCGTAAATGGGACCAATCCTAAAAAAAAAATAACAAGTCACGCCGAGTTCTATATAAATAATAAAAAAAAGAAACATGACTTAACAGCTAGAAACCTTGTTACAGTGCATTTTTTCATTTTACAATATGAGCACGGAAAAAAATATTACCTCAAAAATAAAAATTTTTATTACAACCGAGAACAAGTGACAATAAGCCTTCCCAAGATTATTACTATGCATGCTATGGGATTTTATAAGACAGTATACTGTACATTGATTGGTCAGTATGTATCATACCATTTCTTGGAAACACCTTTACTAGAATTTAAATATTTCAAACCAAAATCAGCCAAAACAACTGCCAGACAGTATGAAAAAGAAAGCGTGCCTTGTAAATGGACCCTAGTGGAAAAAGACCTTAGTTGAGATTTGACGATAACTTTAAATCCATCACTTATAGAAATTAACTACTTCGAAGAAATTCACGAAACCTTAAAAAAAAAAAATAAAAAGTGTGGCAAAAGGTAAAAAATGAGAATGAGAGAGGCTGGTCATCTTTGGTCGAACTTTATCTGGCCAAATTCACTCACCCAAGCAGACATAATACATCCTTCCACCATAATACCTCATTTATACAAAACAGACATATCCATACCAATCCTAAACTAATGTAGTCATGGATATTTCAACTGCCTTCACATTTTTGTTTAATGTACTTGTTAGAACAGCATGAAGTATGTCTAAGGCTTTATTCGTCAAACCATTCAATTACAACCGTGGAAATTGTAAATAATTACAACAAAGTCATTATCAATTTGGTACATCTACTTTTTCGTTGATGAAAAATGCCCCAAAATGACTAAACCAAAATCTCATTTTCAAAACCTTTGTTATAATTAAGGAGGAAAGGATAAATTACTTTTTTTATTATTTTAATAATTTATACTCCTTTCTAGCATGTTCAGAATTTTGGCAAAAAATCTTCTCTTTTTTTTTGCATTAGTGGTCAATGTAATATTTATATTTAATGTCTTGTTTCAGGTGAAAAACATTCATTTGAATTTTTTTTTTTTGTTTTTTGCTGTGAAAATTTTTAAGAATTCATACTTAAAACAAAGATATTGATGCCAAGGAAAATGAATACTCCTATTTACTGGCCTTACTTTAGGCTATTATATTTGAAAAAAAAACAGGAATTGACATTCAAAGATGACATTTAAATGATTTCAAATGCATTTTTCTGACCTTTAAGGAAATCTGTAATGTTTCATCTATTTTACCTTTCACTTCTCAGGGTGAAGAAAAGTTTTTCATCAAAAAACAAGCAAGATTAAATTGCTGTTGTTGAACTTGATTAAAAATCTCTTAGGGTAAAACTAATATAGTCAGTGGTGGCATCCTTCTGATTTACAAAAATTATTCTTAAAAGGATAACAGTTGCTGGGGTAACGGTTCTATATCCATTGGAAAAAAATGAATAAATATTAGAGGATGTGAATTGTGAAATTAGCATGAATCCAAATTTTTGAGAAAAAATCTTAAGAGGTATAGAATGTATATTTTGAGAGACAATTTATAAAACTTATTAAGATTTATTTGGACATTTAGATACCTTGACTAAAAATTTGTATGGGTAAAACTGATACAGTCAGTAATGGCATTTTTTCGATTTGCATGAAATGATTTCGGAAAGGAAAAAAGTTGGGGCTGAGGGCTGTCTCTTGAATTTGGTAAAAAAGAAAAAAATCTAAGAGTCAAGTCCACAAATACAATGAAAAGAAATGATCTTTGCAGAAAAGGAAGAAAATCAAGCTAAATTTCACATTAATATTTATAGTCAGGTACATGTATTAAAAGAAAATCAATAAAAAAAATTAATCACCTACATAATAAAAATAAATGTAAATAAGAAGAAAACCAAACAATCGTAAATGGGACCAATCCTAAAAAAAATATAACAAGTCACGCCGAGTTCTATATAAATAATAAAAAAAAAGAAACATGACTTAACAGCTAGAAACCTTGTTACAGTGCATTTTTTCATTTTACAATATGAGCACGGAAAAAAATATTACCTCAAAAATAAAATTTTTTATTACAACCGAGAACAAGTGACAATAAGCCTTCCCAAGATTATTACTATGCATGCTATGGGATTTTATAAGACAGTATACTGTACATTGATTGGTCAGTATGTATCATACCATTTCTTGGAAACATCTTTCCTAGAATTTAAATATTTCAAACCAAAATCAGCCAAAACAACTGCCAGACAGTATGAAAAAGAAAGCGTGCCTTGTAAATGGACCCTAGTGGAAAAAGACCTTAGTTGAGATTTGACGATAACTTTAAATCCATCACTTATAGAAATTAACTACTTCGAAGAAATTCACGAAACCTTAAAAAAAATAAAATAAAAAGTGTGGCAAAAGGTAAAAAATGAGAATGAGAGAGGCTGGTCATCTTTGGTCTAACTTTATCTGGCCAAATTCACTCACCCAAGCAGACAGAATACATCCTTCCACCATAATACCTCATTTATACAAAACAGACATATCCATACCAATCCTAAACTAATGTAGTCGTGGATATTTCAACTGCATTCACATTTTTGTTTAACGTACTTGTGAGAACAGCATGAAGTATGTCTAAGGCTTTATTCGTCAAACCATTCAATTACAACCGTGGAAATTGTAAATAATTACAACAAAGTCATTATCAATTCGGTACATCTACTTTTTTGTTGATGAAAAATGCCCCAAAATGACTAAACCAAAATCTCATTTTCAAAACCTTTGTTATAATTAAGGAGGAAAGGATAAATTACTTTTTTTATTATTTTAATAATTTATACTCCTTTCTAGCATGTTCAGAATTTTGGCAAAAAATCTTCTCTTTTTTTTTGCATTAGTGGTCAATGTAATATTTATATTTAATGTCTTGTTTCAGGTGAAAAACATTCATTTGAATTTTTTTTTTTTGTTTTTTGCTGTGAAAATTTTTAAGAATTCATACTTAAAACAAAGATATTGATGCCAAGGAAAATGAATACTCCTATTTACTGGCCTTACTTTAGGCTATTATATTTGAAAAAAAAACAGGAATTGACATTCAAAGATGACATTTAAATGATTTCAAATGCATTTTTCTGACCTTTAAGGAAATCTGTAATGTTTCATCTATTTTACCTTTCACTTCTCAGGGTGAAGAAAAGTTTTTCATCAAAAAACAAGCAAGATTAAATTGCTGTTGTTGAACTTGATTAAAAATCTCTTAGGGTAAAACTAATATAGTCAGTGGTGGCATCCTTCTGATTTACAAAAATTATTCTTAAAAGGATAACAGTTGCTGGGGTAACGGTTCTATATCCATTGGAAAAAAATGAATAAATATTAGAGGATGTGAATTGTGAAATTAGCATGAATCCAAATTTTTGAGAAAAAATCTTAAGAGGTATAGAATGTATATTTTGAGAGACAATTTATAAAACTTATTAAGATTTATTTGGACATTTAGATACCTTGACTAAAAATTTGTATGGGTAAAACTGATACAGTCAGTAATGGCATTTTTTCGATTTGCATGAAATGATTTCGGAAAGGAAAAAAGTTGGGGCTGAGGGCTGTCTCTTGAATTTGGTAAAAAAGAAAAAATCTAAGAGTCAAGTCCACAAATACAATGAAAAGAAATGATCTTTGCAGAAAAGGAAGAAAATCAAGCTAAATTTCACATTAATATTTATAGTCAGGTACATGTATTAAAAGAAAATCAATAAAAAAAATTAATCACCTACATAATAAAAATAAATGTAAATAAGAAGAAAACCAAACAATCGTAAATGGGACCAATCCTAAAAAAAATATAACAAGTCACGCCGAGTTCTATATAAATAATAAAAAAAAAGAAACATGACTTAACAGCTAGAAACCTTGTTACAGTGCATTTTTTCATTTTACAATATGAGCACGGAAAAAAATATTACCTCAAAAATAAAATTTTTTATTACAACCGAGAACAAGTGACAATAAGCCTTCCCAAGATTATTACTATGCATGCTATGGGATTTTATAAGACAGTATACTGTACATTGATTGGTCAGTATGTATCATACCATTTCTTGGAAACATCTTTCCTAGAATTTAAATATTTCAAACCAAAATCAGCCAAAACAACTGCCAGACAGTATGAAAAAGAAAGCGTGCCTTGTAAATGGACCCTAGTGGAAAAAGACCTTAGTTGAGATTTGACGATAACTTTAAATCCATCACTTATAGAAATTAACTACTTCGAAGAAATTCACGAAACCTTAAAAAAAATAAAATAAAAAGTGTGGCAAAAGGTAAAAAATGAGAATGAGAGAGGCTGGTCATCTTTGGTCTAACTTTATCTGGCCAAATTCACTCACCCAAGCAGACAGAATACATCCTTCCACCATAATACCTCATTTATACAAAACAGACATATCCATACCAATCCTAAACTAATGTAGTCGTGGATATTTCAACTGCATTCACATTTTTGTTTAACGTACTTGTGAGAACAGCATGAAGTATGTCTAAGGCTTTATTCGTCAAACCATTCAATTACAACCGTGGAAATTGTAAATAATTACAACAAAGTCATTATCAATTCGGTACATCTACTTTTTTGTTGATGAAAAATGCCCCAAAATGACTAAACCAAAATCTCATTTTCAAAACCTTTGTTATAATTAAGGAGGAAAGTATAAATTACTTTTTTTATTATTTTAATAATTTATACTCCTTTCTAGCATGTTCAGAATTTTGGCAAAAAATCTCTTTTTTTTGCATTAGTGGTCAATGTAATATTTATATTTAATGTCTTGTTTCAGGTGAAAAACATTCATTTGAATTTTTTTTTTTTTTTCCTGTGAAAATTTTTAAGAATTCATACTTAAAACAAAGATATTGATGCCAAGGAAAATGAACATTCCTATTTACTGGCCTTACTTTAGGCTATTATATTTGAAAAAAAAAAACAGGAATTGACATTCAAAGATGACATTTAAATGATTTCAAATGCATATTTCTGACCTTTAAGGAAATCTGTGATGGTTCATCTATTTTACCTTTCACTTCTCAGGGTGAAGAAAAGTTTTTCATCAAAAAACAAGCAAGATTAAATTGCTGTTGTTGAACTTGATTAAAAATCTCTTAGGGTAAAACTAATATAGTCAGTGGTGGCATCCTTCTGATTTACAAAAATTATTCTTAAAAGGATAACAGTTGCTGGGGTAACGGTTCTATATCCATTGGAAAAAAATGAATAAATATTAGAGGATGTGAATTGTGAAATTAGCATGAATCCAAATTTTTGAGAAAAAATCTTAAGAGGTATAGAATGTATATTTTGAGAGACAATTTATAAAACTTATTAAGATTTATTTGGACATTTAGATACCTTGACTAAAAATTTGTATGGGTAAAACTGATACAGTCAGTAATGGCATTTTTTCGATTTGCATGAAATGATTTCGGAAAGGAAAAAAGTTGGGGCTGAGGGCTGTCTCTTGAATTTGGTAAAAAAGAAAAAAATCTAAGAGTCAAGTCCACAAATACAATGAAAAGAAATGATCTTTGCAGAAAAGGAAGAAAATCAAGCTAAATTTCACATTAATGTTTATAGTCAGGTACATGTATTTACAAAGTAATTCTTATTGTTCCTTTTTGTGGCTATGCAAAACACCAAAAGTTCTATTTTTTGTAAGAATTTGCCACAAGTGAGTCAGCCAAGTTCATAATGATTTTGTTGAAAATGAAGAAAAACATTTACATTCGTGTGTGTGTACAAGTATATGCTGGATTTTTAAATGTAACTGCTTGCTGATTGTGTGCGAAAGCAGCAATTTAAATATGATAAAAAAAAGCGATTAATTATGACTTATGTCCATCACGGCTTTGTATGCATTTCTGCAAAGAAAAATTCTCACCAGCTGCTGCGGTGTCATGGTAAATTATACTGAGCCAAAGATCTTGTCATTGAATATCTGTGCTTTATCTGCCATTGTTATGGTAACGGGTGCTAAGCCAAGACCTTGTTCATTGTCCAAAATTTGTTGCTGTCCATTCTTTCAGCTGCCATTGTCATGGGAACATGTATTGCAGCAGGTGTTTAGTAAAAGTTTGTTAACAAGTTTCCATTCATTTACTCTCATTGACAGGGTAACATGTCGAGGCAAGGCCTTGTTTTGTTGTCCAAGGTCATGTCGCTGACTTTCCTTGTCTTTTCTCTGGCAATCATTTTTGGGGATTATGTTCAACCAATCCCATCCAAATTTTTCATGGGAATGTTCTTTAGGCTAAGAGAAAGTGATGAAATATTGGCCTGAATAAAATTGCATATAAAATATATCATAGAAATATGTTGCTATGTTCTTTATTATTACTTTATTATTATCCTTACCACATGCACTGGAGCTCTCTTCCTTTGGCAAATCATCATTTGTTAATTTAAAGGCATTTCAAGTCAACTAAAAACAAGTGCTGCATACCAGAGACTGGCTGAGAGAAAGTGATGAAATATTGGCCTGAATAAAATTGCATATAAAATATATCATAGAAATGTGTTGCTATATTCTTTATTATTACTTTATTATTATCCTTACCACATGCACTGGAGTTCTCTTCCTTTGGCAAATCATCATTTGTTAATATAAAGGTATTTCAGGTCAACTAAAAACATGTTCTGTATACCAGAGACTGGCCGAGAGAAAGTGATGAAATATTGGCCTGATTAAAATTGCATGTAAAATATATCATAGAAATGTGTTGCTATGTTCTTTATTATTACTTTATTATTATCCTTACCACATGCACTGAACCTCTCTTCCTTTGGCAAATCATCATTTGTTAATTTAAAGGCATTTCAGGTCATCTAAAAACAAGTGCTGCATACCAGAGACTGGCCGAGAGAAAATGATGAAATATTGGCCTAAATAAAATTGCATATAAAATATATCATAGACATGTGTTGCTATGTTCTTTATTATTACTTTATTATTCTCTTTACCACATGCACTGGAGCTCTCTTCCTTTGGCAAATCATCATTTGTTAATTTAAAGGCATTTCAGGTTAACTAAAAACAAGTGCTGCATACCAGAGACTGGCCGAGGGAAAGTGGTGAAATATTGGCCTGAATAAAATTGCATATAAAATATATCATAGAAATGTGTTGCTATGTTCTTTATTATTACTTTTTTATTATCCTTACCACATGCACTGGAGCTCTCTTCCTTTGGCAAATCATCATTTGTTAATTTAAAGGCATTTCAGGTCATCTAAAAACAAGTGCTGCATACCAGAGACTGGCCGAGAGAAAGTGATGAAATATTGGCATGAATAAAATTGCATATAAAATATATCATAGAAATGTGTTGCTATGTTCTTTATTATTACTTTATTATTATCCTTAGCACATGCACTGGAGCTCTCTTCCTTTGGCAAATCATCATTTGTTAATTTAAAGGCATTTCAGGTCATCTAAAAACAAGTGCTGCATACCAGAGACTGGCTGAGAGAAAGTGATGAAATATTGGCATGAATAAAATTGCATATAAAATATATCATAGAAATATGTTGCTATGTTCTTTATTATTACTTTATTATTATCCTTACCACATGCACTGGAGCTCTCTTCCTTTGGCAAATCATCATTTGTTAATTTAATGGCATTTCAAGTCAACTAAAAACAAGTGCTGCATACCAGAGACTGGCTGAGAGAAAGTGATGAAATATTGGCCTGAATAAAATTGCATATAAAATATATCATAGAAATGTGTTGCTATATTCTTTATTATTACTTTATTATTATCCTTACCACATGCACTGGAGTTCTCTTCCTTTGGCAAATCATCATTTGTTAATATAAAGGTATTTCAGGTCAACTAAAAACATGTTCTGTATACCAGAGACTGGCCGAGAGAAAGTGATGAAATATTGGCCTGATTAAAATTGCATGTAAAATATATCATAGAAATGTGTTGCTATGTTCTTTATTATTACTTTATTATTATCCTTACCACATGCACTGAACCTCTCTTCCTTTGGCAAATCATCATTTGTTAATTTAAAGGCATTTCAGGTCATCTAAAAACAAGTGCTGCATACCAGAGACTGGCCGAGAGAAAGTGATGAAATATTGGCATGAATAAAATTGCATATAAAATATATCATAGAAATGTGTTGCTATGTTCTTTATTATTACTTTATTATTATCCTTAGCACATGCACTGGAGCTCTCTTCCTTTGGCAAATCATCATTTGTTAATTTAAAGGCATTTCAGGTCATCTAAAAACAAGTGCTGCATACCAGAGACTGGCTGAGAGAAAGTGATGAAATATTGGCATGAATAAAATTGCATATAAAATATATCATAGAAATGTGTTGCTATGTTCTTTATTATTACTTTATTATTATCCTTAGCACATGCACTGGAGCTCTCTTCCTTTGGCAAATCATCATTTGTTAATTTAAAGGCATTTAAGGTCAACTAAAAACAAGTGCTGCATACCAGAGACTGGTCGAGAGAAAGTGATGAAATATTGGCCTAAATAAAATTGCATATAAAATATATAATAGAAATGTGTTGCTATGTTCTTTATTATTACTTTATTATTATCCTTACCACATGCACTGGAGCTCTCTTCCTTTTGCAAATCATCATTTGTTAATTTAAAGGCGTTTCAGGTCAACTAAAAACAAGTGCTGCATACAAGAGACTGGCCGAGAAAGTGATGAAATATTGGCCTGAATAAAATTGCATATAAAATATATCATAGAAATGTGTTGCTATGTTCTTTATTATTACTTTATTATTATCCTTACAACATGCACTGGAGCTCTCTTCCTTTGGCAAATCATCATTTTCACCTTCAATTTCTTCATCAACATTAATTCCTGCAGGAAATTTCTCTTCAACTTCTATTTCTATATATATCTCCACCATATTTGAATTTTTTCCCTCTTCCTCCATGTTTAGGTCTGATTTACATTCACAATCCTCATCTTTGCATTTTGATTTATCTACATGTTTCTTCTGTAGGAAAACATGGAAACATACAATACGTTTTCTTTCCTCAAATACTCTGGTAGCTTTTAACTTGGTAAGCTACGTCAATCATTCTAATCAATAGAATAAAAATCAAATAGAAAAGAAGCATACTCAAAGGTATGGCAAAGTTTTATTTATTGTACTAAGATACAATTAGGCACAAAGCCAAAAGTGGGGTTGGAAAAAAAGGTTCATTTTTTTAACTATCCAGACTTAAATAAATGTATGTAAATCGCATGAGAGTCTGCTTTTTGATCAACCGAAAGAAAGAAAACATTGTTTTGAAAACTCCTCCATAAGATAAACATGGTATAAAATTCTTTTTTGAGTCCTTTGAAAAAACAATTGAAATTTCATTTAACATTTTTGGGGTGTTCACATTCTGAGTATAATTCATTTTTATATCTGGTCTTCTCGTATTTCTAGAAATTTCAAATTTAACAATTGGAATATTTTTTATTCAAATGCCTGAATGATCCTGCTCAGTGATAAAATATTTTCTCAAGGTTTCTTTTTAAATCAAAAAATATTTACCAAACATTTTAACAAAGTTTCAATGTGTTTGTTTACAACTGATTTTGAAAACATTGAAAAAAAAAAACAAAAAAAAAAACAAATATTCTCATTTTATTATATTATGAAGTTACATAGTCGAAATATTTCTGTTATTATTAAGAGTTCATACAAAAGGATTGTTATCATTTTCTTAAAATGTTTAACCCTTTCTTGTACATTCAAAAGTTTGATTAAATATCTTTTTTCATGATGTCTTCCTAAAAACATAATTCATGTCAGGTGGAAAAAACAGATTTTAAAATTTTAACAAAAATGAAATAATCGTCAGATTTTTAAAGAAACTTTTGAAACAAAAACGAATGAAATCATTTTGAATTACTTATTTAGAAATTACTTGGTAATTTACATATTTAATAAAAACATGGTTTCTCTCCATTGTTAATTTGATTGTGTTTATTTAAATTGCAGCTGGTTGAAAATGCTGATCCACATATTCACAAGAATATGATTTCTCTTCAGTGTGAATTTGCTTATGTGTTTTCAAGGAAAAAGTATGTGAAAATGCGGATCCACATATTTCACAAGAATATGGTTTCTCTCCTGTGTGAATTCGAATGTGCGATTTCACTTGAGAATTATTTGAAAATGCTAATCCACTATTCACAAGAATATGGTTTCTCTCCAGTATGAATTCGATTGTGCCTTTGCAAACCAGCTTTATGTGAAAATGCTGATCCACATATTTCACAAGAATATGGTTTTTCTCCAGTGTGAATTCGCACATGCATTTTCAAGTAACATTTTTCTGAAAATGCTGATCCACATATATCACAAGAATATGGTTTCTCTCCAGTATGAATTCTCACATGTCTCTTCAACTGATAATTATTTGAAAATGTGGATCCACATATTTCACAAGAATATGGTTTCTCCCCAGTGTGAATTTGAATGTGCTTTTTCAAGTGATAATTATTTGAAAATGCTGATCCACATATTTCACAAGAATATGGTTTCTCTCCAGTGTGAATTTGAATGTGCTTTCTCAAGTGGGCATTTCGTGAAAATGCTGATCCACATATTTCACAAGAATATGGTTTCTCTCCAGTGTGAATCCTAATGTGACATTTCAAAGCAGAATTAGTTGAAAATGCAGATCCACATATTGCACAAGAATATGGTTTTTCTCCAGTGTGAATTTGAATGTGCGATTTCAAATGAGAATTTATTGAAAACGCTGATCCACATATATCACAAGAATATGGTTTCTCTCCAGTATGAATTCTCACATGCCTTTTCAAGCGGTAATTTTCTGAAAACGTTGATCCACATATTTCACAAGAATATGGTTTCTCTCCAGTATGAATTCTCACATGTCTCTTCAAGTCATAATTATTTGAAAATGCAGATCCACATATTTCACAAGAATACGGTTTTTCTCCAGTGTGAATTTGAATGTGCAATTTCAATTGAGAATTATTTGAAAACACTGATCCACATATATCACAAGAATATGGTTTCTCTCCAGTATGAATTCTCACATGCCTTTTCAAGCAGCAATTATCTGAAAACGTTGATCCACATATTTCACAAGAATATGGTTTCTCTCCAGTATGAATTCTCACATGTCTCTTCAACTGATAAATATTTGAAAATGCTGATCCACATATTTCACAAGAATATGGTTTCTCTCCAGTGTGAATTTGAATGTGGTTTCTCAAGTGGGCATTTTGTGAAAATGCAGATCCACATATTTCACAAGAATATGGTTTCTCTCCAGTGTGAATCCTAATGTGACATTTCAAAGCAAAATTAGTTGAAAATGCAGATCCACATATTTCACAAGAATATGGTTTTTCTCCAGAGTGAATCTGACTGTGCTTTTTCAAATCAGAACATTTTGAAAATGCTGAGGCACATATTTCACAAGGATATAGTTTCTCTCCAGTATGAGTTTGCATGTGTCCTTTCAGTTGAAAATTATCTAGAAATGCTGCATCATATTTTTCAAAAGAACATGGTTTCTCTCCAGTGTAAATTTGCACATCGTTTCATTTGAGAATTATCTGGAAAAAATAAAATAAAATAAACAGATAAAAATCCTCTTAAATTTAATATGTGGTCAACAACAGTTATTACCTCATTTAATAACAAATAAAAAAAAGGAAACTGAATGTTTTATCTGACACTAACCAAAATAGGATTCAGTAAAAATCAATGCATTTTTTGTTCTGCTCTGAATTCAGATAAAATTTACATCACCTTTTTTAAATGAATATATAAGAATATATTCATTTAAAATATCCATCCCATTTCGATGTATTGAATCTGCTGAAATTCGCCCCCTCACAAAAAAAAAAATTGTTTTTAAAAAATATCAAAATAATAATCAAAACACTTCATTTTACCTGCAGTCGCTAAGTGTTTGAATGTAAATTAATACCAAATTTAATTTTGAATTGAAATTTAGGTATGCTGTTTTTTTACAGAGATTTAGTGGAGGTACCTAAAAAACATAATATCAAAACACTTCATTTTACCTGCAGTCGCTAAGTGTTTGAATATAAATTAATACCAAATTTAATTTTGAATTGAAATTTAGGTATGCTGTTTTTTACAGAGATTTAGTGGAGGTACCTAAAAAACACACTTGGGCGATCATGTCTCATTGTGGTGCATTGGATATCAGCTCGGAACGAGAAATCGGGGAGCTGAGTTCGAATTCCAGCCGAATTCATTGCATTCACTTACGCGCAAATACCCTTGGGAAAGGTATTAATCCGTCTATTCCTTCCAGTTATGGGTTAAATAATAGGACAGATTGGGTTCTGTAGCCTTGGTCGGCAACCAGTCTACCGCAGAAAGCAATGGCAACCTACTGCGGGATAATCTTCTGCCCAGTCAGTTATGTCTCTTTCGAGACATGGTCACCCAAGCGTTTATCACGTATGGCACTTAACTGACTGACCTAAAAAACTCTGGTAACGATTTGGCTCCCCGTTAACGAAAATAAAAACAAGATTTTTACTAAAATTTCATACGTGCTTGAAAAAGATAAAACATTTTGAAAAATAATTAAATATTTTGATGTAAAAAGTTTGTTTTTAATAAGTTTGGGACCTTTCTTCTTCATAAATAATATACTTTTTTTTCAGCGATTTAGTGGAGGTATAGCTGTTGTAGTAGTCGCAGTCCTTCCCACCCCATCACCATCTTTCTGGCTGCGGGCTGGCCGTTACCTTCCGTTCACTTCCGGTTTGTAAACATTAGTGAATAAACGCATGCGACTTCACCCCTATCATACCGTGTATATAATCATTTACAGATCCCTCAACATAAATAATACAACAACAATGTCTCAAAAAAAAAAAAAAAAAAAGGCCCTAAACAATAAGAACGAACTTTTTCCATCAAATTCAAATTTCAAATATTTGTTATTATTTTAAGAGGAAAAGTATTTTTTAATTATTTTTCAAAATTTTTTTAATCATTCCTAACAGTAACACCTTCGAAATTTTGGTAAAAAATCTGACATTTTCTTTTTTGTTGGGTAAAAATGAACTGTTTTTTTTTTTGTTTTTTTTAGTTAAACGCGAGACTCATTGGGGAATGTAAATCACCTATTATTTTTTTCAAACATTTTGATAGTACTTCATTTCAGAAGTACACACAAATACAGTGTTAGAAAATATTAAAACATTTGTTGTTTTCACTTTTCGTCTAAAATGACGATTCAATGAAGGACGAGATAACTCGTCAATATTTGAAAAATACCTGAAAAGAAAGATTAATTTAGACGGAAATTCAGTTTTATTTTTCATTCTCATTCGTTTTAGGCTATTGTCTTTCAATTAAAAGCGAAATGTAAGCGAATTTTTTTCATAGAAGAAGACATTTAAAAAATGATTTCAAATGCTTTTGTTCTTTTGTCTTTTTAGGAAATCCGTGAATGTTCGTCTAACTTACCTTTTTTCAGGGTGAATCTAAAAGCTTTTCATAGAAAAACAAACAGGATTAAATTTCTCTAACTTGATATTTGGCAACTTAGGATTTGGCAATCAATAAAAAACTTCAGATTTTTAAAGAAATTGCAATTTAAAAAAGATTAATTATATGAAAATAGATCGGATCTGACTTCTGAATAAAACGAAATGCTGAAAACGGTTAAAATGAAGAATTTGTTCCTTGTCCAAAAATAGTCGTGGGCATTAAATTTTTTTGCTTTTTTGTTTGACAAAAAGTCATAACAGCAAAATTAAGGAAAAAAAAACACTTAAAAATCCACCGATTGTTTAAGAGATTTGTTTCAATGAATTTGAATAACTTCAAGAATTAACTGACATTCTTTGTTAAAAATGTAATACACAATTTTTCCTTACAAATTTAAAATATAATGAAAATGACATTTATTTATACATGCTAACTAAGGTTACACCAAAGTAAAATATAACATTAGAAATACCCTGTCTCTCTCTCATATAGATAGATAGATAGATAGATAGATAGATAGATAGATAGATAGATAGATAGATAGATGAAGGAATGGTAAACTTTGAAAAGAAAACACAAGCTACTCATGCATTTATGTATAGTTCATTCGGTAATGAATTTGAACACTCTCAGTTCTTGGCATGTGTTTACATTGTATATTACATGCTAAAGTCAGCCTTCCTCTACCGAGTGGCCATAGTTCAGAAACAGAATCACAGACTGACATCAATTCAATCCTGGCTAGAAGCCATGGCATGTCTAACCAAACTAATGAGCTGTGAAAAAGCAAAACAGATCTGTCTGTGGATGACTATATATATATATATATATATATATATATATATATATATATATATATATAAAATGCACAAAATTAAAATTATAAAATGGCAATAGTTTACATATCACACTGCATATAGCTAAAAGAAGCAATTAAGCAGACATCCAATCAGGTGTACATTAAAAGAAAATCAATAAAAAAAATTAATCACCTACATAATAAAAATAAATGTAAATAAGAAGAAAACCAAACAATCGTAAATGGGACCAATCCTAAAAAAAATATAACAAGTCACGCCGAGTTCTATATAAATAATAAAAAAAAGAAACATGACTTAACAGCTAGAAACCTTGTTACAGTGCATTTTTTCATTTTACAATATGAGCACGGAAAAAAATATTACCTCAAAAATAAAAATTTTTATTACAACCGAGAACAAGTGACAATAAGCCTTCCCAAGATTATTACTATGCATGCTATGGGATTTTATAAGACAGTATACTGTACATTGATTGGTCAGTATGTATCATACCATTTCTTGGAAACACCTTTACTAGAATTTAAATATTTCAAACCAAAATCAGCCAAAACAACTGCCAGACAGTATGAAAAAGAAAGCGTGCCTTGTAAATGGACCCTAGTGGAAAAAGACCTTAGTTGAGATTTGACGATAACTTTAAATCCATCACTTATAGAAATTAACTACTTCGAAGAAATTCACGAAACCTTAAAAAAAAAAAAATAAAAAGTGTGGCAAAAGGTAAAAAATGAGAATGAGAGAGGCTGGTCATCTTTGGTCGAACTTTATCTGGCCAAATTCACTCACCCAAGCAGACATAATACATCCTTCCACCATAATACCTCATTTATACAAAACAGACATATCCATACCAATCCTAAACTAATGTAGTCATGGATATTTCAACTGCCTTCACATTTTTGTTTAATGTACTTGTTAGAACAGCATGAAGTATGTCTAAGGCTTTATTCGTCAAACCATTCAATTACAACCGTGGAAATTGTAAATAATTACAACAAAGTCATTATCAATTTGGTACATCTACTTTTTTGTTGATGAAAAATGCCCCAAAATGACTAAACCAAAATCTCATTTTCAAAACCTTTGTTATAATTAAGGAGGAAAGGATAAATTACTTTTTTTATTATTTTAATAATTTATACTCCTTTCTAGCATGTTCAGAATTTTGGCAAAAAATCTTCTCTTTTTTTTGCATTAGTGGTCAATGTAATATTTATATTTAATGTCTTGTTTCAGGTGAAAAACATTCATTTGAATTTTTTTTTTTTTTTTTTTGCTGTGAAAATTTTTAAGAATTCATACTTAAAACAAAGATATTGATGCCAAGGAAAATGAATACTCCTATTTACTGGCCTTACTTTAGGCTATTATATTTGAAAAAAAAACAGGAATTGACATTCAAAGATGACATTTAAATGATTTCAAATGCATTTTTCTGACCTTTAAGGAAATCTGTAATGTTTCATCTATTTTACCTTTCACTTCTCAGGGTGAAGAAAAGTTTTTCATCAAAAAACAAGCAAGATTAAATTGCTGTTGTTGAACTTGATTAAAAATCTCTTAGGGTAAAACTAATATAGTCAGTGGTGGCATCCTTCTGATTTACAAAAATTATTCTTAAAAGGATAACAGTTGCTGGGGTAACGGTTCTATATCCATTGGAAAAAAATGAATAAATATTAGAGGATGTGAATTGTGAAATTAGCATGAATCCAAATTTTTGAGAAAAAATCTTAAGAGGTATAGAATGTATATTTTGAGAGACAATTTATAAAACTTATTAAGATTTATTTGGACATTTAGATACCTTGACTAAAAATTTGTATGGGTAAAACTGATACAGTCAGTAATGGCATTTTTTCGATTTGCATGAAATGATTTCGGAAAGGAAAAAAGTTGGGGCTGAGGGCTGTCTCTTGAATTTGGTAAAAAAGAAAAAATCTAAGAGTCAAGTCCACAAATACAATGAAAAGAAATGATCTTTGCAGAAAAGGAAGAAAATCAAGCTAAATTTCACATTAATATTTATAGTCAGGTACATGTATTAAAAGAAAATCAATAAAAAAAATTAATCACCTACATAATAAAAATAAATGTAAATAAGAAGAAAACCAAACAATCGTAAATGGGACCAATCCTAAAAAAAATATAACAAGTCACGCCGAGTTCTATATAAATAATAAAAAAAAAGAAACATGACTTAACAGCTAGAAACCTTGTTACAGTGCATTTTTTCATTTTACAATATGAGCACGGAAAAAAATATTACCTCAAAAATAAAATTTTTTATTACAACCGAGAACAAGTGACAATAAGCCTTCCCAAGATTATTACTATGCATGCTATGGGATTTTATAAGACAGTATACTGTACATTGATTGGTCAGTATGTATCATACCATTTCTTGGAAACATCTTTCCTAGAATTTAAATATTTCAAACCAAAATCAGCCAAAACAACTGCCAGACAGTATGAAAAAGAAAGCGTGCCTTGTAAATGGACCCTAGTGGAAAAAGACCTTAGTTGAGATTTGACGATAACTTTAAATCCATCACTTATAGAAATTAACTACTTCGAAGAAATTCACGAAACCTTAAAAAAAATAAAATAAAAAGTGTGGCAAAAGGTAAAAAATGAGAATGAGAGAGGCTGGTCATCTTTGGTCTAACTTTATCTGGCCAAATTCACTCACCCAAGCAGACAGAATACATCCTTCCACCATAATACCTCATTTATACAAAACAGACATATCCATACCAATCCTAAACTAATGTAGTCGTGGATATTTCAACTGCATTCACATTTTTGTTTAACGTACTTGTGAGAAGAGCATGAACTATGTCTAAGGCTTTATTCGTCAAACCATTCAATTACAACCGTGGAAATTGTAAATAATTACAACAAAGTCATTATCAATTTGGTACATCTACTTTTTTGTTGATGAAAAATGCCCCAAAATGACTAAACCAAAATCTCATTTTCAAAACCTTTGTTATAATTAAGGAGGAAAGGATAAATTACTTTTTTTATTATTTTAATAATTTATACTCCTTTCTAGCATGTTCAGAATTTTGGCAAAAAATCTTCTCTTTTTTTTTGCATTAGTGGTCAATGTAATATTTATATTTAATGTCTTGTTTCAGGTGAAAAACATTCATTTGAATTTTTTTTTTTTTTTTTGCTGTGAAAATTTTTAAGAATTCATACTTAAAACAAAGATATTGATGCCAAGGAAAATGAATACTCCTATTTACTGGCCTTACTTTAGGCTATTATATTTGAAAAAAAAACAGGAATTGACATTCAAAGATGACATTTAAATGATTTCAAATGCATTTTTCTGACCTTTAAGGAAATCTGTAATGTTTCATCTATTTTACCTTTCACTTCTCAGGGTGAAGAAAAGTTTTTCATCAAAAAACAAGCAAGATTAAATTGCTGTTGTTGAACTTGATTAAAAATCTCTTAGGGTAAAACTAATATAGTCAGTGGTGGCATCCTTCTGATTTACAAAAATTATTCTTAAAAGGATAACAGTTGCTGGGGTAACGGTTCTATATCCATTGGAAAAAAATGAATAAATATTAGAGGATGTGAATTGTGAAATTAGCATGAATCCAAATTTTTGAGAAAAAATCTTAAGAGGTATAGAATGTATATTTTGAGAGACAATTTATAAAACTTATTAAGATTTATTTGGACATTTAGATACCTTGACTAAAAATTTGTATGGGTAAAACTGATACAGTCAGTAATGGCATTTTTTCGATTTGCATGAAATGATTTCGGAAAGGAAAAAAGTTGGGGCTGAGGGCTGTCTCTTGAATTTGGTAAAAAAAGAAAAAATCTAAGAGTCAAGTCCACAAATACAATGAAAAGAAATGATCTTTGCAGAAAAGGAAGAAAATCAAGCTAAATTTCACATTAATATTTATAGTCAGGTACATGTATTAAAAGAAAATCAATAAAAAAAATTAATCACCTACATAATAAAAATAAATGTAAATAAGAAGAAAACCAAACAATCGTAAATGGGACCAATCCTAAAAAAAATATAACAAGTCACGCCGAGTTCTATATAAATAATAAAAAAAAAGAAACATGACTTAACAGCTAGAAACCTTGTTACAGTGCATTTTTTCATTTTACAATATGAGCACGGAAAAAAATATTACCTCAAAAATAAAATTTTTTATTACAACCGAGAACAAGTGACAATAAGCCTTCCCAAGATTATTACTATGCATGCTATGGGATTTTATAAGACAGTATACTGTACATTGATTGGTCAGTATGTATCATACCATTTCTTGGAAACATCTTTCCTAGAATTTAAATATTTCAAACCAAAATCAGCCAAAACAACTGCCAGACAGTATGAAAAAGAAAGCGTGCCTTGTAAATGGACCCTAGTGGAAAAAGACCTTAGTTGAGATTTGACGATAACTTTAAATCCATCACTTATAGAAATTAACTACTTCGAAGAAATTCACGAAACCTTAAAAAAAATAAAATAAAAAGTGTGGCAAAAGGTAAAAAATGAGAATGAGAGAGGCTGGTCATCTTTGGTCTAACTTTATCTGGCCAAATTCACTCACCCAAGCAGACAGAATACATCCTTCCACCATAATACCTCATTTATACAAAACAGACATATCCATACCAATCCTAAACTAATGTAGTCGTGGATATTTCAACTGCATTCACATTTTTGTTTAACGTACTTGTGAGAAGAGCATGAACTATGTCTAAGGCTTTATTCGTCAAACCATTCAATTACAACCGTGGAAATTGTAAATAATTACAACAAAGTCATTATCAATTCGGTACATCTACTTTTTTGTTGATGAAAAATGCCCCAAAATGACTAAACCAAAATCTCATTTTCAAAACCTTTGTTATAATTAAGGAGGAAAGTATAAATTACTTTTTTTATTATTTTAATAATTTATACTCCTTTCTAGCATGTTCAGAATTTTGGCAAAAAATCTCTTTTTTTTGCATTAGTGGTCAATGTAATATTTATATTTAATGTCTTGTTTCAGGTGAAAAACATTCATTTGAATTTTTTTTTTTTTTTCCTGTGAAAATTTTTAAGAATTCATACTTAAAACAAAGATATTGATGCCAAGGAAAATGAACATTCCTATTTACTGGCCTTACTTTAGGCTATTATATTTGAAAAAAAAAAACAGGAATTGACATTCAAAGATGACATTTAAATGATTTCAAATGCATATTTCTGACCTTTAAGGAAATCTGTGATGGTTCATCTATTTTACCTTTCACTTCTCAGGGTGAAGAAAAGTTTTTCATCAAAAAACAAGCAAGATTAAATTGCTGTTGTTGAACTTGATTAAAAATCTCTTAGGGTAAAACTAATATAGTCAGTGGTGGCATCCTTCTGATTTACAAAAATTATTCTTAAAAGGATAACAGTTGCTGGGGTAACGGTTCTATATCCATTGGAAAAAAATGAATAAATATTAGAGGATGTGAATTGTGAAATTAGCATGAATCCAAATTTTTGAGAAAAAATCTTAAGAGGTATAGAATGTATATTTTGAGAGACAATTTATAAAACTTATTAAGATTTATTTGGACATTTAGATACCTTGACTAAAAATTTGTATGGGTAAAACTGATACAGTCAGTAATGGCATTTTTTCGATTTGCATGAAATGATTTCGGAAAGGAAAAAAGTTGGGGCTGAGGGCTGTCTCTTGAATTTGGTAAAAAAGAAAAAAATCTAAGAGTCAAGTCCACAAATACAATGAAAAGAAATGATCTTTGCAGAAAAGGAAGAAAATCAAGCTAAATTTCACATTAATGTTTATAGTCAGGTACATGTATTTACAAAGTAATTCTTATTGTTCCTTTTTGTGGCTATGCAAAACACCAAAAGTTCTATTTTTTGTAAGAATTTGCCACAAGTGAGTCAGCCAAGTTCATAATGATTTTGTTGAAAATGAAGAAAAACATTTACATTCGTGTGTGTGTACAAGTATATGCTGGATTTTTAAATGTAACTGCTTGCTGATTGTGTGCGAAAGCAGCAATTTAAATATGATAAAAAAAAGCGATTAATTATGACTTATGTCCATCACGGCTTTGTATGCATTTCTGCAAAGAAAAATTCTCACCGGCTGCTGCGGTGTCATGGTAAATTATACTGAGCCAAAGATCTTGTCATTGAATATCTGTGCTTTATCTGCCATTGTTATGGTAACGGGTGCTAAGCCAAGACCTTGTTCATTGTCCAAAATTTGTTGCTGTCCATTCTTTCAGCTGCCATTGTCATGGGAACATGTATTGCAGCAGGTGTTTAGTAAAAGTTTGTTAACAAGTTTCCATTCATTTACTCTCATTGACAGGGTAACATGTCGAGGCAAGGCCTTGTTTTGTTGTCCAAGGTCATGTCGCTGACTTTCCTTGTCTTTTCTCTGGCAATCATTTTTGGGGATTATGTTCAACCAATCCCATCCAAATTTTTCATGGGAATGTTCTTTAGGCTAAGAGAAAGTGATGAAATATTGGCCTGAATAAAATTGCATATAAAATATATCATAGAAATATGTTGCTATGTTCTTTATTATTACTTTATTATTATCCTTACCACATGCACTGGAGCTCTCTTCCTTTGGCAAATCATCATTTGTTAATTTAAAGGCATTTCAAGTCAACTAAAAACAAGTGCTGCATACCAGAGACTGGCTGAGAGAAAGTGATGAAATATTGGCCTGAATAAAATTGCATATAAAATATATCATAGAAATGTGTTGCTATATTCTTTATTATTACTTTATTATTATCCTTACCACATGCACTGGAGTTCTCTTCCTTTGGCAAATCATCATTTGTTAATATAAAGGTATTTCAGGTCAACTAAAAACATGTTCTGTATACCAGAGACTGGCCGAGAGAAAGTGATGAAATATTGGCCTGATTAAAATTGCATGTAAAATATATCATAGAAATGTGTTGCTATGTTCTTTATTATTACTTTATTATTATCCTTACCACATGCACTGAACCTCTCTTCCTTTGGCAAATCATCATTTGTTAATTTAAAGGCATTTCAGGTCATCTAAAAATAAGTGCTGCATACCAGAGACTGGCTGAGAGAAAGTGATGAAATATTGTCATGAATAAAATTGCATATAAAATATATCATAGAAATGTGTTGCTATGTTCTTTATTATGACTTTATTATTATCCTTACAACATGTACTGGAACTGTCTACCTTTGGCAAATCATCATTTGTTAATTGAAAAGAATTTCAGGGCAACTAAATACAAGTGCTGCTTACCAGAGACTGGCCGAGAGAAAATGATGAAATATTGGCCTAAATAAAATTGCATATAAAATATATCATAGAAATGTGTTGCTATGTTCTTTATTATTACTTTATTATTATCCTTACCATACGCACTGGAGTTCTCTTCCTTTTGGCAAATCATCATTTTTTAATTTAAAGGCATTTCAGGTCAACTAAAAACATGTGCTGCATACCTGAGACTGGCCGAGAGAAAGTGATGAAATATTGGCCTGAATAAAATTGCATATAAAATATATCATAGAAATGTGTTGCTATGTTCTTTATTATTACTTTATTATTATCCTTACCATACGCACTGAAGTTCTCTGCCTTTGGCAAATCATCATTTGTTAATTTAAAGGCATTTCAGGTCAACTAAAAACAAGTGCTGCTTACCAGAGACTGGCCGAGAGAAAATGATGAAATATTGGCCTAAATAAAATTGCATATAAAATATATCATAGACATGTGTTGCTATGTTCTTTATTATTACTTTATTATTCTCTTTACCACATGCACTGGAGCTCTCTTCCTTTGGCAAATCATCATTTGTTAATTTAAAGGCATTTCAGGTCATCTAAAAACAAGTGCTGCATACCAGAGACTGGCCGAGAGAAAGTGATGAAATATTGGCCTGAATAAAATTGCATTTAAAATATATCATAAAAATGTGTTGCTATGTTCTTTATTATTACTTTATTATTATCCTTACCACATGCACTGGAGCTCTCTTCCTTTGGCAAATCATCATTTGTTAATTTAAAGGCATTTCAGGTCATCTAAATACAAGTGCTGCATACCAGAGACTGGCCGAGAGAAAGTGATGAAATATTGGCCTGAATAAAATTGCATATAAAATATATCATAGAAATGTGTTGCTATGTTCTTTATTATTACTTTATTATTATCATTACCACATGCACTGGAGCTCTCTTCCTTTGGCAAATCATCATTTGTTAATTTAAATGCATTTCAGGTCATCTAAAAACAAGTGCTGCATACCAGAGACTGGCCGAGAGAAAGTGATGAAATATTGGCCTGAATAAAATTGCATATAAAATATATCATAGAAATGTGTTGCTATGTTCTTTATTATTACTTTATTATTATCATTACCACATGCACTGGAGCTCTCTTCCTTTGGCAAATCATCATTTGTTAATTTAAAT
Source organism: Ascarosepion bandense (assembly GCA_037127315.1). Lineage (NCBI taxonomy): Eukaryota > Metazoa > Mollusca > Cephalopoda > Sepiida > Sepiidae > Ascarosepion > Ascarosepion bandense. Next base: position 762,978 of record JBBBDQ010002147.1, read on the forward strand.
GCATTTCAGGTCATCTAAAAACAAGTGCTGCATACCAGAGACTGGCCGAGAGAAAGTGATGAAATATTGGCCTGAATAAAATTGCATATAAAATATATCATAGAAATGTGTTGCTATGTTCTTTATTATTACCTGATTATTATCCTTACCACATGCACTGGAGCTCTCTTCCTTTGGCAAATCATCATTTGTTAATTTAAAGGCATTTCAGGTCAACTAAAAACAAGTGCTTCATACCAAAGACTGGCTGAGAGAAAGTGATGAAATATTGGCCTGTATACAATTGCATATAAAATATATCATAGAAATGTGTTGCTATGTTCTTTATTATTACTTTATTATTATCCTTACCATACGCACTGGAGTTCTCTTCCTTTGGCAAATCATCATTTGTTCATGGAAAGGCATTTCAGGTCAACTAAAAACAAGTGCTGCATACCAGAGACTGGCCGAGAGAAAGTGATGTAATATTGGCCTGAACAAAATTGCATATAAAATATATCATAGAAATGTGTTGCTATGTTCTTTATTATTACTTTATTATTATCCTTACCACATGCACTGGAGCTCTCTTCCTTTGGCAAATCATCATTTGTTAATTGAAAGGCATTTCAGGTCAACTAAAAACAAGTGCTGCATACCGGAGACTGGCCGAGAGAAAATGATGAAATATTGGCCTGAATAAAATTGCATTTAAAATATATCATAGAAATGTGTTGCTATGTTCTTTATTATTATCCTTACCACATGCACTGGAGCTCTCTTCCTTTGGCAAATCATCATTTTCACCTTCAATTTCTTTATCAACATTAATTCCTGCAGGAAATTTCTCTTCAACTTTTATTTCTATATATATCTCCACCATATTTGAATTTTTTCCCTCTTCCTCCATGTTTAGTTCTGATTTACATTCACAATCCTCATCTTTGCATTTTGATTTATCTACATATTTCTTCTGTAGGAAAACATGTAAACATACAACACGTTTTCTTTCCTCAAATACTCTGGTAGCTTTTAATTTGGTAAGCTACGTCAATCATTCTAATCAATAGAATAAAAATCAAATAGAAAAAAAGCATACTCAAAGGTATGGCAAAGTTTTATTTATTGTACTAAGATACAATTAGGCACAAAGCCAAAAGTGGGGTTGGAAAAAAAGGTTCATAATTTTTAACTATCCAGACTTAAATAAATGTAGGTAAATCACATGAGAGTCTGCTTTTTGATCAACCGAAAGAAAGAAAACATTGTTTTGAAAACTCCTCCATAAGATAAACATGGTATAAAATTCTTTTTTGAGTCCTTTGAAAAAACAATTGAAATTTCATTTAACATTTTTGGGGTGTTCACATTCTGAGTATAATTCATTTTTATATCTGGTCTTCTCGTATTTCTAGAAATTTCAAATTTAGCAATTGGAATATTTTTTATTCAAATGCCTGAATGATCCTGCTCAGTGATAAAATATTTTCTCAAGGTTTCTTTTTAAATCAAATATATTTACCAAACATTTTAACAAAGTTTCAATGTGTTTGTTTACAACTGATTTTGAAAACATTGAAAAAAAAAAACAAAAAAAACAAACAAACATTCTCATTTTATTATATTATGAAGTTACATAGTTGAAATGTTTCTGTTATTATTAAGAGTTCATACAAAAGGATTTTTATCATTTTATTAAAATGTTTAACCCTTTCTTGTACATTCAAAAGTTTGATTAAATATCTTTTTTCATGATGTCTTGCTAAAAACATAATTCATGTCAGGTGGAAAAAACAGATTTTGCAATTTTTACAAAAATGAAATAATCGTCAGATTTTTAAAGAAACTTTCAAAACAAAAACGAATGAAATCATTTTGAATTACTTATTTAGAAATTACTAGGTAATTTACATATTTAATAAAAACATGGTTTCTCTCCATTGTTAATTTGATTGTGTTTATTTAAATTGCAGCTGGTTGAAAATGCTGATCCACATATTCACAAGAATATGATTTCTCTTCAGTGTGAATATGCTTATGAGTTTTCAACGAAAAAGTATGTGAAAATGCCGATCCACATATTTCACAAGAATATGGTTTCTCTCCTGTGTGAATTCGAATGTGCGATTTCACTTGAGAATTATTTGAAAATGCTAATCCACTATTCACAAGAATATGGTTTCTCTCCAGTATGAATTCGATTGTGCCTTTGCAAACCAGCTTTATGTGAAAATGCTGATCCACATATTTCACAAGAATATGGTTTTTCTCCAGTGTGAATTCGCACATGCATTTTCAAGTAAGATTTATCTGAAAATGCTGATCCACATATATCACAAGAATATGGTTTCTCTCCAGTATGAATTCTCACATGTCTCTTCAACTGATAATTGTTTGAAAATGTGGATCCACATATTTCACAAGAATATGGTTTCTCCCCAGTGTGAATTTGAATGTGCTTTTTCAAGTGATAATTATTTGAAAATGCTGATCCACATATTTCACAAGAATATGGTTTCTCTCCAGTGTGAATTTGAATGTGCTTTCTCAAGTGGGCATTTTGTGAAAATGCTGATCCACATATTTCACAAGAATATGGTTTCTCTCCAGTGTGAATCCTAATGTGACATTTCAAAGCAGAATTAGTTGAAAATGCAGATCCACATATTGCACAAGAATATGGTTTTTCTCCAGTGTGAATTTGAATGTGCTTTTTCAAGTGATAATTATATGAAAACGCTGATCCACATATATCACAAGAATATGGTTTCTCTCCAGTATGAATTCTCACATGCCTTTTCAAGCGGTAATTTTCTGAAAACGTTGATCCACATATTTCACAAGAATATGGTTTCTCTCCAGTATGAATTCTCACATGTCTCTTCAAGTCATAATTATTTGAAAATGCAGATCCACATATTTCACAAGAATATGGTTTTTCTCCAGTGTGAATTTGAATGTGCAATTTCAATTGAGAATTATTTGAAAACGCTGATCCACATATATCACAAGAATATGGTTTCTCTCCAGTATGAATTCTCACATGCCTTTTCAAGCAGCAATTATCTGAAAACGTTGATCCACATATTTCACAAGAATATGGTTTCTCTCCAGTATGAATTCTCACATGTCTCTTCAACTGATAAATATTTGAAAATGCTGATCCACATATTTCACAAGAATATGGTTTCTCTCCAGTGTGAATTTGAATGTGGTTTCTCAAGTGGGCATTTTGTGAAAATGCAGATCCACATATTTCACAAGAATATGGTTTCTCACCAGTGTGAATTTGAATGTGCGATTTCAACTGAGAATTATTTGAAAATGTTGATCCACATATTCCACAAGAATATGGTTTCTCTCCAGTGTGAATTAGCACATGCTTTTTCAAGTAAGATTTATCTGAAAACGCTGATCCACATATAACACAAGAATATGGTTTCTCTCCAGTATGAATTCTCACATGCCTTTTCAAGTGGTAATTATCTGAAAACGTTGATCCACATGTTTCACAAGAATATGGTTTTTCTCCAGAGTGAATCTGACTGTGCTTTTTCAAATCAGAACTTTTTGAAAATGCTGAGGCACATATTTCACAAGGATATAGTTTCTCGCCTGTATGAGTTTGCATGTGTCCTTTCAGTTGAAAATTATCTAGAAATGCTGCATAATATTTTTCAAAAGAACATGGTTTCTCTCCAGTGTAAATTTGCACATCGTTTCATTTGAGTTTCATATCTGGAAAAAATAAAATAAAATAAACAGATAAAAATCCTCGTAAATTTAATATGTGGTCAACAACAGTTATTCCCTCATTTAATAACAAATAAAAAAAAGGAAACTGAATGTTTTATCTGACACTAACCAAAATAGGATTCAGTAAAAATCAATGCATTTTTTGTTCTGCTCTGAATTCAGATAAAATTTACATCACCTTTTTTAAATGAATATATAAGAATATATTCATTTAAAATATCCATACCATTTCGATGTATTGAACAAAGGTTATGGTATAAGAAAGAAAGTATTGCTGATCATAAAAAAAACAGCATAAGATTTAGATGTAGAGAGAAAAGGATTTAGTAAAAGAAAAAATATGTTTTCACTCGAAGAAAAGCAATACTGACACTGATGTGCAGGAGATTAAAGTGAAGAGAGAGAAGAAAGAAAAAAAAATGATCAAGTGAAGGTACAGGGGATATGGAAGGAAGGACAAGAGAAAGATGAGAGTCAAGGAGATAGAAGATAATTATTTCCCCCAAAGCAAGATGTAAACTCTACTGGTGTGCAGGGGGCAACAATGAGGGAATAAAAAAAATACAGGAGGTGTCAAATAAAATATAAGAGATGGATGGGAATCCCATAGACAATGCATTTCTACTTTCAGAGAATGCCTTTATCAGGGAAGCCTGCAAATGAAAGTGAGTTCCACAAATGGGAAGTGCAAGAAAAGAAACTGTTAGCGTAGAAGAGACAGATTTAATTAGTTCAATGCTAAAAGGGGTGACCTTAAGGCTAATCTAGTAGCACAAGTAAAAACATGAGTTCGAGGTACCAGGAAAAAAAAAGCCTATCAGAGCAGTTGTCATAAAAATACCTGTAGAAAAGACAAAGGGAAGCCTCATCATATAGGTGAGAAAGTGAATGAAGGTGGGCTATCAAGTCAGGATCAATAATTCAGATCCTCCTTTAGATGTACTGAGAAAATGATTTTCTAAAAGTAAATGTTTACAATCATCAACAAAATCAGATAACTTAGATGTACTGAGAAAAGGATTTAGTAAAATAAAGAATTAAGGGTGATCATCAACAAAATACCATACGATTTAGATGTACTGAGTAAAGGATTTAGGAAAGAAAGTGTTGGCGATCATCAAAAATATATCTACTTATATCGATAAAAGAATCTGCTGAAATTCGCCCCCTCACAAAAAAAAAAATTGTTTTTAAAAAATATCAAAATAATAATCAAAACACTTCATTTTACCTGCAGTCGCTAAGTGTTTGAATGTAAATTAATACCAAATTTAATTTTGAATTGAAATTTAGGTATGCTGTTTTTTACAGAGATTTAGTAGAGGTACCTAAAAAACATAATATCAAAACACTTCATTTTACCTGCAGTCACTAAGTGTTTGAATGTAAATACCAAATTTAATTTTGAATTGAAATTTAGGTATGCTGCTTTTACAGAGATTTAGTAGAGGTACCTAAAAAACACGCTTGGGTGATCATGTCTCATTGTGGTGCATTGGATATCAGCTCGGAACGAGAAATCGGGGAGCTGAGTTCGAATTCCAGCCGAATTCATTGCATTCACTTACGCGCAAATACCCTTGGGAAAGGTATTAATCCGTCTATTCCTTCCAGTTATGGGTTAAATAATAGGACAGATTGGGTTCTGTAGCCTTGGTCGGCAACCAGTCTACCGCAGAAAGCAATGGCAACCTACTGCGGGATAATCTTCTGCCCAGTCAGTCATGTCTCTTTCGAGACATGGTCGCCCAAGCGTTTATCACGTATGGCACTTAACTGACTGACCTAAAAAACTCTGGTAACGATTTGGCTCCCCGTTAACGAAAATAAAAACAAGATTTTTACTAAACTTTCATACGTGCTTGAAAAAAATAAAACATTTTGAAAAATAATTAAAAAAATACTTTGATCTTTCCTCTTAATAAAAATATAAATATTTTGATGTAAAAAGTTTGTTTTTAATAAGTTTGGGACCTTTCTTCTTAAATAATATACTGTTTTTTCAGCGATTTAGTGGAGGTACAGCTGTTGTAGTAGTCGCAGTCCTTCCCACCCCATCACCATCTTTCTGGCTGCGGGCTGGCCGTTACCTTCCGTTCACTTCCGGTTTGTAAACATTAGTGAATAAACGCATGCGACTTCACCCCTATCATACCGTGTATATAATCATTTACAGATCCCTCAACATAAATAATACAACAACAATGTCTGAAAAAAAAAAAAAAAAATGCCCTAAACAATAAGAACGAACTTTTTCCATCAAATTCAAATTTCAAATATTTGTTATTATTTTAAGAGGAAAAGTATTTTTTAATTATTTTTCAAAATTTTTTTAATCATTCCTAACAGTAACACCTTCGAAATTTTGGTAAAAAATCTTAAATTTTCTTTTTTGTTGGTTAAAAATAAACTGATTTTTTTTTTGTTTTTTTAGTTAAATGCGAGACTCATTGGGGAATGTAAATCACCTATTATTTTTTTCAAACATTTTGATAGTACCTCATTTCAGAAGTACACACAAATACAGTGTTAGAAAATATTAAAACATTTGTTGTTTTCACTTTTCGTCTAAAATGACGATTCAATGAAGGACGAGATAACTCGTCAATATTTGAAAAATGCCTGAAAAGAATAGGTACCTCCACTTTTTCGGCAAAAATTTACGATACCTAATTTTAAAATTAAAATTTTGAAATAAAAAAACATTCTTCAAGATTTCATTTTAAATTTAAATGAAAGCTTAATGATTAAATTTATTATTTCCATTAATGAGAAAATTCTGGTGTATTTCATATAGAAATTATTAAATTTGAATGTCACATTTAATTTCAATTTCTTAAAATTTTCTTAAAAGCGGCCATTTTCTTAAAATTAATGAATTTGTAAACAAACACAAATCATAAATTTTTAAAAATATTTCAAAAGATTTCTGACACTTTATTTTAGTCCAATTTGAAAATTGAAAGTTTAATTTATCTGAATTGAAACAAATATTACTTATTTATTGCATAAAAAAGTAATATGCAACGAATTATTAACGATTGATCGTGTTTATCAGATCGAATGTTTGACGAAGTGTTAACTGACAAGGTGTTGACAGCTGCTACGGATGGCCAGAAATTACAAATTTTCATAGACATCTATAATTAACAAAAATTAAAAATAACATAAATAAGCCAAAAAATTAACATCTTGATTTGGAATTTTTTAATAAATAAATTATTATTTAATCAGTAATCATTAATAAACTTTAATTAACATTAAGTAAAATAAAAAACTAGTTTTCTATTTCGAAAAAAAAAATGAACACAGTAGAAATGAAAAGTATTGATTTTTTTGTTGAATAACTATTCAACAAAAACATTAATAGAAAATGAAAAACCTAGGCTAATTTCAAATAAGCAGGAAATAAATTTTAAAAATAATTCGAATTAATTAAATATAATTTTCAAAATTAATTTAAATGTTTCTTTTTTATCACAATTAAATAACTGTCAGTGTCATGAAACTGAAAGCGAAACTAAGAAAATACGTTTTTCTATTTCTAGAAAAATTGTGAACACAGTTGAAAAGTCAAACTACTCAACAAACAATTAGAAAATGAAAAACCTAATTTCAAATATGCAGGAAATAAAGTTTAATAATAACTAAAATTAATTAAACATTATTTTCAAAATAAATTTAAATGTCTTTATTAAAATTATAACTGTCATTAAAATAAAAAAATACATTTTTAAACGTCTTTCTTTAACAAAATAAATGTCATTAAAAAAAAAGTGCAAGGACAAAAAGAATTCAAGTTCAGTCAGTATAACTACGACCCTCGACCCTCGCTAATGCTTAGGAATTAAGGAATGTCTTTGATATATGATATTCCCTCCTTAGGTCGGTAAGTAGTTTTTGAGACTGTAAAAGATAAGAGGAGAGAGGTAAGGTAGGCGAACATAGTAAGCTGCTTGACTTGGGGTCAAGGGAGCTACTAATTACTTTCTTCTCCTGTCCATGTATCTGCGTTTTATATCTTTTTTGGAGAACCGCAGCTCATTTGGGATTTATTGTAACAAGACGAGATAAGAAACTAAAATCATTTTAGTAAAATGAAAATTTGACATAAGTAGAATAAAGGGACAAAACTCTTAGATCACGTGACCTGCTACATAATAATGGCACTTATAGTGTACCGTACGTGAAAATAAGGAACCCAAAAAATACAAATAAAATTATTTAAAAAATCATTGAGCCCCCCTAACAAATAATAATCTTTGCAATTTTGGATTCGTAATTTTTTTTTTCACTTAATTATTACATAATCTCAACGGAACAAACAAATACAGAAATTTACACGATTTTAAACTATTAAAATTTTTTTTAAATTATTATAATTAAAATTGAAAAAAATTGAAAAAAAATTCTTGTAAAAATTCATTATTTATCAAATTTTTAAAATTTTTTTCAGACAATATTGTCCTTAATATTATTTATTTACAAAAGCAATTAGGAGCTTTTTTAATTAAGTAATAATGTCATAAATTTATTGGAGTTATTATTTTTCAATTCAGAGCAGATTTGAAGTTCTTTGTTCGCCAACTTGGAAATCACCGACTATGTTTTTTCTATCTCCAATAACTCCTACTTTTAACCAAAAAAAAAATCACTGGAACAAAAAAGTTTTGTGCGAAATTTCATGAAATTAAGTAAGTGGGGGGTAATACATTTGAAAAAAAAATGTTCCTACCAATATTTAAAACAAAACAGAAAATTAAAAATAATTTCATTCATTTCTGAATAAGTCCTGAAAATTTCATTAAAATCGGATAATTATTTGATTTTTACAAGAATTTCCAAATTAATGTGTTTTCTACGGAAAAAACGCGCGTAAAAAAAAACAATGTTATTTTTCGGAGTAGTTGATGACGTAAAACAAAACAAGATTTTTACCAAAATTTCGAACGTGTTAGAAGGATTAAAAAAATTTCAAAAAATAATTAAAAAATAATTTGGTCTTTCATCTTAATAATAAGATAAACATTTTGACGATAAAAATTTATTTTCGTTAAGTTTGTGGCGTTTCGCATTACGCTATGCTGATTTCCCCGTGTTGAATGTAAATTAATACCAAATTTAATTTTGAATTGAAATTTAGGTATGCTGCTTTTACAGAGATTTAGTAGAGGTACCTAAAAAACACGCTTGGGCGATCATGTCTCATTGTGGTGCATTGGATATCAGCTCGGAACGAGAAATCGGGGAGCTGAGTTCGAATTCCAGCCGAATTCATTGCATTCACTTACGCGCAAATACCCTTGGGAAAGGTATTAATCCGTCTATCCCTTCCAGTCATGGGTTAAATAGGACAGATTGGGTTCTGTAGCCTTGGTCGGCAACCAGTCTACCGCAGAAAGCAATGGCAACCTACTGCGGGATAATCTTCTGCCCAGTCAGTCATGTCTCTTTCGAGACATGGTCGCCCAAGCGTTTATCACGTATGGCACTTAACTGACTGACCTAAAAAACTCTGGTAACGATTTGGCTCCCCGTTAACGAAAATAAAAACAAGATGTTTACTAAAATTTCATACGTGCTTGAAAAAAATAAAACATTTTGAAAAATAATTAAAAAAATACTTTGATCTTTCCTCTTAATAAAAATATAAATATTTTGATGTAAAAAGTTTGTTTTTAATAAGTTTGGGACCTTTCTTCTTCATAAATAATATACTGTTTTTTCAGCGATTTAGTGGAGGTACAGCTGTTGTAGTAGTCGCAGTCCTTCCCACCCCATCACCATCTTTCTGGCTGCGGGCTGGCCGTTACCTTCCGTTCACTTCCGGTTTGTAAACATTAGTGAATAAACGCATGCGACTTCACCCCTATCATACCGTGTATATAATCATTTACAGATCCCTCAACATAAATAATACAACAACAATGTCTGAAAAAAAAAAAAAAAAGGCCCTAAACAATAAGAACGAACTTTTTCCATCAAATTCAAATTTCAAATATTTGTTATTATTTTAAGAGGAAAAGTATTTTTTAATTATTTTTCAAAATTTTTTTAATCATTCCTAACAGTAACACCTTCGAAATTTTGGTAAAAAATCTTAAGTTTTCTTTTTTGTTGGTTAAAAATAAACTGATTTTTTTTTTGTTTTTTTAGTTAAACGCGAGACTCATTGGGGAATGTAAATCACCTATTATTTTTTTCAAACATTTTGATAGTACCTCATTTCAGAAGTACACACAAATACAGTGTTAGAAAATATTAAAACATTTGTTGTTTTCACTTTTCGTCTAAAATATGACGATTCAATGAAGGACGAGATAACTCGTCAATATTTGAAAAATGCCTGAAAAGAAAGGTTAATTTAGACGGAAATTCAGTTTTATTTTTCATTCTCATTCGTTTTAGGCTATTGTCTTTCAATTAAAAGCGAAATGTAAGCGAATTTTTTTTCATAGAAGAAGACATTTAAAAAATGATTTCAAATGCTTTTGTTTTTTTGTCTTTTTAGGAAATCCGTTAATGTTCGTCTAACTTACCTTTTTTCAGGGCGAATCTAAAAGCTTTTCGTAGAAAAACAAACAGGATTAAATTTCTCTAACTTGATATTTGGCAACTTAGGATTTGGCAATCAATAAAACTTCTGATTTTTAAAGAAATTGCAATTTAAAAAAGATTAATTATATGAAAATAGATCGGATCTGACTTCTGAATAAAACGAATTGCTGAAAACGGTGTAAATGAAGAATTTGTTCCTTGTCCAAAAATAGTCGTGGGCATTAAATTTTTTTTTTTTTTTTTTGACAAAAAGACATAACAGCAAAATTAAGGGAAAAAAAAACACTTAAAAATCCACCGATTGTTTAAGAGATTTGTTTCAATGAATTTGAATAACTTCAAGAATTAATTGACATTCTTTGTTAAAAATGTAATACAAAATTTTTCCTTACAAATTTAAAATATAATGAAAATGACATTTATTTATAATGCTAACTAAGGTTACACCAAGGTAAAAAATAACATTAGAAATACCCTGTCTCTCTCTCATATAGATAGATAGATAGATAGATAGATAGATAGATAGATAGATAGATGAAAGAATGGTAAACTTTGAAAAGAAAACACAAGCTACTCATGCATTTATGTATAGTTCATTCGGTAATGAATTTGAACACTCTCAGTTCTTGGCATGTGTTTACATTGTATATTACATGCTAAAGTCAGCCTTCCTCTACCGAGTGGCCATAGTTCAGAAACAGAATCACCGACTGACATCAATTCAATCCTGGCTAGAAGCCATGGCATGTCTAACCAAACTGATGAGCTGTGAAAAAGCAAAACAGATCTGTCTGTGGATGACTATATATATATATATATATATATATATATATATATATAAAATGCACAAAATTAAAATTATAAAATGGCAATAGTTTACATATCACACTGCATATAGCTAAAAGAAGCAATTAAGCAGACATCCAATCAGGTGTACATTAAAAGAAAATCAATAAAAAAAATTAATCACCTACATAATAAAAATAAATGTAAATAAGAAGAAAACCAAACAATCGTAAATGGGACCAATCCTAAAAAAAAAAATAACAAGTCACGCCGAGTTCTATATAAATAATAAAAAAAAAAGAAACATGACTTAACAGCTAGAAACCTTGTTACAGTGCATTTTTTCATTTTACAATAAGAGCACGGAAAAAAATATTACCTCAAAAATAAAAATTTTTATTACAACCGAGAACAAGTGACAAGCCTTCCCAAGATTATTACTATGCATGCTATGGGATTTTATAAGACAGTATACTGTACATTGATTGGTCAGTATGTATCATACCATTTCTTGGAAACACCTTTCCTAGAATTTAAATATTTCAAACCAAAATCAGCCAAAACAACTGCCAGACAGTATGAAAAAGAAAGCGTGCCTTGTAAATGGACCCTAGTGGAAAAAGACCTTAGTTGAGATTTGACGATAACTTTAAATCCATCACTTATAGAAATTAACTACTTCAAAGAAATTCACCAAACCTTAAAAAAAAAATAAAATAAAAAGTGTGGCAAAAGGTAAAAAATGAGAATGAGAGAGGCTGGTCATCTTTGGTCTAACTTTATCTGGCCAAATTCACTCACCCAAGCAGACATAATACATCCTTCCACCATAATACCTCATTTATACAAAACAGACATATCCATACCAATCCTAAACTAATGTAGTCGTGGATATTTTAACTGCCTTCACCTTTTTGTTTAGCGTACTTGTGAGAACAGCATGAAGTATGTCTAAGGCTTTATTCGTCAAACCATTCAATTACAACCGTGGAAATTGTAAATAATTACAACAAAGTCATTATCAATTCGGTACATCTACTTTTTCGTTGATGAAAAATGCCCCAAAATGACTAAACCAAAATCTCATTTTCAAAACCTTTGTTATAATTAAGGAGGAAAGGATAAATTACTTTTTTTATTATTTTAATAATTTATACTCCTTTCTAGCATGTTCAGAATTTTGGCAAAAAATCTTCTCTTTTTTTTGCATTAGTGGTCAATGTAATATTTATATTTAATGTCTTGTTTCAGGTGAAAAACATTCATTTGAATTTTTTTGTTTTTTTGTTTTTTGCTGTGAAAATTTTTAAGAATTCATACTTAAAACAAAGATATTGATGCCAAGGAAAATGAACATTCCTATTTACTGGCCTTACTTTAGGCTATTATATTTGAAAAAAAAAACAGGAATTGACATTCAAAGATGACATTTAAATGATTTCAAATGCATTTTTGTGACCTTTAAGGAAATCTCTGATGGTTCATCTATTTTACCTTTCACTTCTCAGGGTGAAGAAAAGTTTTTCATCAAAAAACAAGCAAGATTAAATTGCTGTTGTTGAACTTGATTAAAAATCTCTTAGGTTAAAACTAATATAGTCAGTGGTGGCATCCTTCTGATTTACAAAAATTATTCTTAAAAGGATAACAGTTGCTGAGGTAACGGCTCTATATCCATTGGAAAAAAATGAATAAATATTAGAGGATGTGAATTGTGAAATTAGCATGAATCCAAATTTTTGAGAAAAAATCTTAAGAGGTATAGAATGTATATTTTGAGAGACAATTTATAAAACTTATTAAGATTTATTTGGAAATTTAGATACCTTGACTAAAAATTTGTATGGGTAAAACTGATACAGTCAGTAATGGCATTTTTTCGATTTGCATGAAATGATTTCGGAAAGGAAAAAAGTTGGGGCTGAGGGCTGTCTCTTGAATTTGGTAAAAAAGAAAAAATCTAAGAGTCAAGTCCACAAATACAATGAAAAGAAATGATCTTTGCAGAAAAGGAAGAAAATCAACCTAAATTTCACATTCATTTTTATAGTCAGGTACATGTATTTACAAAGTAATTCTTATTGTTCCTTTTTGTGGCTATGCAAAACACCAAAAGTTCTATTTTTTGTAAGAATTTGCCACAAGTGAGTCAGCCAAGTTCATAATGATTTTGTTGAAAGTGAAGAAAAACATCTACATTCGTGTGTGTGTACAAGTATATGCTGGATTTTTAAATGTAACTGCTTGCTGATTGTGTGCAAAAGCAGCAATTTAAATATGATAAGCAAAAGCGATAAATTTTGACTTATGTCCATCACGGCTTTGTATGCATTTCTGCAAAGAAAAATTCTCACCGGCTGATGTGGTCTCATGTTAACTTATACTGAGCCAAAGATCTTGTCATTGAATATCTGTGCTTTATCTGCCATTGTTATGGTAACGTGTGCTAAGCCAAGACCTTGTTCATTGTCCAAAATTTGTTGCTGTCCATTCTTTCAGCTGCCATTGTCATGGTAACATGTATTGCAGCAGGAGTTTAGTAAAAGTTTGTTACCAAGTTTCCATTCATTTCCTCTCATTGACAGGGTAACATGTCGAGGCAAGGCCTTGTTTTGTTGTCCAAGGTCATGTCGCTGACTTTCCTTGTCTTTTCTCGGGCAATCATTTTTGCGGTTTCTGTTCAACAAATCCCATCCAAATTTTTGATGTGAATATTTATTAGGCTAAGAGAAGGTGATGAAATATTGGCCTGAATACAATTGCATATAAAATATATCATAGAAATGTGTTGCTATGTTCTTTATTATTACTTTATTATTATGCTTACAATACGCACTGAAGTTCTCTTCCTTTGGCAAATCATCATTTGTTAATTGAAAGGCATTTCAGGTCATCTAAAAACAAGTGCTGCATACCAGAGTCTGGTTGAGAGAAAGTGACAAAATATTGACCTGAATAAAGTTGCATATAAAATATATCATAGAAATGTGTTGCTATGTTCTTTATTATTACTTTATTATTATCCTTACCACATGCACTGGAGCTCTCTTCCTTTGGCAAATCATCATTTGTTAATTGAAAGGCATTTCATGTCAACTAAAAACAAGTGCTGCATACCAGAGTCTGGCCTAGAGAAAGTGATGAAATATTGGCCTGAATAAAATTGCATATAAAATATATCATAAAAATGTGTTGCTATGTTCTTTATTATATATTTTTTTTTTTAATCATCTCACCCCAAGCAAGGCATTCCACTGCCACTATTGCGCATGGGGCTACATAGGGGAAGGTAAAGAGAAGGAGTGGATAGACATAGGGAATGTCAGGAGGAAGGTGACAGATGAGTAAGGATACCGAGGATGAGTGTCGGGCAGATGGGAAGAGTGCTTGATAGAATGGGAGCAGGTTAGTGTGTTAGGAGGTGTGTATTGACCTTACATTTAAACTCCTGGAGATTGTAGCCATCGGGGAAGCAATCGTTTGGAAGAGAATTCCACAGTCGGGAAGTGCGAGGAAAGAAACTGTTGGAGTAGAAGTTACGGCTGCATTTTATCGGTTTCACTGTAAAAGGATGGGATCTAGTTGCTAATCTAGTATCTCGTGCAAATTCGTATTTAGGGGGCACCAGTGATCTAAGTTCATCGGAGCAGAAGCCGTGAAAGTATTTATAGAAGAGACACAGGGAAGCCACGTCTCGCCGGTGGGAGAGAGACTGCATGCCGTCTGCCAAGTCGGTATCTATCACATTACAGACCCTCCTCTGAACCTTATCGAGAAGCCCGAGGAGAACAGCAGGGGCACCCGACCAGATATGGCAGCAGTATTCAATGCACGGGCGGATGGTAGATTTGTAAATGTGCAGTATAGATTTAGTCGGAAAAAACTTCCGGGCCCTACACAGAGAACCGACTTTCATAGCAGCGGATTTAGCAATGGATTCGATATAGTCATTCCATTTGAGGTCCGCTGAAAGTGTGAGACCAAGGAGGCGTAGTGTTTTACTCTCTGGGAGGCAAGCCTGGTCCATGCTAATGAGAAGTAGGTGAGATTGTCGATGATGGTTAATTGACAGTAGCTTCGTTTTAGAAGCATTAAAATTTACTAGCCATTTCTTACCCCAGTCCAATATGGATTGGAGTTCTTTTTCAATCTCGGCTGCGAGGTTAGCTTTGACGCCTCCAGATTTTTGTAGGAGGCGAGAGTAAACTGTGGTGTCATTGGCGTACAAACCTATTTGGGCTCTTATGGAATCAGGGAGATCATTAATGTATATCAAGAAGAGTGTAGGACCTAAGATGGATCCTTGGGGGACACCTGCATTTGTATGGTAGTTCTGAGAGGCATGTCCATTTAATACCACCTTCATTGTTCGGTTAGAGAGGAATGACTGGATTAGTTCAAAGAAATGTCCTGTTATACCATAGCTCCGCAGTTTACACAGAAGGCCAGCATGCCAATCTCTGTTGAACGCCTTAGATATATCCAATGCAACGGTTCGAGCTTCGCCATTCCTGTCGAGTGCCTGGTATATGTACTCGGTGATGGTCGTTAGCATATCAGCAGTAGACCTGGTGAAGCGGAATCCATATTGCTTGTCCGAGAGGAGCCTGTGTGCTGTGAGATGCTGAACCACCCTGGCCTTGATAATGGCTTTGAACACTTTGCCAAAGATCGGAAGAAGGCTGATAGGGCAGTAATTTGCAGGGTCAGAGGGTTCTCCAGTGTTTTTAAATATAGGAACTATAGAGGAAGATTTCCAACAGGCAGGAAAGCAGTAAGCAGATAGGCAGAGGTTGTAGAGCTTAGAAAGGATAGAGGAGAGTTCAGGGGCACATTTCTTTAAGACTATGGTTGGGATTCCGTCACCACCGCTCGCTTTATGAGGGTCAAGTTTTAAGATTATTTTAGAGACAAGCGAATGTGTAATGTGGACGTCATTCAGTTGTGCTTCGGTTCTAGGTGAGAAGTCGGGTGTAAAAACTCCAGATGAGTCCAGACTCGAATTGTTCGAGAATCTGCGGGCAAAACATTCAGCCTTATCTGCTGGGGAGGTGAGGACCTCAAATTTGTTGATTAGCGGGCGTATTGTGGACTTGCTCTTGTTAAGTACTCTTTTACAGAGTCGCCAGTAGTCTTTAGAGCCGAATTTAGAGCATGCTATGCGTTGCTTCATTCTGGCAGCAAACAACATCTTAGCCTCATTAAGTATCCTTTTACACTTATTACGAGCTGAAGTGAAAAGGCGCCTGTTTTGTTCCGACGCATAGTTACGATACAGTCGGAAGAAATGATTCCGGTGGGCAATGGCAGCCGAGCAGGCGGGTGAGAACCATGGAGACGAATGAGATTTAAGCTGGAATTTCCTAGCAGGGATGAAGGCATCGATGCCAGCCTTAACCCAGGAGGAGACCTCGGATGCACATTCTTCGATGGGAAGACTAAAGACGTTGTTCCAAGGGATGTCACAGAGGAAGTCTCGGAACGAATCCCAGTCTGCTCTTTGATAGCAGTAGGATATTCTACTTGTCTGTGTTTCATGGGTCGGGCGGGAGTGGAGTGAAATATTGACGGACACTACAGTGTGGTCAGAGTTTCCAAGTGGGCAGAGTTGTCTGGTAGTGCAAGAGTCTGGGATGGAAGTGAAGCAGAGGTCTAGAAGTGAGTCCCTTCCGTTAGGGTTGTCGGAGAAACGCGTGGGGAAGTCCACTACTTGCGTAAGGGATTGGGTGATTGAAAAGTTCATGGTGTAGACACCAGCAGCGTCAGTGACAGCGTTCTCCAGCCACTTGGTGTGGTGAGCGTTAAAGTCACCAAACACGAATACATGGGCAGAGGGATGGGTAGAAATGGCTTTGTCAATATTGTCAGAAATGATGTCAAGTAACGAACAGTCAGGGGAGGAAGGAGAGCAGTAGAGAAAGAAGAGATAGCTAATCGAGCTGAGAAGTGAGAGGCGGAAGCACATGAAAGAATGATCTGGGGATTCAAAAGATGACACCCTAGCTAAAGGAAGGTGTTCGCTGACATAGACACCAAGCCCATGCATATGAACATTGAAGTCCTTCCTGAAGAGGGGAAGGTAGCCAGGAACGTAGAACTCGGATGAGGGGATAGAAGGGTTAAGATAGGTTTCACATAGGGCTAATATATCAGGTGAGTTATTATGGAGGAAAGAATCTACGCTGGGGAAGTTGGTGCGGATGCCACGTATGTTAGTGAAAGAGATGCAGACAGGTTTAGGCGTTTTCAAATGAGCTGGTTTAGTTTTGTTATTATGTTTGCTTTTTTCCATAGTAATTCTGTTAAGGAGTGGTCTTAGAATAGAATCAGTTGGTCAATCATTTGCAACTTGTGAAGAATGGAAACTGGCGCAGCCTACAACATAATGTGGCCTCGGGGTTGCCCACCGAACGTTCATGCAGGGACGCCCGTCCATGCGCGATATGGCACTACAAGAACCCCGTATTATTATCCTTACCACATGCAATGGAACTCCCTTCCTTTGACAAATCATCATTTTCACCTTCAATTTCTTTATCAACATTAATTCCTGCAGGAAATTTCTCTTCAACTTTTATTTTTATATATATCTCCACCATATTTGAATTTTTTCCCTCTTCCTCCATGTTTAGGTTCTGATTTACATTCACAATCCTCATCTTTGCATTTTGATTTATCTACATATTTCTTCTGTAGGAAAACATGTAAACATACAACACGTTTTCTTTCCTCAAATACTCTGGTAGCTTTTAACCTTGGTAAGCTACGTCAATCATTCTAATCAATAGAATAAAAATCAAATAGAAAAAAGCATACTCAAAGGTATGGCAAAGTTTTATTTATTGTACTAAGATACAATTAGGCACAAAGCCAAAAGTGGGGTTGGAAAAAAAGGTTCATTTTTTTAATTTTTAACTATCCAGACTTAAATAAATGTAGGTAAATCGCATGAGAGTCTGCTTTTTGATCAACCGAAAGAAAGAAAACATTGTTTTGAAAACTCCTCCATAAGATAAACATGGTATAAAATTCTTTTTTGAGTCCTTTGAAAAAACAATTGAAATTTCATTTAACATTTTTGGGGTGTTCACATTCTGAGTATAATTCATTTTTATATCTGGTCTTCTCGTATTTCTAGAAATTTCAAATGTAGCAATTGGAATATTTTTTATTCAAATGCCTGAATGATCCTGCTCAGTGATAAAATATTTTCTCAAGGTTTTTTTTTAAATCAAAAAATATTTACCAAACATTTTAACAAAGTTTCAATGTGTTTGTTTACAACTGATTTTGAAAACATTGAAAAAAAAAACAAAAAAAAAAACAAAAAAAAAAACAAATATTCTAATTTTATTATATTATGAAGTTACATAGTCGAAATGTTTCTGTTATTATTAAGAGTTCATACAAAAGGACTTTTATCATTTTATTAAAATGTTTAACCCTTTCTTGTACATTCAAAAGTTTGATTAAATATCTTTTTTCATGATGTCATGCTAAAAACATAATTCATGTCAGGTGGAAAAAACAGATTTTGAAATTTTTACAAAAATGAAATAATCGTCAGATTTTTAAAGAAACTTTCGAAACAAAAACGAATGAAATCATTTTGAATTACTTATTTAGAAATTACTTGGTAATTTACATATTTAATAAAAACATGGTTTCTCTCCATTGTTAATTTGATTGTGTTTATTTAAATTGCAGCTGGCTGAAAATGCTGATCCACATATTCACAAGAATATGATTTCTCTTCAGTGTGAATTTGCTTATGTGTTTTCAAGGAAAAAGTATGTGAAAATGCCGATCCACATATTTCACAAGAATATGGTTTCTCCCCAGTATGAATTCGATTGTGCCTTTGCAAACCTAGCTTTATGTGAAAATGCTGATCCACATATTTCACAAGAATATGGTTTTTCTCCAGTGTGAATTCGCATATGCATTTTCAAGTTAGAATTATGTGAAAATGCTGATCCACATATTTCACAAGAATATGGTTTCTCTCCAGTGTGAAATTCGCACATGCATTTTCAAGTAAGATTTATCTGAAAATGCTGATCCACATATATCACAAGAATATGGTTTCTCTCCAGTATGAATTCTCACATGTGTCTTCAACTGATAATTATTTGAAAATGTGGATCCACATATTTCACAAGAATATGGTTTCTCCCCAGTGTGAATTTGAATGTGCCTTTTTCAAGTGATAATTATTTGAAAATGCTGATCCACATATTTCACAAGAATATGGTTTCTCTCCAGTGTGAATTTGAATGTGATTTCTCAAGTGGGCATTTTGTGAAAATGCTGATCCACATATTTCACAAGAATATGGTTTTTCTCCAGTGTGAATTTGAATGTGCGATTTCAAATTTAGAATTATTTGAAAACGCTGATCCACATATATCACAAGAATATGGTTTCTCTCCAGTATGAATTCTCACATGCCTTTTCAAGAGGTAATTATCTGAAAATGTTGATCCACATATTTCACAAGAATATGGTTTCTCTCCAGTATGAATTCTCACATGTCTCTTCAACTGATAATTATTTGAAAATGTAGATCCACATATTTCACAAGAATATGGTTTCTCTCCAGTGTGAATTTGAATGTGCAATTTCAATTGAGAATTATTTGAAAACGCTGATCCACATATATCACAAGAATATGGTTTCTCTCCAGTATGAATTCTCACATGCCTTTTCAAGCGGTAATTATCTGAAAACGTTGATCCACATATTTCACAAGAATATGGTTTCTCTCCAGTATGAATTCTCACATGTCTCTTCAACTGATAATTATTTGAAAATGCAGATCCACATATTTCACAAGAATATGGTTTCTCTCCAGTGTGAATTTGAATGTGATTTCTCAAGTGGGCATTTTGTGAAAATGCAGATCCACATATTTCACAAGAATATGGTTTCTCTCCAGTGTGAATCCTAATGTGACATTTCAAAGCAAAATTAGTTGAAAATGCAGATCCACATATTTCACAAGAATATGGTTTTTCTCCAGTGTGAATTTGAATGTGCGATTTCAATTGAGAATTATTTGAAAATGCTGATCCACATATATCAGAAGAATATGGTTTCTCTTCAGAGTGAATCTGACTGTGCTTTTTCAAATCAGAACTTTTGGAAAATGCTGAGGCACATATTTCACAAGGATATAGTTTCTCTCCTGTATGAGTTTGCATGTGTCCTTTCAGTTGAAAATTATCTAGAAATGCTGCATAATATTTTTCAAAAGAACATGGTTTCTCTCCAGTGTAAATTTGCACATTGTTTCATTTGAGAATTATCTGGAAAAAATAAAATAAAATAAACAGATAAAAATCCTCGTTAAATTTAATATGTGGTCAACAACAGTCATTACCTCATTTAATAACAAATAAAAAAAGGAAACTGAATGTTTTATCTGACACTAACCAAAATAGGATTCAGTAAAAATCAATGCATTTTTTGTTCTGCTCTGAATTCATATAAAATTTACATCACCTTTTTTAAATGAATATATAAGAATATATTCATTTAAAATATCCATACCATTTCGATGTATTGAACAAAGGTTATGGTATAAGAAAGAAAGTATTGCTGATCATCAAAAAAACAGCATAAGATTTAGATGTAGAGAGAAAAGGATTTAGTAAAAGAAAAAATATGTTTTCACTCAAAGAAAAGCAATACTGACACTGATGTGCAGGAGATTAAAGTGAAGAGAGAGAAGAAAGAAAAAAAAATGATCAAGTGAAGGTACAGGGGATATGGAAGGAAGGACAAGAGAAAGATGAGAGTCAAGGAGATAGAAGATAATTATTTCCCCCAAAGCAAGATGTAAACTCTACTGGTGTGCAGGGGTCAACAATGAGGGAATAAAAAAAATACAGGAGGTGTCAAATAAAATATAAGAGATGGATGGGAATCCCATAGACAATGCATTTCTACTTTCAGAGAATGCCTTTATCAGGGAAGCCTGCAAATGAAAGTGAGTTCCACAAATGGGAAGTGCAAGAAAAGAAACTGTTAGCGTAGAAGAGACAGATTTAATTAGTTCAATGCTAAAAGGGGTGACCTTAAGGCTAATCTAGTAGCACAAGTAAAAACATGAGTTCGAGGTACCAGGAAAAAAAAAGCCTATCAGAGCAGTTGTCATAAAAATACCTGTAGAAAAGACAAAGGGAAGCCTCATCATATAGGTGAGAAAGTGAATGAAGGTGGGCTATCAAGTCAGGATCAATAATTCAGATCCTCCTTTAGATGTACTGAGAAAATGATTTTCTTAAAGTAAGTGTTTACAATCATCAACAAAATCAGATAACTTAGACGTACTGAGAAAAGGATTTAGTAAAATAAAGAATTAAGGGTGATCATCAACAAAATACCATACGATTTAGATGTACTGAGTAAAGGATTTAGAAAAGAAAGTGTTGGCGATCATCAAAAATATATCTACTTATATCGATAAAAGAATCTGCTGAAATTCGCCCCCTCACAAAAAAAAAATTGTTTTTAAAAAATATCAAAATAATAATCAAAACACTTCATTTTACCTGCAGTCGCTAAGTGTTTGAATGTAAATTAATACCAAATTTAATTTTGAATTGAAATTTAGGTATGCTGCTTTTGCAGAGATTTAGTAGAGGTACCTAAAAAACACGCTTGGGCGATCATGTCTCATTGTGGTGCATTGGATATCAGCTCGGAACGAGAAATCGGGGAGCTGAGTTCGAATTCCAGCCGAATTCATTGCATTCACTTACGCGCAAATACCCTTGGGAAAGGTATTAATCCGTCTATTCCTTCCAGTCATGGGTTAAATAATAGGACAGATTGGGTTCTGTAGCCTTGGTCGGCAACCAGTCTACCGCAGAAAGCAATGGCAACCTACTGCGGGATAATCTTCTGCCCAGTCAAGTCATCTCTCTTTCGAGACATGATCGCCCAAGCGTTTATCACGTATGGCACTTAACTGACTGACCTAAAAAACTCTGGTAACGATTTGGCTCCCCGTTAACGAAAATAAAAACAAGATTTTTACTAAAATTTCATACGTGCTTGAAAAAAATAAAAAATTTTGAAAAATAATTAAAAAAATACTTTGATCTTTCCTCTTAATAAAAATATAAATATTTTGATGTAAAAAGTTTGTTTTTAATAAGTTTAAGACCTTTCTTCTTCATAAATAATATACTGTTTTTTCAGCGATTTAGTGGAGGTACAGCTGTTGTAGTAGTCGCAGTCCTTTCCCACCCCATCACCATCTTTCTGGCTGCGGGCTGGCCGTTACCTTCCGTTCACTTCCGGTTTGTAAACATTAGTGAATAAACGCATGCGACTTCACCCCTATCATACCGTGTATATAATCATTTACAGATCCCTCAACATAAATAATACAACAAGAATGTCTGAAAAAAAAAAAATGCCCTAAACAATAAGAACGAACTTTTTCCATCAAATTCAAATTTCAAATATTTGTTATTATTTTAAGAGGAAAAGTATTTTTTAATTATTTTTCAAATTTTTTTTAATCATTCCTAACAGTAAGACCTTCGAAATTTTGGTAAAAAATCTTACATTTTCTTTTTTGTTGGGTAAAAATAAACTGATTTTTTTTTTTGTTTTTTAGTTAAACGCGAGACTCATTGGGGAATTTAAATCACCTATTATTTTTTTTTCAAACATTTTGATAGTACCTCATTTCAGAAGTACACACAAATACAGTGTTAGAAAATATTAAAACATTTGTTGTTTTCACTTTTCGTCTAAAAAATGACGATTCAATGAAGGACGAGATAACTCGTCAATATTTGAAAAATACCTGAAAAGAAAGATTAATTTAGACGGAAAGTCAGTTTTATTTTTCATTCTCATTCGTTTTAGGCTATTGTCTTTCAATTAAAAGCGAAATGTAAGCGAATTTTTTTCATAGAAGAAGACATTTAAAAAATGATTTCAAATGCTTTTGTTTTTTTGTCTTTTTAGGAAATCCGTGAATGTTCGTCTAACTTACCTTTTTTCAGGGCGAATCTAAAAGCTTTTCGTAGAAAAACAAACAGGATTAAATTTCTCTAACTTGATATTTGGCAACTTAGGATTTGGCAATCAATAAAACTTCGGATTTTTAAAGAAATTGCAATTTAAAAAAGATTAATTATATGAAAATAGATCGGATCTGACTTCTGAATAAAACGAATTGCTGAAAACGGTGTAAATGAAGAATTTGTTCCTTGTCCAAAAATAGTCGTGGGCATTAATTTTTTTTTTTTTTTTTTAAAGTCATAACAGCAAAATTAAGGAGAAAAAAACACTTAAAAATCCACCGATTGTTTAAGAGATTTGTTTCAATGAATTTGAATAACTTCAAGAATTAATTGACGTTATTTGTTAAAAATGTAATCCACAATTTTTCCTTACAAATTTAAAATATAATGAAAATGACATTTATTTATACATGCTAACTAAGGTTACACCAAGGTAAAAAATAACATTAGAAATACCCTGTCTCTCTGATAGATAGATAGATGAAGGAATGGTAAACTTTGAAAAAAAAAACACAAGCTACTCAGGCATTTATGTATAATTCATTTGGTAATGAATTTGAACACTCTCAGCTCTTGGCATGTGTTTACATTGTATATTACATGCTAAAGTCAGCCTTCCTCTACCGAGTGGCCATAGTTCAGAAACAGAATTACCGACTGACATCAATTCAATCCTGGCTAGAAGCCATGGCATGTCTAACCAAACTGATGAGCTGTGAAAAAGCAAAACAGATCTGTCTGTGGATGACTATTGTGATATGTAAACTATTGCCATTTTATAATTTTAATTTTGTGCATTTTATATATATATATATATATATATATATATATATAAAATGCACAAAATTAAAATTATAAAATGGGAATAGTTTACATATCACAATGCATATAGCTAAAAGAAGCAATTAAGCAGACATCCAATCAGGTGTACATTAAAAGAAAATCAATAAAAAAAATTAATCACCTACATAATAAAAATAAATGTAAATAAGAAGAAAACCAAACAATCGTAAATGGGACCAATCCTAAAAAAAAAATAACAAGTCACGCCGAGTTCTATATAAATAATAAAAAAAAAGAAACGACTTAACAGCTAGAAACCTTGTTACAGTGCATTTTTTCATTTTACAATATGAGCACAGAAAAAAATATTACCTCAAAAATAAAAATTTTTATTACAACCGAGAACAAGTGACAATAAGCCTTCCCAAGATTATTACTATGCATGCCATGGGATTTTATAAGACAGTATACTGTACATTGATTGGTCAGTATGTATCATACCATTTCTTGGAAACACCTTTCCTAGAATTTAAATATTTCAAACCAAAATCAGCCAAAACAACTGCCAGACAGTATGAAAAAGAAAGCGTGCCTTGTAAATGGACCCTAGTGGAAAAAGACCTTAGTTGAGATTTGACGATAACTTTAAATCCATCACTTATAGAAATTAACTACTTCGAAGAAATTCACGAAACCTTAAAAAAAAATAAAATAAAAAGTGTGGCAAAAGGTAAAAAATGAGAATGAGAGAGGCTGGTCATCTTTGGTCTAACTTTATCTGGCCAAATTCACTCACCCAAGCAGACAGAATACATCCTTCCACCATAATACCTCATTTATACAAAACAGACATATCCATACCAATCCTAAACTAATGTAGTCGTGGATATTTTAACTGCCTTCACCTTTTTGTTTAACGTACTTGTGAGAACAGCATGAAGTATGTCTAAGGCTTTATTCGTCAAACCATTCAATTACAACCGTGGAAATTGTAAATAATTACAACAAAGTCATTATCAATTCGGTACATCTACTTTTTCGTTGATGAAAAATGCCCCAAAATGACTAAACCAAAATCTCATTTTCAAAACCTTTGTTATAATTTAGGAGGAAAGGATAAATTACTTTTTTTATTATTTTAATAATTTATACTCCTTTCTAGCATGTTCAGAATTTTGGCAAAAAATCTTCTCTTTTTTTTGCATTAGTGGTCAATGTAATATTTATATTTAATGTCTTGTTTCAGGTGAAAAACATTCATTTGAATTTTTTTGTTTTTTTGTTTTTTGCTGTGAAAATTTTTAAGAATTCATACTTAAAACAAAGATATTGATGCCAAGGAAAATGAACATTCCTATTTACTGGCCTTACTTTAGGCTACTATATTTGAAAAAAAAAAACAGTAATTAACATTCAATGATGACATTTAAATGATTTCAAATGCATTTTTCTGACCTTTAAGGAAATCTGTGATGGTTCATCTATTTTACCTTTCACTTCTCAGGGTGAAGAAAAGTTTTTCATCAAAAAACAAGCAAGATTAAATTGCTGTTGTTGAACTTGATTAAAAATCTCTTAGGGTAAAACTAATATAGTCAGTGGTGGCATCCTTCTGATTTACAAAAATTATTCTTAAAAGGATAACAGTTGCTGAGGTAACGGCTCTATATCCATTGGAAAAAAATGAATAAATATTAGAGGATGTGAATTGTGAAATTAGCATGAATCCAAATTTTTGAGAAAAAATCTTAAGAGGTATAGAATGTATATTTTGAGAGACAATTTATAAAACTTATTAAGATTTGTTTGGACATTTAGATACCTTGACTAAAAATTTGTATGGGTAAAACTGATACAGTCAGTAATGGCATTTTTTTGATTTGCATGAAATGATTTCGGAAAGGAAAAAGTTGGGGCTGAGGGCTGTCTCTTGAATTCGGTAAAAAAGAAAAAATCTAAGAGTCAAGTCCACAAATACAATGAAAAGAAATGATCTTTGCAGAAAAGGAAGAAAACCAAGCTGAATTTCACATTAATATTTATAGTCAGGTACATGTATTTACAAAGTAATTCTTATTGTTCCTTTTTGTGGCTATGCAAAACACCAAAAGTTCTATTTTTTGTAAGAGTTTGCCACAAGTGAGTCAGCCAAGTTCATAATGATTTTGTTGAAAGTGAAGAAAAACATTTACATTCGTGTGTGTGTACAAGTATATGCTGGATTTTTAAATGTAACTGCTTGCTGATTGTGTGCAAAAGCAGCAATTTAAATATGATAAACAAAAGCGATAAATTATGGCTTATGTCCATCACGGCTTTGTATGCATTTCTGCAAAGAAAAATTCTCACCGGCTGATGTGGTCTCATGTTAACTTATACTGAGCCAAAGATTTTGTCATTGAATATCTGTGCTTTATCTGCCATTGTTATGGTAACGTGTGCTAAGCCAAGACCTTGTTCATTGTCCAAAATTTGTTGCTGTCCATTCTTTCAGCTGCCATTGTCATGGTAACATGTATTGCAGCAGGAGTTTAGTAAAAGTTTGTTACCAAATTTCCATTCATTTCCTCTCAATGCCAGGGTAACATGTCGAGGCAGGGCCTTGTTTTGTTGTCCAAGGTCATGTCGCTGACTTTCCTTGTCTTTTCTCTGGCAATCATTTTTGGGGTTTATGTTCAACAAATCCCATCCAAATTTTTGATGTGAATGTTCTTTCGGCTAAGAGAAAGTGATGAAATATTGGCCTGAATAAAATTGCATATAAAATATATCATAGAAATGTGTTGCTATGTTCTTTATTATTACTTTATTATTATCCTTACCACATGCACTGGAGCTCTCTTCCTTTGGCAAATCATCATTTGTTAATTGAAAGGCATTTCAGGTCAACTAAAAACAAGTGCTGCATACCAGAGACTGGTTGAGAGAAAGTGATGAAATATTGGCCTGAATAAAATTGCATATAAAATATATCATAGAAATGTGTTGCTATGTTCTTTATTATTACTTTATTATTATCCTTACCACATGCACTGGAACTCTCCTCCTTTGGCAAATCATCATTGTTACCTTCAATTTCTTTATCAATGTTAATTCCTGCAGGAAATTCCTCTTCAACTTGTATTTCTATATTTGTCTCCACCATATTTGATTTTTTTCCCTCTTCTTTCATTGATTGTTCTGATTTACATTCACCATACTCGTCACCCCTTCACATATGATGATAGCATACGGAAGTGTTGGTTAAAAATAGAAGTAAATAATTACAGGGGTTCATCCGATACATTCAATGATTGTTTAAATCTCTTCTTAAATTCAATTTTTAAAATTTCCTACCTTTTCTTTCTTATTCATTCTTCTTATTCCTTTTCATTTCATTCATTCAATATAATAATTTCAAATTTAATCCATCGTAATAATTCAAATATAAAAAATAATCTTTTAATATGCACTAGATTTGTTTTTTCTGAAAATGTTTAGATTCAATCCATTGCTATGTGTAGTTGTTTTGAGAGCATATAATGTTCCAGGATTGGCACCACAAACTCATAAAATTTGTCATGGATCAACGTCACTGGAGCATTTAGACCCGAATGTTACTTAAACCAATGTACCTCATCATTTACTATCAAAATAAACTATAATCCTCATTGTGATTCAATGATTTTGCTCTTAAATCTAATCAGTAGTCCATATGTGAAAAAAATATTACTTTGATTAATTCAAATTTCTGATAGAAATTTCAATTACTCAAATTATTAATTAAACATTATTAATAATAATAATGCAAATATTTTCAAATTTCATGGACAATAAGGGCAAAATATAAATTATAATCTAACAAAAACATTTGAAAAATGTGATATTTTATTTTTAATTTTCAGCCAAAAAACATCTGGTTTGGAATGGAGTTCAACTTAAAATCTATCTAGTGACCCAACCGCAAATCTACTGTGGATCAATTGTATTACGAGTAACTAAGTGAATATACCAAGATCAAGATATACAACCATGTAATATCAGCACTTCAGTAACATTGTAGGCTACAACACAACCAAATGAAGTTACAACAAAATGTTTCTGTTATTATTGCTGGGAAAGATGAAAGGAGTTTTTTATTTCATTAAAATTTTTAATCGTTACTGATACGTTCAAAAGTTTGGCTGAAAATCTTTTCGTTAGATTTTGATGAAATTTTCAGATGAATTATTTTTGAAATTTTTATTCAGAAATTTCTCCCTAATCTACATAATTAATAAGAATATGGTTTCTTATCAGTGTGAATTCGGTTGTGCTTTTTCAAATCAGAACTATTTAAAAATGCTGATTCACATATTTCACAAAAATATGGTTTCTCTCCTATATGAATACGATTGTGCTTTTTCAAACTGGAATTGTTTGAAAACGTTGAGCCACATATTTCACAAGAATAGGGTTTCTCTCCTGTGTGAATTTGAATGTGTGTTTTCAAATTAGAATTGTTTGAAAAGGTTGATCCACATATTTCACAAGAATATGGTTTCTCTCCAGTGTGAATTCGATTGTGCTTTTTTAAGCTAGAACTGTTTGAAAATGTTGATCCACATATTTTGCAAGAATATGGTTTCTCTCCAGTGTGAATTCGATTGTGTGTTTTCAAATTTGATTTGCTAGAAAAGGTTAATCCACATATTTCACAAGAATATGGTTTCTCTCCAGTGTGAATTCGAATATGTATTTTCAAATTAGAAATCTGTGAAAATGCTGATCCACATATTTCACAAGAATAAGGTTTCTCTCCTGTGTGAATTCGATTATGCTTTTTCAAATCAGCACTATTTGAAAATGCTGATCTGCATATTTCACAAGAATATGGTTTTTCTCCAGTGTGTATTCGATTGTGCTTTTTCAAGTCAGCACTATTTGAAAATGCTGATCCACATATTTCACAAGAATATGGTTTCTCTCCAGTGTGAATTCGCATGTGTCTTTTCAGTCGAGAATTATCTGCAAATGCTGATCCACATATTTCACAAGAATATGGTTTCTCTCCAGTGTGAATTCGATTATGCATTTTCAAATTAGAAATATGTGAAAATGCTGATCCACATATTTCACAAGAATATGGTTTCTCTCCAGCATGAATTCGATTGTGCTTTTTCAAATCTGAAGTACTTGAAAATGCTGATCCACATATTTCACAAGAATATGGTTTCTCTCCAGTGTGAATTCGCATGTGCGATTTCAAACTGTAATTCCTTGAAAATGATGATCCACATAACTCACAAGCATATGGTTTCTCACCAGTGTGAATTCGAATGTGTTTTTTCAATGTACCAATTTCTGAAAATGCTGATCCACATATTTCACACGAATATGGTTTGTCTCCAGTGTGAATCCTAATATGTCTTTTTAGTTGAGAATTATCTGGAAATACGGATCCGCATATTTTACAAGAATATGGTTTCTCTCCTGTGTGAATCCAAATGTGTCTTTTAAGTTGAGAATTATATGAAAATGCTGATCCGCATATTTCACATGAATATGGTTTCTCTCCAGTGTGAATTCGAATGTGTCTTTTCAGTTGAGAATTATATGGGAATGCTGATCCACATATTTCACAAGTATGTGGTTTCTCTCCAGTGTGTTTCTGCATGTGAGATTTTAAGCAAGATTTTTTTCCAAAAGCACATCCACACACGTCACAAAAATGTTTCTTTTCCATTATGCAGCATACACATGTGTTTTTAATTTAGTGAAAATTTTTATCTACTCACTCTTATGTGTTTTTTAAATTTGGTAACTGTGAAAATTCTGATTCAAATACTAGACACGTATATGGTTTCTCACCAGTCTGTGTTTGTAGCACAGTGAATTTTAAAGGTTATTTTTGTGTTTTTTTATGATTCTTTTTATGAAGAAACTTTGTGGAAATGCTGACACAGTTATGTTTTTCCTTCTCATAGCCTAAATGATGAATAGTTCATGACAATCCATCCTGTAAATAAAAAAAAATATTAAAGAGGCACATTTGTGCATTATTTCCAACAGAACATTGAAAGACTTTGTTTCAGTCAAGTTTACAATATCAGCTATTTTTTGGTCAGTTACAAATATAAATTATATCTACATTTTTGACATTTTACTTTTCATACATATAGGTACCTCCACTAAATCACTAAAAAACAGCATAGTATGAATAAAAAAATGCCCAAAACTTAATAAAAACGAACTATTTCCATCAAAATGTTTATATTATTATTAAGAAGAAAGATCAAAGTAATTTTTAATCATTTTTAAAATATTTTTATTCCCTTCTGATATATTTGAAATTTTGTCAGAAAATCTTATTTTGATTTGAGTTAGCGAGGAACCCAAATGTTATGAGAGTTTACAATGGAAAACATAATATTACATCGCTCACATTTTTTTCCAGTGGTAAACACGTTAATTTAGAAATTCTAGCAAAAAACAAATAATAGTCGAATTTTAATGAAACTTTCAGTACTCATTCACAAATTATTTTTGAAATATTTAAAAAAAATTTTGCTGAAAATATATTTTTTTTATATTTGTTATCCCAACTCCACGTAAATCAATGCAATTTTAATAAATTTTACTTTGTTGTAGTAAATGGTCTCATTAGTTAAACACAGGACTTATTGGGGAAAATAAATCATTTATTTGTTTTTTAAGTTTGGCCTGTTTTTGAAAATCTGCTCTTAATAGTACAATGCAATAAAACTCTGATACTAAATTTGATAAGCTTTTAATTGTTTGAACAAATAATAAAATTAAGGACATTACAGTCTGAAGAAAAAAAAATTTCAATTGCTAATAAATTTTAAAAGAATTATTTCATTTTCTTTTTTATTATAATAATTTCAAAAATTTCAAAAACATTTTAAAAAGACTTTTGTTGCAGTTAGATTTTTATGTTAACAATTGCAGATTATAATGCTTATTGGAAATTGAAAGGTTTAATACAAATCGTTTGGCCTTCATATTTTTTAAATAATTTAGTTTTTTTTTGTATGGTAATTTCTGTGTGCAAATTAAAAAAATCATAAATTCCTCCCCTTACCTGAGAAAAATAAGTTGTACAATATTTTTTTTAATTTATTTATTTTTCTTTTCAATTAGAGTAGATAGACTAAACTATCGCCCAGTTCACACTCCACCCACATCTATTGAACAGGTGTAGAGGCTCATCCCTCGTTCCCTGTTTAGGATGTGGTTTCCAGCTTTCTCTTTTCCAATCTTTTCACTTTTCTTTTTTTTCTTCTTATTATTTAAAAAAATTTTTTTTTATTTTCAATTGGAGTAGATAGACTAATCTATCGCCCGGTTCACACTCCACCCTCGTCTATTGAACAGGTGTAGAGACTCATCCCTTGTTCCCTGTTTAGGATGTGGTTTCCGGCTTTCTCTTTTCCAATCTTTTTCACTTTTCTTTTTTTTTCTGCTTATTATTTTTTTTTACTATAAAGTTGTATGAAAAATTGAGCAATTTTTAATTTTTTTAAAAATATTTTTAATCCCTTCTAACATATTTGAAATCTTGGCAGAAAATCTTGTTTTGATTTGAGTTAGCGGCGAACCCAAATGTTACAAGAGTTTACAATGGAAAACATAATATTACACTTTTTTTCCAGTGGCAAACACATTAGAGATTCTCACATCAAATAATTGTTGGATTTTAATGAAACTTTCAGAACTCATTCGCAAATGAACACAATTATTTTTGAAATCATTATTTTCAATTTTTCTTGCTAAAAATACGTTTATTTTCGATTTGTTATCCCCCACTCCTCGTAAATCCAAGCAATTTTAATAAATTTTACTTTGTTGTAGTAAATGGTTTTATTAGTTAAATACAGGACTTATTGGGGAACATAAATCATCTATATTTTTTAAAAATTTGGCCTGTTTTTGAAAATCTGCTCTCAATAGTAAAATGCAATAAAACTCTGATATTAAATTTGATAAGCTTTTAATTGCTTGAAGAAATAATAAAAATTAAGGACATTACAGTTTGAAGAAAAATTTTTTTTCAGTAACTAATAAATTTTAAAAGAATTGTTTCAATTTCTTTTTTACTATAATCATTTCAAAAATTTCAAAAATATTTTAAAAATACTTTTCTTGCGGTTAGATTTTTATCATAATAGAAGATTATATTGCCTATTGAAATTTGAAAAGTTTAATACAAATCGTTTGGTCTTCATATTTTCTAAATACTTTAAATGTTTTTTTGTGTATTTGAAGTTTTTTTCTTTTTGTATGGTAATTTCTGTGTGCAAATTAAAAAATCATAGATTCCTCCCCCTTCTGAGAAAAATAATTTGTACAATTTTGTCACTTGTGAATGCCATACAATTATCTCATCCCTAATCAAGAACTTGTTAACACGTTTGATATGCAATGCACAGGTCAAAAAGTTAAACTTTGTGATTAAGAAATAGTTTTAGTCTAAATTTCACACGAAAGCTGATACACCTAGAAAAAAATTTGTGGTGAATAAAAAAGTGTTTTTCATGAATTATAAAAACAATACTATGTCTTGGATGAAAGGCAAAATTAAAGGACGTATAGGGAACATGATCTATGTGGTACAAGGACCGAAATTTGAACATAGAAGACATGTTAACCAATTAAGAAAAATATTGTCGGAAGAGACAACTGTTGCGCCTGAAGAGATGAATGAAAATGTGGAGGATCTTTTTGATACTTTCGACCTAAAAATGCCTCAGGTACAAGAAGGTAGTACCAGGAAATCCACCCGCAAAAGGAAAATAACACACCAGCTGTCGGTAAACCCAAAAAAGAAAAAATACGATGAAGCAAAAGTCTTAGGAGGGGGGTGTTAGGGCGCCGCCCCTATCTGACTACATAATGGACTGTTCCCATTGCTATATATAGCAATGGTGGATTCTCTACATGTAGAGTCATAGAGAGTCACTTGAGAGTCAGTGCGAGAGTGAGACACACTTCCGGTGGCGTACCGGAAGTAATTACGTATACACACGTCTTACGACGGACTGGACTATTGTATCTTTCCTATTGTAAATATTACTAACCACTTCTGTACCTACTAACCGTCTTTCCGCGGAATACAACTTATATTCTGATTCTGTTGTTGAGTTATTCATTGATACTTGGCGACATAACAACACTTCAATATACCTTCTCCTGTGGTGAATGATATTTAATGTGAACTGAGTATTTTGTATAATAGCTTCTAGTGTTTTCTAGTTTAGGGAATAAAATTATTAACAAACTATCCAAAGTTCAATTTTATTTTTTTTTTACTTTTTTTTAACAAAATGAAAAAGCTATTAAAATACATTTCTCCAATAAATGGTGACTATTGATCCTAAGAAATACCTTAGATTTTTTTCTATAAAAATCTAAAAACATCTAATTTTTAGCAATAATTCATCGCCTCAAAAATCCATTCTATATAAAAATGTCTTTTATGAATTTTCATGTCCTTTGCAAGATTCTATACTATAATAATCAATAAACAATATTAAATTACATTGGCCACACATACACCACACTATCTCATAGGTTGATTTGTCATTTAGCAAAGTTTAGAGCACTTCATGCACATATAGATCTTCACAATGCAAACAACCAAGAAATATTACAATAACACAAATTTTAATAGATAACACCAAAATCCAAAGAAGGATCTGCAATATAATTAATCTTGACCTGGCATCTCAACTTCAGTCATTTTCTCACTGATCTGACATGGCTTCTCTCTGTCTTTTCTACAAATATTTTCATGGCAGCTACTCAGACAATTTTTTTTCATCTTGACCACATGAATTTAAGCACTCTACGGGGTTGCCATCTATGTTCCACTCTTTTACCATTGATATGGAACTGCCACTTCTACTTTCTTTTCTTGCACTTCCAACCTGTGGAATTTCTTTTCATTTACTTGCTTCCCTGATAGCTACAATCTTTAAAAATTTAAATACAATATCAATTGCTATCTTTTATCTTCTTGAAGACATCACATAAATTTTGAAATCAGCATGAATCTGCTCAGTTAAGTAACAAAGTTCTTAGCATTAATCATGTCTGTATATATATATATATATATATATATATATATATAATATAATAACAAGACCGACTCTGTAAGTATCTAAATCCTAAAACTATACAAAAATAAACTTTAAGGACAACAAATAACAGACAGAATCTAATTCCGTTACTATCCGTCGCTGTAAGGCGTTGGACAAAAGGGGGGAAAAAAAGAAAACTGCGGAATACAGACAATACATACAATACCCCGCAGTAAAGAAAAAAAACCCAAACGGAACCAACCACAAAGAAAGAAAAAGTGCTCGATACAGAACTAACCAAAGCGAAATATCAAATAGGAAGCAATGTAGAGCAAAGACACGTAAAAAAATCACAAGATCGCCAAAACCTACCGCGGTTTCACACAACGGCTCGTCAGCCGTTGTGTGAAACCGCGGTAGGTTTTGGCGATCTTGTGATTTTTTTACGTATATATATATATATATATATATATATATATGGGTACCTCCACTCATTTTCCATACCTAAATTTAAAACTGAATTTTTAAAAATCAAAAAAATTTCTTGAAACTTATTTTAGTTTTAATTGAAAGCTAATTGGTTAAATTTACTATTTTCAGTAAGCAAAATACTCTGGCGTATTTCAAACAGAAATCATATTGATTGGAATCTATAATTTTGAAATTTTCAATAAAATTTTCAACCATTTGATACAATGGCTCGACTTTTTGATTTTCGATTGGTAAATATTTTCTTCACTTAATAACTTGATAACCTGTCACAAAGCTTTGTAGAATTTTTTAAGAATTTTGAAATGTTATGAATTATTATAATTAAAGGAGAAAAAAATTAAAACAATTCTTTTAAAATTTCATTATTAATTGAAAAAAAAAGATTTTTAGACCATAATGTCCTTAATATATATTAATAATAAAAGCAATTAAAAGCTTATCTAATTAAATGATGTCATAGTTTTATTGCATTTTTTATTTTATTATTCAGAGCAGTTTTTCAGAGAAAAGGCCAAATGTTTAAAAAAAAATGCAAATAGATAAATGAGTCCAACTTTTAACTAATAAAACAAATTTTTGCTACAAAATTTAATTTTGAAATTTCATGAATTTACATGGAGTGGGGGTAACAGATGTAAAAAAGATATTTCAACAAAGAATTTCTAAAAATAATGATTTCAAAAATAATTTCATTGATTTCTGAATGAGTACTGAAAGTTTTATTAAAATCTAACAATTATTTGATTTTTGCAAGAATTTCCAAATTAATGTATTTTTCACAGGAAAATAACTGAGTTAAGTAATATTACATTATCCATTGTAAACGCTGGTTATCTACTGACGAAAATCAAAACAAGATTTTTCCCAAAAGCTCATACATGTTAAAAAGGATTAAAAATCTTTAAAAAATAATTTAAAAATACTTTGATCTTTCCTCTTAATAATAACATGAACATTTTGATAATAAACTTAGTTTAGGGCCTTTTTTCTTCATACTATGCTGTTCTTTCAGTGAATTAAATGAGGTACCTATATATACATATATATATTAAAAAAGGATTAATTCAAAGATGTTGAATGGCCATTTCGATATGAAGATCCCCACGGGGGACAACACATCACCTCAGCAACAGAAAAATCCTTTCAGAAACTGGAGAAAAATTAGTCTACTTTTCCTTTTTAAATAGATTGCAAAGAAATTAAAAAATAAAATAAAATAAAAAATAAAAATAAAAATAAAGGGAAAGAAAAAGAAAAAGATAGAATAAAATCAAATAAATAAGTTACATTCTCTTTTTTTTGCGAACCCAGACAATGTCAATTTTTTCTTTTCTTATTTATTTGATTTTATTCTATCTTTTTCTTTTTCTTTTTCGTTTTCTTTTAGCGTTACAAATAAAGAGACAAGGTATTATGGTTAAGTTTTTTATATAATTTTTCATGTAATCTGATTTTTTCCTTTTCAGTACATAAATAATATAAAAATTGTATAAAAATTGTCCAAAGGTATGATTTTCCCAGCACTTTCAGCTTTACTTTAAGCTATTATCAAACTAAGTTATTGTTGCACTAATAATTTAGATAGTTTCATTAAAAAACAAAATGTCAGAAACTTAAACAGCATCGTACAAAACAAAACCACCAACAAAGAATGCATCTGCAGGAACAAAAATAAATGTCCTCTTCAAGGTCTCTGCAACCCAAAAGAAATAATTTACAAGGCAAAGATACCTGACCCAGATGACCCAATGTTTCTATAAAAGGTCTTTAAAATATTTGTAACATTTTTATGAATTATTATAATAAAAAATAAAAAAATAAAAACAATTGTTTCAAAATTTTATTAGTAAACGAAAAAATGTTTTTTTCTTCAGAGTATAATGTCCTTAATAATTATTATTTATTCCAACAATTAAAAGTTTATCAAATTAAATTATATCAGAGTTTTATTGCATTTTTATTTTACTCTTCAAAGCAGATTTTCAGTCAGGTTGTCCACTTTAAAATAAAAAACATAGATGATTTATATGCCCCAATAAGTCCTGCATTTAACTAATAAAAATTTTTTTACAACTAATTAAAATTTATTAAAATTTCATGGATTTACGTAGTGGAGGGGGGGTAACAGAATTAAAAAAATATTTTCACCAAGATATTTCAAAAATAATTTCATTCATTTGTGAATGAGTACTGAAAGTTTCATTCAACAAATCTATTATTTGATTTTTGCGAGAATTTCCAAATTAATGTTTGTCACTGGGGGGAAAAAAGTGGGTTGTGTCATCATTACGTTACCCATTGAAAAATAGTCGTAAATTTTTTTTTAGCCGCTAACTCAAATAAAAACAAAATTTTCTAACAAAATTTCGAAAATGTTAGCAGGGATTAAAAATTTTTAAAAATAATTAAAAATTGCTTTGATCTTTCCTTTTAATAATAATATAAATATTTTGATAGAAAAAGTTTGTTTTATTAAGTTTATGAACTTTTACTTTTTTATTCATATTATGCTGTTTCATGCTGTTTTTAGCGATTAATTGGAAGGTGCAGTGTTACCCTGATATAAGAGAGTTGTCGGGACGGGATAAAAGTCATCCTACATACGAGTTTCTCTTATATCAGGGTTTATCTCATATAAGGGTTTCTTATATCAGGGTTATACTGCATTAATTTGTAAATTCTTGCAAAAATCAAATAATTTTCGGATTTTAATGAATTAAACTTTCATGATTTATTCACAAAAATGAATAATAAAAGAAAACAGTTTTTGAAATTATTTTTTTTTAAATTTTGTAAAAATATGCATGTTTTTTTTAACATCTATTAGCTTCAAGAAATTAAATTTTGTAAGAAAAATTGGTTCTATTAAACGCAGGACTCATTGGGAAATGTTACCTCCACTAAATCGCTGAAAAAACAGCATAGTACGAAGAAAAATGTCCCAAACAAAACGAAGCAAAAAACGAACTTTTCCATCAAAATGTCTCTTTTTAAGAGGAAAGATCAAAGTATTTTCTAATTATTTTAAAAAAATTTTCTTATCCTTTCTAACATGTTCGAAATTTTGATAAAATAGTTCATAATTGTTCTTGATTAATTATATTTAAGCTGTTTTTCTCTTTTTTTTCACCAATAATGTTTCGTAATTTATACCTATGTTTTTTGCAAATGCTTTTTTTTTTTTAGTTCGTCTAACTTACCTTTTCATAGAAAAACAAACAAGATTAAGATGCTCGACTTGATATTTCTTTCTCAACATCGACAATATTTAGCAATCAAGAAAAATACCGATTTTTTTAAAAAAATTGCAATTTAAAATATATTCGTTATTTTTTCAAAATAGATCGCAGGTAGATTCTGATCAGAAAATGGAATTACCAGAAACGGTGTAAAAGGAGAATTTGTTCCTTACAAAGAATAGTCCTATTCAAAAAAATACACAAAAAAATTCTTAAAAATCCAACATTAATCCAAGAGATTTGTTGGATGAAAATTAATAAATTTAAGAATTAATTAACATAATTTGGTAAAAATGTAATACTTGATTTTTTATTAAAATTTAAAATATTTGCGAAAATGACATTTAATTTATGCACAATGTTTCATCAAGTTTGCACATAATATTGACAACAAGCTCCACTCAAAATAAAATATTAAGTTTTATATCTGTATAGAGAGCTCAGTTGATGTTATCCAGAATGATATGATATTTATAAATGAAAACTCATCATGAAGATTGGTTGTAAATTATAATTCATGAGCTAAATTGGCCCATTTCATCAGACTGGATGATATTCATTCTATTCGATATAAAATATTTTCCTGGAATAAACATTTCATTAAAATGAAATGGAAAAACAGTAACATGATCGAAAACAGGGATTTTAGCTGCATCTCGATTGGAGACCACTAGACTGCTTGAAAAGAATTCATCGTCCTTAAGTAGTGACCATCAAGCATATTACACGCCCACTCACAAGCACATGAACAAGTATATACATAACACTGCATATTAACAAAATGACGCATACTTACTTATATCCACGAACACATATGTCCATACTTCCACATAACATATACAAATGTGTCTCTGCATACACCAATCATGTCAGGTCTTCCCTTAACAAACTCCTTACCCATCTATTCATCCTGACTTGATGGCTGCCAACACAAAATCATATTTGGTTCATATTCCAATAATCTTTGTAATAAATTCAATCATGTCAGGTCTTCCCTTTACCAACTCCTTACCGATCTATTCATCCTGACTTGATGGCTGCCAACACAAAATCATATTTGGTTCATATTCCAATAATCTTTGTAATAAATTCAATCATGTCAGGTCTTCCCTTTACCAACTCCTTACCGATCTATTCATCCTGACTTGATGGCTGCCAACACAAAATCATATTTGGTTCATATTCCAATAATCTTTGTAATAAATTCAATCATGTCAGGTCTTCCCTTTACCAACTCCTTACCGATCTATTCATCCTGACTTGATGGCTGCCA
Source organism: Ascarosepion bandense (assembly GCA_037127315.1). NCBI lineage: Eukaryota > Metazoa > Mollusca > Cephalopoda > Sepiida > Sepiidae > Ascarosepion > Ascarosepion bandense. Next base: position 801,955 of record JBBBDQ010002147.1, read on the forward strand.
ACACAAAATCATATTTGGTTCATATTCCAATAATCTTTGTAATAAATTCAATCATGTCAGGTCTTCCCTTTACCAACTCCTTACCGATCTATTCATCCTGACTTGATGGCTGCCAACACAAAATCATATTTGGTTCATATTCCAATAATCTTTGTAATAAATTCAATCATGTCAGGTCTTCCCTTTACCAACTCCTTACCGATCTATTCATCCTGACTTGATGGCTGCCAACACAAAATCATATTTGGTTCATATTCCAATAATCTTTGTAATAAATTCAATCATGTCAGGTCTTCCCTTTACCAACTTCTTACCGATCTATTCATCCTGACTTGATGGCTGCCAACACAAAATCATATTTGGTTCATATTCCAATAATCTTTGTAATAAATTCAATCATGTCAGGTCTTCCCTTTACCAACTCCTTACCGATCTATTCATCCTGACTTGATGGCTGCCAACACAAAATCATATTTGGTTCATATTCCAATAATCTTTGTAATAAATTCAATCATGTCAGGTCTTCCCTTTACCAACTCCTTACCGATCTATTCATCCTGACTTGATGGCTGCCAACACAAAATCATATTTGGTTCATATTCCAATAATCTTTGTAATAAATTCAATCATGTCAGGTCTTCCCTTTACCAACTTCTTACCGATCTATTCATCCTGACTTGATGGCTGCCAACACAAAATCATATTTGGTTCATATTCCAATAATCTTTGTAATAAATTCAATCATGTCAGCTCTTCCAACTCCTTACCCATCTATTCATCCTGACTTGATGGCTACCAACCCAAATTATATTTGGTACAAATTCCAGTGATCTTTATAATAAATTCAATAATATCAGTGCTTTCCTCTATCAAATCTTGACCTATCTATTCATCCTGATTTGATGATTGCCAACCCAAAATGATATTGAATAAAAATTCCAGTGATATTTCTAAGAAATTCAATCATGTCAGCACTTCTCTCTACCAACACTTTACAGATTTATTCATCCTGACCTGATCGCTATCAACCCAAAATGATATTTGGTAAAAATTCCAGTGATCTTTGTAATAAATTCAATCATGTCAACTCTTCCCTCTACCAACTCCTTACCCATCTATTCATCCTGACTTGATGGCTGCCATCCCAAAATGATATTTGGGTACAATTTCCAGTGATCTTTGTAATAAATTCAATCATGTCAGCTCTTCCCTCTACCAACTCCTTACCCATCTATTCATCCTGACTTGATGGCTACCAACCCAAATTATATATACATATATTATATACATATATACATATATTATATACATATTTCAAGTGCTTTTTATATCAAAGAAATTATATAGCACACTGACTAAAAAATAATAATTATAAATTTATATCTTTTTTCGAAGCTTCTAAAATCTTGATCAGTAAAATGTTGATGCAATCTGGGAAACTTGGAAAAGAGTTGGACTGAATTTGCATTTTTTGCAATGTATTTTCAGATTTCCATAAAAATTGGAATAAAAAGAAACAGTCGTTAAAACTTATGGAACTAATTCCTCAAGTAATATGTTTATGTTTACCCAATGTTTTGTTGCCTACAAACGTCATCTTCTTTACTAGAAAATCCTAATTTCGAAATTAGCATGAATCTGGATTTTTGAAAAAAATGTTAAGAGATCTAGAATGATGAAAATGCCCATTAAGTACTCCCTCTGTTATCCTTGGGACAATTAGATTTGAACAGTCCCTGAAACAAGGTCTTTTCGTGGCATTTTATTACTGGAGATGGCATTACTGTGATCTACAAAAGATTTAGTAGTGATCAAAGCACAAAGAAAGTTAATATTTCATGTCAGAAAGCATCTTCATACCCAGACAATTAGATGAAAACAACAGCAGATGTAGTTTGTATTTATCATAGAAAGTTATTATTTCATGTCAAAAAGCAAATTCATACACTGACAATTACATTAAAACAATAAGGTGTGTCTATGAAGTTGGTCAGAAGTGATTTTTTGCAGTCATTCTCAGGAAAATGTAGAACAAAAGAAAATACTACTTCCAATTTGTGAAATGCATCACTTAGATACTGAGGCACACATAATCAGTGATGATTCTAACATGAGGGGTTTTGAGTGTTAGAAGATTATACAGCTTCTCTCTGGTGACCTAGTTAATATTGATCATTAAGTATTTCGGGTCTTACAAGATCATCATCTTGTCCATGGAAACCCAGTTGATATTGATTAGGTTTTTCAGGTCTTACAAGTTAATACCCTTTGACAACAGGAACCGAAATATTACAGATCAGGCATTGAGCTGTGTATCATCTGTCAGCTACATCTCCTCTCATACTAGAATTGTATCTTAACCAAGGTGATCCTTATGCCAGACATGGCAACCATACAACTGGGGTCCATGACTAGGGGTGAAAACCTAGATTGACTAAGTAACAGAATATTTTTAGCAAGGAACTGGTAATGTTCAGTAATTAATTAATTAGAAACCATATATAATATTAGGAAGCATCTTACAATTATTGACTTATTTGCATAAATGCAAATGTACCAAGAAAAAACAAAAATACCATAAAAAGATACCAATAAAAAATACCATAAAATAAATAAATGCACAAAAATCATTTTATTCAACATAAATTAGACATTATTAGATAATATTGCAAAAAATGAGATAATTTATGATAATTGATTACAGAAAATATAATTGTATAATATAACCTGAAATCAATTTCAGCATTTTTCAAAACCATAAAAAATTATTGTGGTTTTTGTTATATGTACAATTTGTTTCACAGGAGATGAAGAAAATATTAATTTCACTATGATACAATAATAGATATAATCAGTATATATAGTTTTAAAAATTAAAATCAGTTTACATTAACAAGGACACAAAATTAATTAACAAGAAAATTCGTCCATGCATTGAATACAGTTGCTATATCTGGTCAGCAAATGATCTCAAATTGGTTAGGTGCTCCTGCTATTCATCTTGAGGTTCTTGACAAAATCCAAATATCTGCAATATAATCAATCCTGACCTGGCAGCTCAGCTTTAGTCACTTTCTCACTAATGTGATGTGGGTTTCCCTTGTCTTTTCTGCAAGTATTTTCATGGCAACTGCTGACAAGCATTTTTCTTATTGTTCCCCGACCACAGGTATTTACCCATGCAACTAGATTGGCATCAAGTTCCCACCCTTTTATCATCAAAATAGTTAAATGTAACCTCCTCTTCTACTCTAACAGTTTCTTTTCTTACACTTCCTGCTTGTGGAATTCCCTACCGTTTGCTTGCTCCTCTGATAGCCACAATCTTAAAAAGTTTAAATGCAACATCAATTGCATTCTTTTATCGACTTGATTCCTATCTATCTCTTATTTTTTATCAACATCTCCTGTACCTTTTTTATTCTCTCACTGTAACTCCCTGCTCACCAGTGGCATTTATACCTTGTTTGCAGTGAAATAATTATTAAAAAATGAATAATTTGAGAAGTTAACCAGTTTAATACATGTAAAAATAGAAAAAATTGAAAATAAAAAATTTCTGGTAAACCTGTGCTATCCAGTGGAATTTTTAAATTACCACAATTTATTTCTTTAAAAAATGTACATATTCTTGAAAATGAAAACCATTATTAAATATTTCATCTTCTGTTAAACAATCTTTACTTGTAACATCGCCTGCTATATACAAAAGTGACATTTTAATATCTTTAGGGATGATTGTTTCAAGGTCTAGTAAATTATCAGATGCTTGGTATCACATTTCATCCAGCATTTCATCCACATTTTGAGTAATTATGGCCCAGATCAAAGTTTTGTCAATCAACAGGTTTTGAGTAAACATCTACATAACTAATTTTTGACAGCTTAACGAATTGAGTTTTTCAAACCTTTTACAATTTCTCATTTTGATGTCATCTTTTTGCCTTCAGAATAAAACATTAATTCAGAAGTAGTTTCAATAATCCAGTTATTTCAAATATTTTTAAAAAGTTGACATCATCAAAAAATAAAAACAAGTTATTTAGTTTAGTTATTTAAGTTTTATTAAAAATAATGTCAAATATTTTGGGCTACTGAAATTCAAAAATATTAACTTAAACTATTATTTTGTAAAAATTACATGTTGCTTCTAAAAAATGTATGAATATTATATTCTAAGTTCTGGAGAGTTTAAGATTCAGAATTAAGAATTTTAAAGCTTCTATGAATGTAGAAATTTGTCATCTTATGTTACGTTAAGGAATTATGTAGTTCCAAAAATATTTCCAAATGTTTCATTGGTCAGGGTTTATTTTATGTTGAAGTCATATAGTAAACTGAACCTCTTTCATTAAAATCTCTGGATAATCATTTTTATGGCAGGATCAATCACTCCCTCTCCCATGAAGTACAAGTAATTAAACAAACAAAAAAAAAGTCTAATATTTTTTGTGAATTTCACTGTTTAAAATAATCGAGAAAAATGCAAGAAAGAGAAAGACTATTTTGATAAGACTAAAATGTCTTCTCATTTACAATATTTGTGATAAACAAATTGAATTGAGAAAGTTTGCAATAAACAATAATAAAAGTAAAGAACAGAGTAAAAATAATATTAAGTAAATAATGTAAATAAAAATAATATAATAAAGTAGGTAGTCAGTTAAGTGCCATACGTGATACACGCTTTGGGCGATCATGTCTCAAAAGAGACATGATTGACTGGGCAGAAGATTATCCTGCAGTAGGTTGCCATTGCTTTCTGTGGTAGAGTGGTTGCCAACCAAGGCTACAGAACCCAATCTGTCCTGTTATTTAACCCATAACTGGAAGGAATACCTTTCCCAAGGGTATTTGCACGTAAGTGAATACAAAGAATTCAACAGGAATTTGAACTCGGCTCCCCGATGTCATTCCGAGTCGATATCCACTGCAACACAATGCACATCCCAAAGTAGGTAGAGTAAGTAGAGTAACAGAAATAAGACAAATATGTCACAAACTAAGAATAGTATTAACACAAACTGGCCATGATTAAATATAATTAAGAGGAATTCCTGTTAAACTGAAAGTTTGTAATAAACAACAACAATAATAAAAGTAAAGAAAAACAGAGCAAAAATTCATATTAGGTTGTTACAAAAATAATGGCTGCTTGAAGTGTTGTATTTTGAAAAGATATTTTAACATATTATTCAAGGTATATATTAGGTGAATTTTGGTATACATAATAATTAATGTGTGCTCTTTAATCATTTTTAACTTATTTTCAGACGGAAATATCTTTGAAGCATAGAAGCCCTTAATTATGAACATGAAAAAACATGATTGTTGTTTACTTTTGTTCAAAATTTTGGTAGAAAATATTGTTTTGATTTGAGTTAGCGGGTGACTAAAATGTTGTTTACACTGGAAAACGTAACGATGACATCACCCACTTTTTTTCTAGTGAAAAACACATTAACTTGGAAATTCTTGCAAAAATCAAATAATTGTTGGATTTTAATGAAACTTTCAGTACTCATTCAGAAATCAATGAAATTATTTTTGAAATTATTATTTTTTAAAAATCTTGGTAAAAATACTTTTTTTTGCCTCTGTTACCAGCCCTATACGTAAACCCATGAAATTTTAATAAATTTGAAAAAACACAGGACTCATTGGGAAATATAAATCATATATTTCTTTTTTAAATTTGCCCTCTGCATTAGAAAATCTGCTTCAAAGAGTAAAATAAGAAATGCAATAAAACTATGATTTAATTTAATAAGATTTAAATTGCTTGAATAAATAACAAAAATTAACTGACTGGGCAGATTTTCCCACACTAGGTTGCCATTACTTTCTGCAGTAGACTGGTTGCCAACCAAGTCTATAGAATCGAACCTGTCCTGTTATTTAACCCATAACTCAAGGGAAGAAATGGATTAATACCTTTCCCAAGGGTAGTTGTGTATAGTGAATGCAAGGAATTCAACTGAAATTCAAACTCAGCTCCCCAATTTCTCGTACTGAGCTGATATCCACTGCACCACGACAATCAAAAAGTGCTATACACATAGGATTATTGCTGACTGACCTAACAGCAATAATCCTATGAGTATAGCACTTTTGATAAGCAATGATCCTAGGAGTATAGCACTTTTGATAAGCAATAATCCGAGGAGTATAGCACTTTTGATAAGCAATAATCCGAGGAGTATAGCACTTTTGATAAGCAATAATCCGAGGAGTATAGCACTTTTGATAAGCAATAATCCGAGGAGTATAGCACTTTTGATAAGCAATAATCCGAGGAGTATAGCACTTTTGATAAGCAATAATCCGAGGAGTATAGCACTTTTGATAAGCAATAATCCGAGGAGTATAGCACTTTTGATAAGCAATAATCCGAGGAGTATAGCACTTTTGATAAGCAATAATCCGAGGAGTATAGCACCTTTGTATTTCACCTCAGCTGCTTCATGTGTATTTGTGAAGCTTCATGAATCATACACACATTTAGGGATTCTGGAAGTTTCACTGTCTCACCTATTGACAATAGTTGTTTTTCTAGCACTGGATGTCTTATTCCTGAAAAATACTGTTTAATTAGGTACTCTTTAGTATCTTGGGCATCATGAAATTTGCATATTTTGTCTGTAATCAGCATCTTACCAATGATTTCACTAAATATATTCTTGCAAAGAAAATCATTCCATTCGGAAATCTATTGGTGGTTTCAATGATTCTCTTAATTTCTGCCAAATTATTGTTGGTTTCTGTTTTTTTCTTTATTGTCCAACAACTAAGAATTGAAACAGATAAAATATTTTTGTCTAGAAGAATATGGTAATCTTACTTCTTTACTGGTATAATCTTTACAGAGAAGTACAAGTTGGTTTGCTGTTGAAATAATTTGAATGATTCTATCAAATTTGACATTGTTGAAAACAGTAAGTTCAGTATTAACATTTAGCAACTTCATTTTGTTTTGTTGAATTCAGTAAAAGAAAGCAATAAGGTTTTTGTCAATGCAATTACTAGTGTACAAAATGAGGAAACAAAAAAAGAAAAATTAAAAAAAACATGAAATATTAAATCTATAGAGATATTGATGTTTCCAATTGATTATAGATTAGAAATCAGCACAATCCAAAGATTTTATAGTGTAACAGACTCTCTCCAGTGCATTTATTCATGAGTTTTTAGAGAGGTGAATTTTGGAAACATTTAAATTATCAGATTTGTGGATTAATCTTGTTTCCATCTAACATGCTTCCTTCATATTTAGTTTTATGCTTGTATTTCAAAGAAAGGTCTTAATCTGTCAATGCATACTTGGTTTTTGTCTCTGGCGAACTGCTGGTTTAATCTTGTTTTTCTCTAACATGCTTCCTTCATATTTAGTGTTTTGCTTCTATCTTAATGAATGGCTGGTTTTTCTCTCTGGCGAGTGGCTGGTTTAAATTTGTTTCACTAGAATTCTCTCCAGATTGCATATACGCGAGTTGTTTGAGATGTGCATTAAAAGAAAAGTTGAATCCACAGATATCATATTGTTAACATGTGCTTTTGGGAGATGCATTTTGGGAAGATTTAAATCCACAGATTAACAGTGAACTTGTTTATCTTGAATGCGAGTTAATATGTGTGTTTTGAGAAATTAATTCTGTGAACAGTGAAATCCACAGATTTCACAATAGAACAGTTTCTCCCCTGTGTGTGTATACATGTGTGTTGTGAGAGTTGACTTCTGGCAAAATTCAAATTCACAAATTTCACAGTTGAATGGTTTCTATCCTGTGTGTGTTAATATCTAAGTTTCAAGATTTCCATTTAGGGAAAAATTCAATCCTCAAAATTCACATTGTGTTTTAACATGCATGTTTTGAGACTTGAATTTTACAGAGCAATGATTGCTCTCCAAGGTGTTGTAACATGTGTTTTTGGAAAGATGAATTACGGGATAATTTACATCCACAGATATCACAATGGAAACGTTTCTCTTTATTGTGTGTTAACATGTGTGATTTGAGACTTGATTTCCAGTAACTCTTAAATGTACAGATTTCACAATGGAATGATTTCTCACCAGTGTGTGTTAACATGTGTGTTTTGAGAGATGAATTACGTGAACACCGATATCCACAGATTTCACAGTAGAATGGTTTCTCTCCAGTGTGTTTTAACATGTGTGATTTGAGATTTGCATTCTGGCGACACTTGAAGCCACAAACTTCACAATGAAATGGTTTCTCTCCAGTGTGTTTTAGCATGTGTGTTTTGAGAGTTGACTTTTGTGAAAACCGAAATCCACAGATTTCACAGTGGAATGGTTTCTCTCCAGTGTGTGTTAACATGTGTGATTTGAGATATGCATCCCGACGACACTTAAAGCCACAAATTTCACAGTGGAATGGTTTCTCCACAGTATGTTTTGACATGTGTTTTTTCAGATCTGAATTTGTGAAACATCGAAATTCACAGATTTGGCAGTGGAATGGTTTCTCTCCAGTGTGTTTTAACATGTGTAATTTGAGATCTGCATTCCGACAACACTTAAAGCTACAAATTTCACAGTGGAATGGTTTTTCTCCAGTGTGTTTTAACATATGAGTTTTGAGATCTGAATTTTGTGAAAACCGAAGTCCACAGATTTCACAGTGAAACGATTTCTCTCCAGTGTGCGTTAACATATGTGATTTAAGATTTGCCTTCTGGCGACACTTAAAGCCACAAATTTCACAGTGGAAAGGTTTCTCTCCAGTGTGTTTTAACATGTGTAATTTGAGATTTCCATTCTGGCGACACTTAAAGCCACACACTTCACAGTGGAATGGTTTCTCTCCAGAGTGTTTTGACATGTGTGTCTTGAGAGTTGAATTATGTGAACACTGAAATCCACAGATTTCACAGTGGAACGGTTTCTCTCCAGTGTGTGTTAACATATGTGATTTGAGATTTACTTTCTGACGACATTTAAAGCCACAAACTTCACAGTGAAATGGTTTCTCTCCGGTATGTGTTAACATGTGTGATTTGAGATTTGAATTCTGGCGACACTTAAAGCCACAAATTTCACAGTGGAATGGTTTCTCTCCAGTGTGTTTTAACATGTGTGTTTTGATAGATGAACTATATGAACTTTGAAATCCACAAATTTCACAGTGGAATGGTTTCTCTCTGGTGTGTTTTAGCATATTTTCTGAGTGATTTTATAGAGAATGTAATACCTAGATTTCAGAGGAAATTATTTATCCTTTATGCTTCTTCTGTTATATCTCTCCTGTGTGGACTATCAATCCTGGAATTTCAGTGTGAGAATTCCTTCCTAAGAATATTCATCACAGTTACAGGTACTCTCAAAGATGGAGACTGAAAACAAAAAATTATATTGAGTACATTTTCAAGTATCTTTTAAACATGTTCAAAAAAAAAATTACTCTATAATACTATATATCAAACAAAAAAGTGTAATTTGTCAATGTGAAAGAATTTTAACTTTTTGATTTTTAATTTTACCTAAATTTCTGAATACAAACCAAGGTGGAAAGAATGATAAATTAGTATCTAATTCAGATGCATTACACAGTTTATTCTGATTCAAAACAATTTTACGATACAAATTCTCAACAGGTAAAATGCAAAACTGGATTTAATTTTATTCTGGCTGTCATGTCAAACTAGAGACTATTTGCCATCAGATTAAATCATGTGTCTGTGGACAAGGATGTATAGATGTTGGAATGGGTAATGGAAAGTCCATTTTTAACTATTTTTAAATAATATGTTCAAAAACATAAAATACACCATTACACTATATATCAACCATAAATATGTAATTTGTCAATTTAAAGAAATTTTAAGATTTTGATAAATTTTAACTAAATTTCTCAATACAAATCAAGGCAAAAAGAATGATAAATTAGTATCTAATTCAGATGCATTACACAGTTTATTCTGATTTCAAAACAATTGTGCAATACAAATTATCAGCAGATGAAATGATAAACTGGATTTAATTTTATTCTGGCCAGCATATGAAACTAGAGCAGATTTGCAAGCAGATTAGTATTATATTCTTTATCTGTGGACAAGGATATGTAGGTGTTAGAATGGGTAATGGAAAAGAAAAAAATATCAGCATCCTGAGTTCTAGAAAAAAGACAAAAGACAATTTTGAATTGAAAAGTATATATGGATACATGCTACACCCAAATATCATGCCTGTCCATCAAATAAAGTCAAGTGATTGAGATTGTTATGTTGAGACAAACCTACTCCTCAGATAAAGGACTCTCTCTCCTATATTAATAAGAGTTAACAGGAAGTTAACTCGAGAAGTCCTTGGAAAGTTCATAGGAGTTCCTAGATAGTTCTTTAGAGTTCTAGTAGATTTAAACTAGAACTACTAGGCAGTTGATATAAATTGGCAGTTAGCCGAATACTAAGGAGTCAGCTTTTCAGTGGAAGATTACCAAGTTCCTAACATTTAGGGTGTGCTAAGTTGATTAGCAACCGACATAGCACGATTATGACTTTCAGTGCAAAAATTAATTCACAACAGATATACTTGAATACTCACATCCACAGTGTAAAGCTAAAGGATATACCCTCACACCTGCATCCAATATAGAAGGTAACGATACAAGCCTATTGGAAACATGGGTAACAACCACAGAGGTGATTTGGGTGGTCACTCTGACAATAGGAGGTCCTCATGTCAGATTTTGGATGTGGTATAAAAACAAAGGTTCCAAAGCACTGATTGGCTGAGTGATAAAATATTGGCATGACTGAAATGCAAATCAATTAAGATTCAAGGTCTTGTATTATCATTTAATTGGCAACCCTCATTCGTTATTAACTAACCAATTATTATGCATGACAAAGAAAAACCCACAGGAATCATCTCCAATATCTTTATGAAAATGTCATGGTAATTACAGATAAAAAAAATCAGTCAAATAACTAATTAATATTGCAGTAATTATAGCAAAATTTGAGCATTAAGCTTATCTGCTCAAATGAAATCATGGATTTATTATAGAAATAAATTTTTTTAACAGATGTTAGGTTGCTTCTTAGACCAGGGAAATTGGAACTTCTGTTAGAAAAACCAAACGTTTTGAAGAATCTACATTATATGAGGGTCATTCAATAAATAAGGTGAATTTTTTGGTATAAAAACTTCCAATACAGATAGAAGCTTACTTTTTTTTTATTTTTCAACGTAGCTTCCCAGCAGTGCACAAGCTTCCATATTTCCTCAGCATAAAAATCTTTGGACTGATGTCTCAGCCAATCGCTCACAGCACTTTTGACTTCATCGTCACTTTCAAACTTCGAGCCTCTCGTGAACGCTTTCAAGGGACCAAAAAGGTGAAAGTCTGAAGGGGCAAGGTCTGGGCTGTAAGGAGGATGAGAGAGCAGTTCTCAGCCCAGTTCGTTGATGGTCTGCACCGTTTGGGCTACTGTGTGAGGCCTTGCGTTGTCTTGATGCAAGATGACTCTGTGTGACTGATGACCCCTGTGTTTGATCAACAGATAGGCTCAAAGTCCATGCAATGTCATCCACTGTCACCTTTCTGTCAAACTGAATGAGGTCATTGACTAATTCAACCACCTCAGGAGACCTCACTTCTGAAAGCCTCCCAGGCCTGTCTTCATCCTCAATACTACTCCATCCTTCTTAAAACAATTTAACCCACTTGTAGACATTTTTTGGCCGAAACATGTGGTACCATACACAGTTGACATTCTCCTATGAATTACAACTGGTTTGCACCCTTCAGCAACCAAAAACTTGATAACTGACCTCTGTTCAATCCTGGAGTATGCTTCTTGGTCAGCCATCTTTGTTAATCTCCAAAACTTTGAAAGTTTTTATTCAATCTGCAAAAAAAAAAATCAAATCCCTTTAAAAAAGAAGTAAAGGAAAAAACTAAAAAAAAAAAAGTAAGCCTCTATCTGTTTTAGAAATCCTTATGCCGAAAAATTCCCCTTATTTATTGAATGACCCTTGTACTCATTCCTTCAAGATGTATAGGGTAAGCTCACAAACATTAATAATAAAACAGGCTGTATTGAAAACTTTAAAATGTTAATATTTTGTTTATTATGTCACCAGAGACTGTAGTGGCACCGTTCTTTATTTTTTCCTGCAATATGAAAACAATGACAGAAGAAAAATATTTTAATGAAACTTTCAGAGCTTATTCAAAAAAAGAATTAAATTACTTTTTAATCATTTCATTTTTTTTTTTAAATCCCAGAATTGTTTTTTAATCCATTCTATCCAAATCATTTAATTATAAAATTTGTTCTGGAGAGATATTGTTATAGAGGAATATCCTGGTCCTACCCTGCAATGGGTATGGCCCGGGTCGAAAAAGACCGCGACGGGAATCAAACAGTAGTAGAGAGTGTAGTGTTAGGAGAGGAAAGCGAGTGAGCAACTGAGTAGACTCTACGTCATTACATGGGCGTGACGGAAGCTTTCTTCTCACGACGGACGCATACGTCCTATACAAAAACAGTGCCTTCATAAGTGTTATTCGTGTACATGTATTTGATTTATTGTACTAACGTATAATAAATCTCTATTTATACTCAGTGTTAAGAGTATTTCTTACACTATTCTTTTCTCTGTTTATCCCCCCCACCCCAGGATACAACAAAATTTCAAGAAAATATTTTCTGCATTGCATAATGTTTGTAATTGTAGCAAATTTTGTCTCAAAATGTCTTAGTTTTATTATAAAGAGACATTTATAATTAGAAAAATAAATTCTTATTAAAAATCTTTTCATTTTAAAAGCAATTTATTATTTTGTTCTTCTTTCGTCTGTGACGTAATTTTTAAAAGGGTTTATTACAGTAAATGTAATATTATACAAGTCACTTATGTTGCTGGTGAAAAACAATAATTTGGAAATTCTTTCAAAAAAACAATTATTTAATTAATTTATAAATTTTCAAAATTTTGTATTAAGAAATGATGACAAATGTTTACAGTTAGATATATGAAATACTAGCAGTATAGCCTGGCGTTGCTCGGGTGTAATGAAAGCTTTAAAACTAATCCATGGTCCTGGAGCTCAGACTCGTTGAACGTTGGCATGAAAGACTAAAAAGTAATAGTTGTTTCCAGTTAAAGCGAAACCGTAGACTGAAAGAGAAATGAATGGATGTAAGTCAAATTTTGATTTCCTGGTATCAATATCAAATTTTCTGCACTATTGTAAGAACTGCAACCTTGAAACTTCTGAATATCATTTCTTATGTCTTTGTCTATGAGTGTATCAAATTTTATTAAAATCATATCACTCTTTCTATAACCCAATTTTTTCGATTATCGATTTTCATCCGTGGTACCTCAACACAAAACCTAGGTAAGAACACTCTCAGATGGTTATAGTACAACTGTGTAAATTTTCAAGAAAATTGGTTTTGCCATTTCGGTGTCTATAGGTAATGGACACACACACACACACAGACAAAAAATTCCATTTATAAATAACTTTAGATTTAGATTAACAAAAACTATCTCTAAAAGACTTTCTCCTGTAAGAAATACTTTATTCTAAATTTCATATTATAAACAAGTAATACTTGTTTCAAATCAGATTAACTTAACTTTAAATTTGCTAATTTCTTACAAATAATGTATCACAGATGTATATTTTAGTTTTGCATGATTTTTAAAACTGGGAATTAGCTTTTGATTGCAAACTAGTCAAGCTGTCAAAATGGATGTACAAAATGATGAATTTTGAAAACTAAAAAAAGTTTCCAGTCAATATAATTTCTATTTGAAATATATCCAAGTATTTTGGAAATAGTAAATTTATGCAATTAAATTTGGAAATAGTAAATTTACGCAATTAAATTCATATTATAGTTCAAATTAAAGCTTCAAGGAAACTTCATTGTTAAAAATTTAATTTAAACTTAGCTATTGAAAACGAGCGGAGGTACCTAGCTAAAATGAAAGTTTCAAGAAAGCATTATTTATTTTTAAAAGTTCACTTTAAAAGTAATGTTGGTACCTCCATGAAATTGCTGAAAAAAACAGCATAGTATGCAGAAAAAAGGTCCCAATTGGAAATTTTGACATGTTCGCTGGATTTGAAATATCTTGCATCTGCAAGATGTCAACATAAGTGTATAGCGAATATAAGTGACATAATTGTACAAACTTTTAATGTACACATAAAAATTATCATACAAAAAAAAAATCAAAATTTATTTTAAAAATATGAAGACACAATGTTTTGTATTAAACTTTTTAATTTTTGATTAATAAATGTAGTTTTCATTTATAAGTTTATTAACCAACTCCAACAAATCTTTGAAGTATTCTGAAACTTTATAAATTATTACAATTAAAAAAAAATGGAAACAATTCTTTTAAAATTTTATTATTAATCAAAAACATTTTTCTTTAAACTATAATGTCCTTAATTTATATTATTTATTAAAAGAATTAAAAGCTTACCAAATTAAATAATGTAATAGTTATATTGCATTTTTTATTTTACTATCCAAAGCTGATTTTCGAAAATAAAGGTAAAATTTTTCAAAAATTTAATAGATGATTTACATTCTGCAATAATTCCTGCATTAGTCTAATAAAACCAATTTTCACAACAAAATTTAATTTAATTTCATAAAATTTCATGAAATTACGTGGAGGGGAGTAACAAATGTAAAAAAAAGTATTTTTACCAATATTTTTAAAAATAATAATTTCAAAAAGAATTCATTTGTTAATAAGTCCTGAAAGTTTTGTTAAAATCTGACAATTGATTTTTGCAAGAATTTCCAAATTAATGTGTTTGTCAACAGAAAAATAAGCTGAATTATGTAATATTGTTTTCCATAGCAAACTCGCATGAACGGTTTGGTTACTTGCTACTGAAAATCAAAACCAGATTTTTTACCAAAGTTCCAAACGTGTTAGAAGGAGGTCAGTCAGTTAAGTGCCATATGTGATACACGCTTGGGCAATCATGTCTCTTTCGAGATGTGACTGACTGGGCAGAATATTATCCTGCAGTAGGTTGCCATTGCTTTCTGCAGTAGACTGGTTGCCAGCCAAGGCTATAGAACCCAATCTGTCCTGTTATTTAACCCATAACTGGAGAGAAGAGATGGATTAATACCTTTCCCAAGGGTATTTGTGCGTAAGTGAATGCAAGAAAGGAGGTACCTCCACCAAATTGATGAAAAAACAGCATAGTGTGAAGGAAAAAGACCGCAAACTCTAAATATAAACAAAGTTTTATCAACAATATTTTTATGTTATTATTAAGTGAATAGATCAAATTAATTTTTAATTATTTTAAAAAAATTTTTTATTTCTAACACGTTTGAAATTTTGGTAAAAAATTTTGTTCTTCTTTCGTCCGTGAGTGACATCATTTTTAAAAGGGCTTCTTACGGTAAATGTAATATTACAACAAGTCACTTTTTTTGCTGGTGAAAAACACGTTAATTTGAAAATTCTTTCAAAAATCAAATAATGGTCAGATTTTGATGAGAATTTCAGCATTCCCCAATGACTCCTGAATTTGATTAATTTTAGGTTTAGTGGGGAAACTTGTGATTTTCTAGACATTTCCAGAAATTAATTGGCTGTGGAGGGGGTAACATACATAAAAAAAAATTATTTCAACAATGATTTCAGTCAGTTCAACTGTCTATTTTTCTTCTAAATTAGTCCATTTTTAGAAAATATGCTCCGAATTGTGAAAACTAGGTCATTTTTTTTTTATTAGATAAACTTTTAATTGGTTTTATAAACAATAAGGATATCAGTCTAAAGAGAAAAAACTTTTTCAATGAATAATGATTTTTTTTACAAGAATTGTTTTCATTTTTATTATTTTTTATTATAATTTGTAGTTTCAAAAATCTTTTAAAATGTCCTCCTTCATCGTTAACACCGAGTTGTTAAATTAATGCGTGATGACTATATTTAGTAATCGAAAATGGTAAAGCTTAATACAAATAATCAAGCCAAGGAATTTTTAAAATGATTAAAACATTTTAATTGTGTGCATGCTGATTACCCATATTTGTACGGATGGCCGTACTTGATATTTATCATTACAAGGTCACGTGATTCAAGGGTTGTACCCCTTACAAAAAAAAAAAATGCTTGTAGTGAACATTTATATTCAGTTCCCAATTCTTTTCAAATTCATTTCTACGTGTTTCTTTTTTTTAGCGATGTGTTTAATTACAATGATGAGAAAACTAAAAACAATATTCATATACTAAAATGAATTTTACTTTTAATTTCCATGACCTGAGTTATTTTCATTGAAATAAAACTGAAATTTAAATTCAAAGAAGGCATTTAATAAATAATTTCAAATGTTTTCTTTTTTAGTGAGGCTAAGTGAGTGACGGTTTGTCTTTTACATACCTTTTTCAGGGCGAATAAAAGCTTTTCATAGAAAAACAAACAGGATTAAGCTGCTCTTGTTTTTCAACTTGATATTTCTTTCTCAACATCGAAAATATTTGGCATTCAAGAAAAATTCAGATTTTTAAAGAAATTGCAATTTAAAAAAAGGTTCATTTTTTTAAAAAATGGATCGCATATCGTTTTTCAGCAAAAAAACAAAGGAATTAACGGAAACGGTGCAAATGGAGAATTAGTTCCTTGCTTTAAAAGTAGCCACGTCAACAATTGTAGAAAAATTGACGGTTCAGGTGAGAGGAGTAAGATGCTTACCGGAGTTAACTAAATTTATTGTATAATTTTACAATTATGGCACAAGGCCGAAGGGAAATGGGGAAATGCTGGTCATCACTTTCCATCCTACTTCTAGTTAATCAGATTCACGACCCAAACAATCACTCTTTTTTTTAATTTTCGTCTTTGTCCATCTGCCACAAAAAAAAAACCTCATTCATCATCTTCCAATCCCACAGACGCGAAAATTTACCTTAGACCTAATAAAACGCACATGACATACAAATTCTCATTATGTTACTATTCAGAGGAAAAATCAAATTTTGTTGTCGTTATTTATTTTTTAAAATTTTTCAATCAATCCTTTCTAACACGTTCAAAATTTCAATTTAAATCTCTTTCTTTTTTTTTGTTTTCTCAGTTCTGTCAGCGATTCATGCTATGATTACGTAATGTGATTATTGCGTAATATTACGCAAGTCGTTTTTTGGAGTTGAAAGACACATTAATTTGAAAATTCTTGCAAAGATCAACTAATTATCTGATTTTAATTAAATTTTCAGGGCTTATTCACAAATTAATGAAATTATTTATGCAATTATTATTTTTAGAAAATCTTGGTTAAAATATTTTTATTTTTACATCTGTTCCCCGCCCCGAACTTTAACAAATAATTGTAACTTCTAAATACATTATACCGGGCCTTTTTTTTTATTATTTAAATGCAGGACTCATTGGGGAATTGTAAATCATGTAAGTTTTTTTAATTGTGGGATCATTTTTCCGAAAATCTGCTCCGAATAGTAAAATAAAATAAAAAATGCATTGGCATTAAGACTACGCTGTAGAATTTTTGTAGATAAACTTTTAATTGATTTTATAAATATAATTTTGAAATATCTCGAGGTGGTGTCATGGTTAGCAAGCTTGTCTCGCTAGAGAATCATTTACAATTGTGTAGTGAGCTCGATCCTCACTAGGTGTCCCTTACTTTCGGCCTTGTGCCACATCTAAGCTACGCCATATTCTGAAGAAGAAAAAAATTCGATGAATAACGAATTTTTAAAAGAATTTTCATTTTTTTCTTTGCTAATTAACGTTTCAAACATCTTTTTGAATTTTTTCCAGTTACTCATTGTCTTCGGTTATTAATTCATTAAAAATAGACTTTATTTACAAAAGCTTAATACATAAGCTTAATACGAATCATTTAGAATTAAGGTTTTTAAAACAATTTATTTTTTTATGATTATCTTTAACGGCACGTTTACTTTTATTATGGAAACTTATATCAAAAGGTCACACGTTTTAAGAGTTGTTCCCATAACGAAATGCTAAACTGCGTTATGTCAACTTTTGGTCACCATACTTCAAGACTGATTGATAGGCGATGTCACCGCCTACTTGATAGGTCAACGAGTCAGACTTTCGTGATTAAGAAATACTTTATTCAAATTTTCATGCCATAAACAAGTAATATCTATTTCAAATCAGATTAATTTAAGTTTTTAAATTTGATTTTTTTCAAAAAATAACGAGTGAGAGATGTATATTTTTTTATTTTTGCAAGAGAATTGTTTACAGATGTATTGATTGCTCAAAAAATGGCCGAAAAATTTCAAATTAAAAAAAAAAAATCTCAAAATTTATAATTTCAATTTTAAATATAATTTCTGTTCGAAGTACATCCGAATATTTTGCTTAGTGGAAATAGTAAATTTAATAATTTAGCTTTCAATTAAGGTTCAATAACAGTTATTATTTTTTTAAAAATTCAATTTAAAACTTAGGTATTATAGAAAATGGAGCGGAAAAATACAAAAATAGTTTAAAATTCTATGATGTGAAAATGAGTTGCGGAGAGGCTGAACCCAACAACAAACAAAATAAAACCAAAAAAAAAAAATGGGGTAGATGAAAATGAAATAGAAAAACAAAGCTAAGCTTACTTAACCAGAAGAGGGTTTACAATCGGTACCTCCACTAAATCACTGAAAAAAACAAACAAAAAAAACAGCATAATATGAATAAGAAAGGCCTCAAACTTAATAAAAACGAACCTTTTCATCAAAATGTTTCTGTTATTATTAAAAGGAAAGATCTAAATATTTTAAATTATTTTTTTAAAATATTACAATCCCTTCTAACACGTTCGAAATTCCGGTAAAAAAATCTTGTTTTGATTTTAGTGACTTAGTGGGTAACCAAATCGTTACAAGAGTTTACAGTAGAAAACGTAATATTACATTTTCTCAGTTTTTGTTTTGCTTTTCTGATGACAAACACATTAATTTGGAAATTCATGCAAAAATCAAATAATTGTCGGATTTTTATGAAACTTTTAGGACTTATTCAAAAGTTGAAATTTTATTCGTCCGTTCGTTTCTTCGTTTTTCTTTCTCTCCTTTTCTCGCTAAGGCCGTTGTTAAATTGAAATGTCTTTGCTGTACCACGTGTCACGTATCTCGCCTCCGATTGGATAGCTCCCTTTGATAGAATTTGAAGGAGCGGGAACCCTCAGTTTTTTTTTTATTTTCGTCGACTTGAGCAGTCCTGAAAATGTTAGCTCCGTCAGACCAAAGAAGTAAAAAGAAGTTTGAATTTATTTGCGGGTTTGAGAAGCTCACAGAAGAAGAAAAGGGATTCCTTCAGACGAACAGAGGGGAAACAAAAGATTCGACGATACTTCTTCCAGAGGAAGAAAGAGAGTTTCCTCTGTGTTTCATTAATCCACGTGGCGGAAGAAAAATAAGATTGAACGTCACTTCTTCCCGAGGAAGAAAGAACATTTATTTTACAAAAAGATACTTCTTCCCGAGGAAGAAAGAAATTTTATTTTACAGAAAAAAAGGGACAGTTTCTCAGGTCGGCCCACAGCCCACGAGGGTTGAAGAAGAGACTTAACAAAAAAAAAAAAAAGAAGACTTTTTTCCAGGCAAAGAAAGGAACTTCGAATACTAAACATAACAAAAATTTAGGGAAAACAGAGCCGCTATCCGGTAGCTAGAATGAAACTACTCTCCTCTGAGTTCTCTCTCTTAAAAAAAAAAAAAAAGAGAGAAAAGAAAGAACTGAAGCTTCAGATTGACAAGGTAACTGTAAAGGACTTAACTTTTCGTGGTACTAAGGCTATAACCTAGCCTTTGCTAACGGACCTGTTTTGCAGTCAGCTCACAATTCCTCTCTGTGTTTAATAAAGTAGTAAATTTTCTTTAATTTGAAACATTTGTTATACTGAATTTTGTTTTTTTTATTTCCTTTCCCCTTTTGTTCACAGCAGATTTTTCTTACGACATGAAAAAATTCTGCACAACGTTTTCTTCATTTTCACACCACGCCGCTAAATAGGACAACAGAACAACAAAATGAACACACGTGTTAAGGACCATTCCTTTATTTGCTTTGCCTTCTCTTTCTCTCAACCTGTCGCGACCTACTAAAGAGGAAGGAACGAAGCCTTTAAGAAGGAACGCTGCTACACAAACATGAACTCTAAACTTCTGCGGACATTTCAAATACTTACGTTACTACGTCGAACAATTTTAACTACAAAATTGCATGCATACCCCAATGAACATTTTCTTCTCTGAGGTATTTTATAGTGTTCAGATAACAAAATTTCACTTATATTTTTCTTCATACACCTTTGTCATAAAGTAAACAAATCTTTACTTTAATGTAAACTTCCGTGGAAACAAGACTCAACATTTTACTACTATCAAACGCACTAAGTAAACTTCAGCGGGACAATTTTAATGACATACATTTCAGTTTGCAAAAGAATTGCATACATATTTTCTCAATGCGAATTTACATATTCTTTTCGCAAATGATATATATATATATATATATATAGCGTTCACATGACCAAAATTCTACTTATTTTTTCAACAAACTGATAATATCTTTAAATGCGTGGATTGTCGGCTATATTTAGAAGGGCCTTGTGTCAGGCATAGCCGACACGCCCTACATAATGATGACCCCCGCAAGAAACACGCACCTTACATGAAATGTGACCACGCTAAGAACACGCAACCCTCCAGAAGGATAAAAAAAACCCGTAAAGAACAAACAAAGAAATTCTCACACACTCACGTCAAAATAAATTTAAAATTTATACACAAAAACGAGACTTTCCATCAACAAGAACTACTTTTCAATGCCGTTAGCTCCTAACCATCCATACAGGACCTTTTCCACTTCCTCACTACAATGAATGTCAACCACAGGAAGAAACTCTGAGAATTCTGTTCCCTACAAAATGTTGACAACATCATACATCTTAACCACTACTATAATGGCGACCACACATAGAACATTGCACAATTTAACAATGGCATACAAGACAGCACAACTATCAACTCTCCCAGGCTTTCCAGAAAAGGGTGAAACAACGTCGACTCACTAACGTTGTTTTTCATCATTCAACGCAACGTCGATTCACTGACGCTTTTTTCTTCATTAAGCCAGAACCACTTCGAATTACTGATACCTCCAAAACAACTCGACATTTTTTTTATTATATTTTGTGTGTGTATTTGAAGTTTGTTTTGTTTTGCATAGTAATTTCTTTAGTAATATATCTTTTAAGTTCTTTCAAACACGCGTCGACACTCGGTATCATCAACACACAAGCATCAATCAACTACTTTGCAAATCAAAGTTTTTTCCCAACTGTTAATTCTTCTAACACCAAGATAAATCTATACATTCATCAAAACAAGAATGTTTACAAACGCAATCAACTCAACGTGGAGCATTGGAATAAATTAGAATATTTTTAGCAGCCATATCAACCACAGAGAAATTTCCCAGAGCATGCTATATTCTGAAATAAACAGCACTCTGATAGGGTTACACTTTCGCAAAACCTCTAGTCATGCGCATCTCAACTCAGACTCTTTTTCTTTTCAGCCTACGAGAGACAAAAACAAAATGCAAACAAACAAACTTTTTTTTTTTTTTAATCATCTCACCCCAAGCAAGGCATTCCACTGCCACTATTGCGCATGGGGCTACATAGGGGAAGGTAAAGAGAAAGGAGTGGTTAGACATAGGGAATGACAGGAGGAAGGTGACAGATGAGTAAGGATAGCGAGGATGAGGGTTGGGCAGAGTGGTTGGGGATGAGTGCTTGATAGAATGGGAGCAGGTTAGTGTGTTAGGAGGTGTCTATTGACCTTACATTTAAACTCCTGGAGATTGTAGCCGTCGGGGAAGCAATCGTTTGGAAGAGAATTCCACAGTCGGGAAGTGCGAGGGAAGAAACTGTTGGAGTAGAAGTTATGGCTGCATTTTATCGGTTTCACTGTAAAAGGGTGGGATCTAGTTGCTAATCTAAACTATTAATGAACGAACACATACGCCACACACAAGCTTCAACTCAGAAAAACTCTTTACTGGACAACGACAAATTGCAACAAACACACAATCCAATTTTCAGCAACAAGAAAAAAACTTATCCTTTATTTCAGGCTTTAAACGACCATAATAACATGGATACGTAGAAACATCAATGAACATATGTAGGGATTGAATAAAAATACGAAATGAAATTTAAAAAATTATAAATAGAATAAAAATACAAAACAAAATAAAAACTACGAAATAAAATAAAAATAGAAATAGAAAATAAAGTAAAAGTACAAAATAAAATAAACATAAAAATCTCCCAGGAGTCCTCTGACAGGAAAGGCAATTTACGCATGTGCAAAAAATGCTTCCTGGCACCAAAAATAAACTCTCTTTTTCTCTTGGACTTTCAAAAATAAAATCAGTGTCCAAACTGTCACTCTAGTGTCTCTGCATCTTTCCTTTTCTCTTTGCTTATTTATTTCAGCGACGAAAGCTATTCAACAAGTCTTGGATGTTTAGATGAAAGAACCAACTCAGCAGCAATAGCCATAGCATCCATACATATATTACATATTGAAAAATATTTTTAATATTTAGCAATCTGCGGAGGAGGGGGGTTATAGGATACAAATGCTATATAATCCATCAAACAACTAAAACACACAAAATAAATTACCTAGTCAGCCAAGGCTATAAAACCCAATCTGTACTATTATTTAACCCATAACTAGAGGGAAAAGACTAATTAATAACTATTAAGGGTATTTGTGCTTAAGTGAATACGAAGAATTCAACTGGAATTCGAACTCGGCTCCTTGATATTTTTTTTGGTATAAGGACTTCTACGAGAGTCATTAAATAAAAAAGGTGAATGTTTCGGTATAAGGACTTCTACGAGGGTCACTCAATAAAAGAGGCGAATGTTTCGGTATAAGGACTTCTACGAGGGTTACTCAATAATTGGGGGAATTTTTTATCAGCCCCCAAAAAGGATTCTAATTCTTTTTTATTTGTTGGAGCAGCTATTTCTGTTATTTTCTTTGTTAGACTATCATCAGGTGATATGCCTTATTTTGATATTTGATATCTTTTAAAAGCCTCGGTGATGCTTGGTAAATCCCCACGATTTATATATCAGAAGGTTGAAGGTTGGATGTTGAAATGTGGAAGGATAAAATATTTCGTTTATACGTCCGGGTCGGCTTTTTGAAATTTGCATTGCCACAATGTCCGTCAGCTAACCGCTCTCATGCTGGACTGATTTTGACCGGTCACGGAATGTCCTTAATAGTGAATATCGTCATGTGACTGTATCCAAATGGCATTTTCTTCTATAGTGTGAAAAAACGTTTGACTGACATCATATACCAATTTTCGATTTGCTATCCAGTTAGGATCCAGAATATTGCTTTTCATACTGACTTGTGAAATTTGCTTTGTGTGGGTTTTTTCCAAAATGTTTTTAGTCGTTTGAATCCACTTTTACGGGTATGCAATTTTACTTTGTTTTTGTTAGTTAATGGATGATATAGGATTTGTATCCTATAATCCTTAATATGAAATCTTCTTTAACTTGCAAAAGGTAGCCAAAAGATACAGCAGCTCCAGAACAAAGCGCAGGAAAACTAATTTTACATTAAAAATATGTGATTGGCTAAAAATTAATCAATCACCACACACATATGAAAGAGCTGCTTCAGAGCCGAAAGATTCAAAGGCAACTGCGATTGCTAAATTG
The DNA here is from genome assembly GCA_037127315.1 of Ascarosepion bandense. NCBI lineage: Eukaryota > Metazoa > Mollusca > Cephalopoda > Sepiida > Sepiidae > Ascarosepion > Ascarosepion bandense. The sequence continues at coordinate 825,741 of JBBBDQ010002147.1, forward strand.
TCCTATACAAGAACAGTAGTGATTTATTACCCAATCACAGATCAGTAAATGACATGAACTGAATGTGGGTAAGAAAAACAGAGCAACCGCTATATTACCCTACTCCAGATTAAAAAAAGAAAACATTTTTTTTAAATATGTACAATACTGCTTGAATCTGGAAGGCCAGTGGACCCTCCTTCCTTTTCTTGTCACTTGTTGATCTAGTGTTGAATTTGGTTGAGAACTACCAGTTTTTATTTGTGATGATGCTGATGATGATTGAGTTGAAATAGCACTCCGCTCAATGTGTGCTGGTTTAAGACAATCGATCGAGATGTTCGACTGACCGCTATTAAGCTGGACGGTAAAAAATTTGGTATGTCGAGAGAGAACTCAAAATGGACTAGAGTAGTTGGGTGTCAATGACTTCTTGGTGAAGTCTTGTCTTACAAAAACAAAATCACAAGTATTTAGAGAAGAAGGAATATAGATGTCCTTTGTCTGGAAACGAGTAGCCGTAAATGACAAGGCTGACATCTTGTTTTGAAGATACTGGATAAAAGTTGATGATGGCTCTAGAGTTGAATTCGCTGTCAGAAACGCTAGCAGTTTGCCAAACACAAGATCTGCGGATGAACAGTGTAGATCTTCCTTAAACAGAGATCGAAGTGACAACATAACTAATGGTAAATTCTCCATCCAGGATTGGTTGTTGTCACAGTTGGAGCTAATTAACACAGCCTTTAATTGTCGGTGAAAGCATTACATAATGCCATTGGCACATGGGTGATATGCTGTGGTTAAAATGTGCTTCACCCCAAGAAGATTCAGAAATTCCTTAAATAACGTAGACTGAAATTGAGGACCGTGGTCTGTTGATATTACTGATGAGCATCCATAGACAGAAATTCAGTCTTTCAATATCGCCTTAGCAACAGACTCGGCGGTTGTTAAATCCAGTAATTGCTACAAAATAGACTTGGATGGACACACAAGCAGTTTTATAACCTAATCCCTACTTTTAAATATTTAATTAATATATTTTTAAAAGATTTAAGATTTTATTTGAAGATAACGAGTTTAGAGAAATAAAAAATGACAGATTAAAAGAAATCCAGTAATTGCTACAAAATAGACTTGGATGGACACACAAGCAGTTTTATAACCTAACACCTATTTTTAAATATTTAATTAATATATTTTTAAAAGATTTAAGATTTTATTTGAAGATACCAAGTTTAGAGAAATAAACAATGACAGATTAAAAGAAATCCTGTAATTGCTACTTTGACACGATAACTAGGCGTATATTAAGGTGCTTTGTAAAATATGTATTTTATTATAATAGATTAAAATAGAAAATGGTTAAGAATAAAAAATAGATTAAAAACATGTTTCGTTTAACAAAAGTGAAAAAGAAGAGAAAAAAATAAATAAATAAACGCTTTTTCTTTTATGAGGAAAATTGTGGAAGAGAAAAGGGTATCAGATAACTGTTTTAAATCCTACTACTCTTCCGGTAAATATTTGACTCAGTGATTTAATTTGATAAAGAGATAAAGTTCAGGAAATAGAGTTCGGGAGGTGGGTTTATGAATGACCAGGTCAAAGGCTGTCTTTTACTGTATCTTGACCACACATTAAGAATTTTCCGACAAAAGCTTTATTAAGATAAAAAGATAAAAAAATTCCTGGAAAAAATACTAAGTCTGCAAGATGTTTACACATCAAAAGAAGGAAAATTTAAGTACCCTGAAATTTCGGACTTACAGTCGCCAATGTTTATCGCAAGTGGTCGAAAGCATTTCCGGATTGTTTTAAATAAATACAGGTGATTTTTCCGAACCGGTCAATTGTGAGAGAGTGGAGTTAAGTTAGTCAGTCAGTTGAGCGAGTAGAATCACCGTCCATCTTGTTTCGGTCGGTTTGGATTTGATCTCCATTAATTAGAGTTAGAACTGAATGTCACATCGCCTGCCCCCAACCTAACTCTAAACGAAATAAAGCATCCTTTCAACTCAGCCAAGTTGTGGAAGTTCGTTCATTATAGTTTAATCTTGTACCCCCAGCTTGAGGCTCCGACTTATTCAACAAACTTCCGGCAACATCACAGCGTGGAGAACGGCCGTCGGAGAAATTGTTAGGACAGTCCGTTGAGGTGTTACACTACAAAATAGACTTGGATGGACATACAAGCAGTTTTATAACCTAATCCCTATTTTTAAATATTTAATTAATATATTTTTAAAAGATTTTATTTGAAGATAACGAGTTTAGAGAAATAAATAATGACAGATTAAAAGAAATCCAGTAATTGCTACAAAATAGACTTGGATGGACACACAAGCAGTTTTATAACCTAACTCCTATTTTTAAATATTTGCCAAATAGATTAGATTCAAAGGAAATTAATGAATGAATGACATCTGTACTGAATAGTTATGAGATTTCTATTTTAATATTATGCTGTATTTCAAATCACATTTAAATTTATTAGAACTAACCTAAGTCCTATTTTTACATATTTGCCAAATATATGTAAAAAATTTGCTTTTCTATTTCAGTGAGAGTTGTAAAATCTTTCATTTCTTGATTTCAAAAAAACTTTTTTTATTAAATTAATATACATTTGAGGAAGTAAAAAAGTTAATGTTTCATGGTATTTTCACATAAATATAACTGAAAGAATTTTATTTCCTTATTTTCACAACTGTTAGATCAGTGCTACTCAAAGTGTGGTATGCATACCAGTGACAGTATATGTTCCATCGTCTGCCAGTACACAGAGATTTTCCAGAAAAGAAAGAAATAATAGTAATACTCTATGCCACGAGAGACTGTCGAGATATTTGACTCATTTTCATTTTTTCTTTTTACATTTTCATTTTAGTTTTAGATTATTATGGCTCCATTGTTCATTTACTCACTCATGTTAAAAGTTATTGCTATCCAAATGACGAATGCGATATAATGAACAGCAAAACAGTTTTTTTTTTAATCGTATCATCCCGAGCAAGGCAGTAATGCCACTGATGTGCAGGGGGCTACATAAGTGTAAAAAGATTAATTAAAAGAGGAAGATGAACCAGTTAGAAAGGAGCAATAGAAAGATGAGAATGCAGGTGCGATAACAGTTTCAAAGGTGGAGAGAAAGGAAAGGATATACAGGGTGGGAAAAGAACTAGAGTCAAGTGGTTAATAGATGAGTACTGACATCGCATTTAAATTCCTGGAGGTTGTAGCCATCAGGAAAGCAAGAATATGTGAGCGAGTTCCACAGGCGGGAAGTGCAAGAGAAGAAGCTGCAGGAGTAGTATTGTCGTCTGCATTTGGCTAACAGTGAACTGAATACGCATCAGACTTTGTTTCATTCATATATATGATATGAATGATATACATATTTCTTTCTGGGACATATCACTATTCTAGGTTGGTTTCTAATCCATGATATATACATATATTTTAAATACATCTTAAATTAATTAAAATTAATATTTTGTTTTACTGTTTGTCTATTTTTTAGAAGACTAATGCCTTTTATTAAATTCAAATTGCTTACAAAGTATTAATATTAACTTTAAATATTTTTTTCTGGTTTTTTAAAAATATATACTCTCGAAACCAGTGGCCATAGCTAATATAGCACAAATATGGTACCTGTCAATGCCACACTGGGAAGACTTGTTATGTCAATGATGACTGCCCTTAGAATGAACAAGATATCATGTCCTCATGCTTATTACAGATAGTCTCAAAATGTCTCTGAAATAGTACATATCTCAAAAATAAACAAAAAAAAAAAAACATACAAAGAAAAAAAAACTCTGGGGTTCACAGTCCCTATTTCCCTCTTACTCAGCTGGATTGGCTTGCTGGTCCCTAGCACATTAAAAAAAAACAAAAAAAAAAAACTACTGGTCCGCCACATCAGATAGTTTGAGAAGCACTATGTTAGATTATTTCTTTTCTATGGAAGATCAAATGCACAATAGTTCTGTATCATATTCTTCTTAGATTAGTAGCAACAGCAGAAATTTTTAGGAATAAAAAAATCTAGTAATTGCTGCAAAATATATATGTATGCATTGACAAGCATTTTTATATAAATGACTAGTTGCTTATATCCAAGCACACCAGTCACCTTCCTGACAAAGCAAGCATGTTGAGATTGAAACCCAGATCTCATAATAGGAACATTCAAATCACTTGGCCAGGCACCCAGATGTATATTTCGGTACGCTTTTGAAGTCTTTTTTTAAGATACACTTGAGGTATCAAAAAAATGAAAGTTCAGTGGTATTTTCACATTAGAATTTTGAAAGATAAGAAACAGGCAAGCAAAAGTATTACTCTAAATTTCTTTAATTTGTTTTTCTGAAAGCATTTGTACATCAATGTCGTTTTCTTCTAACAGAATATAAGCCAACATTGTCATGCCAGCTTGCAGTTTTTGCATTTTGAATCTTTTTAGATAGAGCGATAGTAACTCGACCGTTTTGATAGATAGTGGCATCCTCAGTTTCATTTGAATTAATCAGGTATTAAATATTTGGATAAGCAATTATGCTTCTTGTATTGTGCCAGCTAATGCTATATATTCCAAATCACATGTTGCTACAATGCTATTTGATGTAATTAATAGGTAATGAATATGTATACACCTTGGTTCCCCCTTACTGGAATGTGATTGGATGGTGTCAGTCATAAATATAGACTAAGGCGAGGATGTTCAACTATTGATCTACATCTACTGACTATGCCTATATCTCAGGATACTTCATACAATAAGTACCGTCATTACCTCTATGTACTAGATTCTCCTACCCGGTTTCATGTGCCTAAACCACTTAACTACCTCGAATGATATATATTTTTCTTTCTGGGACATATCACTATTCTAGGTTGGTTTCTTATCATGATATATAACAAGCTAACAACTACATCTCAGCAATATTTTTATTTATTTACAAACACAGACTTTAGAATGGAATGGTTTCTCTCAACTGTGTTTTAACATGTGCTTTTTGAGATCTGCATTGTGTGAAGATTTATATCCACAGATTTCACATTTGAAAAGTTTCTCACCTGTGTGTGTTAACATGTGATGTTTGAGATCTGAATTTTGAGAAAACATACATCCACAGATTTCACAGTGGAAACATTTCTCCCCAGTATGTGTTAACATGTGTTGCTTGAGAAATGAATTTCGGGAAAACTTACTACCACAAGTGTTACAGAGAAATGGTTTCTCCCCTGTGTGTGTTAACATGTGTCTTTTAAGATCAGCATTTAAAGAAAATGTATATCCACAAATTTCGCAGTGGTAAGGTTTCTCTCCAGTGTGCGTATACATGTGTCGTGTTAGACTTGAACTTTGAGAAAAATTAAATCCACAGATTTCACAGTGGAAAGGTTTCTCTCCAGTGTGTGTTAACATGTGTTGTTTGAGAACTGAATTTCGGGAAAATTTATTACCACAGGTTTTACAGAGGAATGGTTTCTCTCCTGTGTGTGTTAACATGTGTTGTTTGAGACTAGAACTTAAAGAACACTTAAATCCACAGATTTCACAGTGAAAATTTTTCTCTCCAGTGTGTATTAACATGTGTTGTTTGAGAGGTGCATTTTGGTAAAACTTGCAACCACAAAATTCACAGTGGAAATGTTTCTGGCCTGTGTGTGTTAAGATGTGTTTTTTGAGAGATGAATTTTGGGAACAATTATATCCACAGATTTCACAGTGGAAACGTTTTTCTCCAGTGTGTATTAACAAGTGCTTTTTGAGATCTGCATTTCGGGAAGATTTATAATCACAAATGTCACAGTGGAAAGGCTTCACTCCAGTGTGTGTTGACATGTGTTGTTTGAGACTCGAATTTCGAGAAAATTTACAGCCACAGATTTCACAGTGGAAACGTTTCTCTCCTGTGTGTGTTAAAATGTGTTGTTGGAGACATGAATTTCTGGAAAACATACATCCACAGATTTCACAGTGAAAAGGTTTCTCTCCTGTGTGTGTTAACACGTGTTGTTTAAGAGATGAATTTTGGGAAAACTTATGACCACAGATTTCACAGTTGAAAGGTTTCTTGCCAGTGTGTGTTAACATGTGTTGTTTGAGATGTGAATTTTGGGAAAATTTATATCCACAGGTTTTACAGTCATAGTGTTTCTCTCCTGTGTGTGTCAATATATGCCGTTTGAGACTGGAATTATGGGAAAACTTACATCCACATATTTCACAGTGGAAATTTTTTTCTCCAGTGTGTGTTAACATGTGTTGTTTGAGATGTGAATTGTGAGAAAACTTATAACCACAGATTACACAGTGGAAACGTTTTTCTCTAGTTTGAGATTGCATGTTTGAGATTTAAATTCATGCAAAATGTATTTTCATATAGATTTCAAAGAAAATGGTTTATCCCAATTCATGTCTTGTCATCTCATGTCTCATAATTTAAAAACAAATATTAATCCATGAATTTTCTGATGTAAGAATGTTTCTTCCTCATATACATTCATCATAGTTTCAAAGATGATAACTGTAAAAGAAGAAATAAAGTGAGTATTGAAGTAAGAAAAAAACAATATATAGGGTGATGAAATATTCAAGCATTTTCTTAAAACTACTTTATGGTCATTTTCTTTGCTCTAAAGTCAGGTGCATGTTATATTTGAAGATCAGCTCGATTCCATGGAATTCCTCTAATTTTTTGTGTTTCATATTCCCTATGCAAAAAGAATTATGGTATATTTACAACTTGTTAATATATTTGAAGGTTTTAAGCCTCTCCTCAGCCACATAGCAGAGAATTTTTGGCTGTCCAATCTTTGACCATACTAGCATTTCCACCCCTGCAGATTTACTCATTTGACAGCTAATATCTTGAGTTAGCCAAGCAGAAATAAATGTCAATATCCAAGGATGGATTTTGGCTTTGGATATTGATTTATAGAACTTGTGGCCTCTTCATTACATATACTTAATCCCCTACCTCATGTCTATAAAATGTATACTAAAACAGATGCAAGAAAATCTAAGTGTGGTCACTTCAAAGAATCCCAACTAATTTAAAAAGAAAACACTCCAGCTGCAAGACAACTGCTCCAGACAAATTTGTTTCAAATCAGTTCAAGGGAGCCACATTCAATCAGAAAATAATCTTTTAAAATCATATTTTAAAAAGCTACAAGCAAAAGCGATACAGTACAGTGATTCTAACATTCTGGAAGGTAAGAAAATGGCAAGCAAAAAAGTCAAGATTGTGCTTTATTTAAAGCTGTAGCAAATCTATAATTTTACTCTTTTGAAAGGGTTTGTACATAAATATCATTTTCTTCTGATGTAAAAAAAAGTCCAACATTGTTGTACCATTTGCTATTACTTATGTTGGTATTTTGAAAAATAGTTAGCATTTTTAGATAAACTGTCTTAATAGATAGTAACATGCTCATTTTCATTTAGATCATGGTATTTAATAACTGAATAAGCAATTTTGCTTCTTGTATTGTGGATTCTAATGTCATATATTCAACACCACATATTGCCACAATGCTACTCTAGGTTGTATTCTTGTCATGATATATATCAAGCTACCAACTACTTCTCAGTAATATTTTTTTATTAGCTTCCATTCACATTTTCATTGGAAATTTTTTTTTTTTAATCACATCGCCCCGAGCAAGGCGGTAACGCCACTGATGTGCAGGGGATACGTAAGAGTGAAAAGATTTGGAAAAGAGAAAGCCGGAAACCACATCCTAAACAGGGAACAAGGGATGAGCCTTTACACCTGTACAATAGATGTGGGTGGAGTGTGAACTGGGCGATAGTATTCATCGTATTTGCCAACGATACTCACCTTGTTGACTTGTCATGATATATGCCAACTATTTCTCAGTAATATTATTTATCTGCTTCCTTCCACATATTTATTTCAATTATTTATGTTATTTGACAATGCTACTCACCTTGTTTACTTGTCATGATATATATCAGAATATCAACTATTTTTCAGTAATATTATTTATCTGCATCCGACCGCATATTTATTTCAATTATTCATAGTATTTGCCAATGCTACTCACATTGTTTACTTGTCATGATATATATCAGAATATCAACTATTTCTCAGTAATATTATTTATCTCCTTCCTTCGACATATTTAGTTCAATTATTCATGGAATTTGAAATTTCTTCTCATCTTGTTTACTTGTCATGATATATACCAGGTTGCCAACTCCTAAGATGCAGTCTTGGAAATTTAAAGTCACAAATTTCTTTAGAGTTTGTGTTAATGTGTTCCTTGGAATTTGAATTTCAGAAAAAACTTAAATCCCAACTGGAAGCGTTTCTCCCCAGTATGAGTAAAAATATGCTGTGAGACTAGAACTCACAGAAAAGTTAAATCCACTGGTTTCTCTTCAGTGTGTGTTAACATCTGACATTTCATATGTGAATAAAACTTACATCTACATATAGTATTGTGCAAAAGTATTAAGACAAGAACTATTTTATCTTTTATGAGGCATCAAAATAAAGTTTAAAGTCACCCCTGTCCTAACACTTTTTCACACTACTGGTAGTGTGCAAAAGTATTAGGACAGGGGTGATTTTCCTAAAAACCTTACTAAAATTCAAATACAGGGTGGAAATCCAAGTAAATTGCTAATAAATATTGATTATTTAAAACGAGGTGTAAAAGAAATGTATTAAAAAGAAGTTATATTTAATTTTTCCTATTTTCTATTTAACAAGTTATTTTGAAACTACTCTAGTGAACATCTATGGGATATTTTAAATAAAAAAAAAAGATAAATGTAATGTTACTTTGCAAGATACAGTTTAGAAACAAATACAAGCTGCTTGGCAGGAGATATCATTAAATACATTAAAAAAGCTTGTGATGTCAATGCCGGACAGAATGAAGGCCGTAATCAAAGAAAAAGGCTATTATACTAAATATTAAATTTATTTTGTAACAAGTATTTTTTCTTGTTAAAGCATTTGTTGACCAAATCAAATAAATTAATTAAATTGTTTATTTTCTGTCAATATACCTCATGAAAGATAAAATAGTTCTTGTCCTAATACTTTTGTACAGTATTGTATTTCACACTGCAAGTGTTTATCTCCTGTGTGTGTGTGTTAACATGTGCTGTTTAAGATGTGAATTTCACAAACACTTATATCCACAGATTTCACAATGTGAGCACTTCTTTCCTGTGTGTTCAGATGAGTGGTTTGGAACTAGAACTTAGAAAACACATAAATCAACAAATCTCACAATGGAAATTTTTCTCTCTAGTGTGTGTTAACATGTTTTGTTTGAGATGTGAAATAAAAGAATCATACCCAGCCAAAAAATTTTATACAGTTTGTTTTTTTCTGTAACGAGCACAACATTTGAAACGTGACCTTTTAATCATGTACATGCACATGTAAAAAGAAAATATAGGTCATCAGCATGCACACAAAAAAGTTTTTAATTATCTTAAAATCAAATGAATTGATTATTTGTATTAAGCTTTTCAATTTTTGATTAGTAAATATAGTTTACAATTATTAATTTAACAAACTAACATGAACAATGAAGAGAGGAAATTTTAAAAAATTTTTAAAACTTTATAAATTATTATATTAGAAAATAATAAAAATTAAAACAGTTATTGTAAAAATTCATTATTCATCAAAAACAATTTTTCTCTTGAGACTATGATATCATTAAACCAATTAAAAGTTACAGAAATAAAAAATGGTAAAGTTTAATGCATTTTTGTTTTCACAATTCGGAGCACATTTTCCGAAAAAAGCTTATTTAAAAAAAAAACAAAACAAAAAAACAGTTGATTAACGTTCCCCAATGAATCCTGCATTTTGATTAATAATAGAAATTTGGCAAGCTATCAAGAATTTCTTGATGTTTCAGGAAATTAATTGGAGGTGGAGGTAACATATATAAAAGAAAAAATATTTTCACAAAGATTTTTTAAATTACTTATTTAAAAAATGATCCCAGTTATTTGTGAATAAGTCAATTTTCATCAAAATCCGACCATTATTTGAGTTTTGCAAGAATTTCCAAATAAATGTGTTTTTGACGAGCAAAAAAAGTGTGTTGCATAATATTATGTTTGCCTTAAACCACAGACAAAAGAAAAACATGATTTTTTATCAAAATTTCGAACATGTTAGAAATAATTAAAAATGCTAAAAAATACTTTGATCTATCTTAATAACATAAATATCTTGCCAATAAAACTTTGTTTTTATTTAGTTTACGGTCTTGTTTCTTCATACTTTGTTGTTTTTTTCAGGTACCTTCTTTTTGTCTCTCTATAATGGTGATTTGATGAAGTTCAAGAAAATGTGCCAAAGTTTTATTTTAAAAAATACCTGAAATCTTTATTTATACACGTCAGTTTTTCTTTCAGTTAGCATTGGCTTTTGGCTATTATATTTTTAAGAAAAAAAAAATGAAACATGTTACTTACCTTTACAGGGTAAATCTTCTAAAAGCTTTTGATAGAAAAACAAACAGGATTAAGTTGCTCTTGTTACTGGACTTGATATTTCTTTCAACACTGACAATATTTGGCAATCAATAAAACTACCTATTTTAAAGAAATTGCAATTGAAAAGAATTAATTATTTGAAAATAGATGGCATTTAATTTCTGAACACAATCAACGAAAGGAATGACATGAAAGGGTGTAAAATGACAATTTGTTCCTTGCTCAAAAACAGCCCAGGTACAATAGAGACAATATGTTATAACAATGTGATGTAATCAACCCCTTTTTCCTCATTTTTCAAAAAATTTATTATTGATGAAAAATGAAAACAATAAAATTAAAATCCTTAAAAATCCAATATTTTCACAAAAGATTTGTTTCCAAGAAAATTAGTAAATTCAAGAATTCCTTGTTCAAAATTAGTTTGAGAGCACACAATATATGCCAGAAGATTGTATCACAATCTTAATATGATATTCTGAATTTTATAAAGCATCTTATATGATAAAGATAAAAAACAACAAAATGAAAAATTGCTATCTCCACAGAAGTAATACAAAAGTTCAAAAATGAATTTTCTAAAAATGAAAATTTTCTTTTTGATGCTTTTATTTTAGTTTGAATTTTCAATTAATAAACACCTTTACTTAATATCTGAATACACAGTGATTGGAAGAAATTTACAAGATGTTTGAAACTTTATACATCATAATTAATAAAAAACAATTAATACAATCATTGTAAAAAGTTATTATTCACTAAAAGATTTTCTCTTCAGAATTTGATATCCTTAATATATATTTGTAAAGCAATTAAATGGAGGCACCTTCACTAAATCACTGAAAAAACAGCATTTTATGAAGAAAAAAGTACTAACCTTTTTTTCTATCAAAATGTTTATTATTTAGAGAAAAGATCAAATTATTTTTTAAATTATTTAATTCTAACACGTTAAAAATTTGGGCAAAAAAACCTTAGCAACTAACCAAATCGTTACGAGAGTTTACAATGGAAAAAGTAATATTACAGAACTCAATTTTTTTTTTTTCGGTGACAAACACATTAATTTGGAAATTCTTGCAAAAATCAAATAATTGTCAGATTTTAATGAAACTTTCAGGACTTATTCGTTAATGAATGAAACTAATTTTGAAATTATTATTTTTAAAAAATTTTGGTAATTTTTTTTTTTACACCTATTACCCCCACCCATTTAATGAAACTTCATAAAATTTAAAAAAATCAAATTCTATAGGCAAAAATTTTTTTTTTTATTTATTTACTTACCTCCCATAAATCACTGAAAAAACAGCATAGTATGATGGGAAAAGGCACCAACAATGTTTTATTGGCAAAATGTTTTAGAAGATTGATCAAAGTATTTTTTTAATTAATTCTTTTAAATTTTTAATTCTTTCTAGCACATTAGAAATTTTGGTAGAAAATTTTGTGTTTTTTTGTCAGTGAATGACATAATTTTTAAAAGGGTTTATAATGACAAACGTAATATTACAATAAAAAACTTTTGCCAGGGAAAGATATTAATTTGAAAATTCTTGCAAAAATAAAAAAATATTGGATGGATTTAGATGAAAATTTCAGGACCTGTTATGAAATTTACATTCTCCAATGAGTCCTGCATTTATATATAAAAAAAAAAACAAAACTTTTAGCAAGATTTTCTAAAAATAATAATTGCATGAATAATTTCATTCATTTTGAATAGGTGCAGAAATTTTTATTAAAATCAGGCAGTTGATTTTTGTAAGTATTTTTAAATTAATGTGTCTTTCAAAGAGAGAAAATAAATTGCATAATATTAAATTAAAACAGTTCTTATGATGGCATCTTCCTCGGAAACTCCAAGAATGGCTTTATTCAAAATTTACGCAAAAGATTCAGTTGTTGAATATGCACAAACAAAAAAGTTAATTGCACAGGATCGATTTACTATAAGGTTGTATGAAAAACTGAGCCCCCACCACCTAAAATTGCTTAAATATTGAAATTTTCCAAATTTTCTTTGTCAATCAGAAAGTTTAAGGTTTAATTGATAAGATTGCACTGAAAAAAGTAAAAAAAAAATTGATAATCAACAAATTTACAGGTGGTGGTAATGTCGTACCAGCGAGTGGTTCCAAAATAAAGGATCAGTTTACTATAACGTTGTATAAAAAACTAAGCCCCCAACTAAAATTGTTTAAATATTGAAATTTTTCCAGTTTTTTTTTTTTTCATCAGTCAGAGTGTTTAGGGTGTATTCGATCAGACTGCACTCAAAAAAAGTTTTTTTAAAAATTGAAAAACAACAAATTTAAAGGTGGTGGTAGTCTCCTTTAGGTACACCATGTATTAACCTTTTATACCAAATTCATCTTCCATACTTTTGGCCCACTACTGTAAATCATCAGTTGTCACATCTGATAAGGTGTTGACAGCTGTGATAACAAGGCTACTGTAATTGAGAAACATTCTTTTGAAAAATTTAAAGCAGTAAGCAAGCAATTCTAGTTTCAAGGGAACTTCAGGTAAGTTTAAATTAGGTACCGCCAGTTAAATCGATAACAAAACAGCAAAAATATGAATAAAAAAGGTGCCAAAACTAATACAACAAATGTTTTCCCTCAAAATATTTATATTATTATTAAGAGGAAAGATCAAAGTAATTTTTAATTATTTCTAAAAATTTTTTAATACTTTCTAACATTTTCAAAATTTTGTCAGAAAGTTTTGTTTTGATTGTGTTATCGGCTAAGAAACGTTTACTACTGTTTTACAATGGACACCTAATTGCATTATCCACTTTTTTTGGTTACAAACACATTAATTTGGAAATTCTCGAAAAATTCAAATAACTGACAGATTTTAATGAAACTTTCAGTACTCATTCACAAATGAATAAAATTATTTTTGAAATTATTATTTTTTAAAAATCTTGATGAAAATATATTTTTTTTTATCTCTGTTACCCCACCCCCACACACACACACACTATACGTAAATCCATGAAATTTTAATAAATTTTACACTGATGGCTAACTTTTGTTTTACTATTTCAATGCAGGACTCATTGGGGAATATAAATCATCTATTTTTTATTTTAAGTTTGCAATCATTATGCGAAAACCTTCTCCGAAGATTAAAATAAAAAATGCAATAAAACTCTGATATAATTTAATTTGATAAGCTTTTAATCACTGGAATGAATAACAACTATTGAGGACATTATACACTGAAGAAAAAAATTTTTTTCTATTAATAATAAAATTTTAAAAGAATTTCTTCTTAATAATAATATAAACATTTTAAAATTTTTTATTATTAAATAATTTAATAATATATAAAAGTTTAAAAATATTTTTAAAATCTCCAAAGAATTGATTGTGAGTAGACTTTTTAGTTAAGAACTGATGATTATGTTGCCTATCCAAAATTGAAAAGTTTAATAAAAATCATTTTGCAGGAATATTTTAAATTAATTAAGAAAAAAAGTCTGTGTAAATATGTTCATTTTGATTAAGTACGATGTCCCATAGGGGTCATAACATGTTTCCATAAAAATTAAATTAGATATCTTTACCATGCCTTAAACTTAATGATAACTTATTAATAAATAACATAATTTAACTTATTTCGGTTATTTTAATTTCATTCTTTCTTATTAAATTAAAATCATTTCAAAAGAAATTTAAATTTTTTAATTTTTATTTACTCAGAAAGCATATTCAAATGTCTAGCTATAAATCTAAACTAAAATTCTATAAAATATTATATAATTGCTGAAAATATTCAGTTAAATTTTTAATTTTACTATTTAGTTAAAAACAAAAAAAAAAAAAAAAGAAATTAAATTTTGAAAATTTTATGTTTTAACATAATTGAAATTTTGGCCCATATGGTTGCTCCACTTTTACTGTTCTTGACAAATTCCAGATGTCATATCTTTCATCAACTTTGAATATGGAGATAAAATAAAGCTACCAGAGTTAAAAAGTATTTTTATTGTAAATTTCTGGCAGTAAGGAATTATTACTTGATTGAAATCAGATAACGGTAAGTTTGAATTTTAAAAATTGACTTAAATGACTTGTCAGCAAGGTATATTTTATTTTTGCAAGATTTTTAAAACAGAAATTTGGCTACTGTTTACATAATGTGTCGATCAATTAAAAATGGTAGGAAATTTCAATTTTATTTTTTCAATTCAGAAAAAAATTAGATTAAAATCAATATAATTTCAGCTTAAAATACACCAGTGTATTTTTCTTTCTGGAATTAAAATTTTTGGCTTTCAATTATAGCTAATTTTTAAAGCTTGAAAATAACTTATTTATTTTTAAAATCTAAATTTAAATTTAGGTATCAAAAATGGACAGAGGTACCTAGTTTCAATTTGTTACTTTGAATAAAAGAATGTGTCGTCGAGATGTATTTTATTTTTGTAAGATTTTTTTAAAATTGAGAATTGGCTTCTGTTTACAGTCGATGAAAAATGGCGGAAAGTTTGAAAGTTTAAAAAAATTTTTAACCTGATTTTTTTTTATTTTTATTCCGATCAATATAATCTCGATTTGAAATACACCAGGGTATTTTGCGTACTGTAATTAGAAAATGGCTTTCAATTAAAACTAAAATTATAGCTTCAAGAAAACTTAAAACATTCAAAACTGAAATATCGAAAACTGAGTGGAGGTACCTTAAAAAAGCTTAGTAAATAGTACCTCATCTCAGAAGTACAGACAAATATAGTGTTAGAAAATATTTAAAAAATTATTGTCCCTTTTCGTCTAAAATGGCGATTCGATGAAATACGAGAAAACTCGTCAATGTTTGAAAAAATACCTTAAAAGAAAAATTTATTTAAAGACGGAAATTCAGTTTTCTTTTTCATTCTCATTTCTTTTAGGCTATTATCTTTCAAATAAAAGAAAAATGTAAGCGAATTTCTTTCATAGAAGAAAACAATAAATTATTTCAAATGCTTTTGTTGGGGGTCTTTTTAGGAAATCCGTGACGTTTCGTCTAACTTACCTTTTTCAGGGCGAATCTAAAAGCTTTTCATAGAAAAACAAACAGGATTAAGTTTCTCGGCTTGATATTTCAACATCAGCAATATTTGGCAATCAATTAAAATACCGATTTTTAAAGAAATTGCAATCCAAAAACATACTAATTATCTGAAAATAGATCGGATATAGAGATTCTGAACAAAACGAATTGCTGAAAACGGTGTAAAGGAAGAATTCGTTCCTTGCTCAAAAATAGACAAGCTCATTAAATCTTTTTTTTTACTGACAAAAACTGATAACAGCAAAGTTAAAAAAAAAAATCCAACATTGGCCCATGTGATTTGTTTAAATGAAAACTAATAACTTCATGAATTGACGTAATTTGTTAAAAATGTAATACTTAATTGTAGTGTGAAAAGAAAGACAAAAAAAAAATGGAGGACATAAACAGGCGTCACTTTATTAGTCGGCGGCGGCGGCGTATTCTTCTCTTTTATTCGGCTTCTTCCTCTTCTTTTTCTTCGTCGTCTTCGTCTCCTTCTTCTTCTTCATCTAACAGCGCAAGCACGGTCAACAAGAAACAACAAAAAACATTAATATTTATTCATAAAATAAAATTATACAAATTGTGACACAAGGCCGAAAGGGGATGGGTAGAGGGTGATAGTCACTAGTTATCCTATACCTAGCTAAACACTATCAAGACCAATTTACTCATTACAATTTGCATATTCACCACAAGAACCCATCCATCACCACCCAATCTTTCATACACCACAATGCCACATATTTACAAAGGACACCTAAAAAAGGGGGAAATATAATATATAATTTAAAACATTTGATGAAAGATGAAATGATGGGATGGGGATGAAATCAAAAACAAACAAAAATACAACAAATTTTTCAAACAAAATAAATTAAATGCTATCCTAGCCTGGGAAGTTTTAAATCATACATTTATATATAGATTAAATAAATATTTACTTAATTACAAATATTTCATTATCAGTATAGGTATTCCCAGGTTTTCAAAATTCAGTGTAAAATTTTTAAGTGAATTAAATCTAACTAAATTGCATCAGAAGAAATCTGTCTCTGAATCAACTCTAACAAAAAAATGTCATTTTTAAAACTGTAAAAAAAAAAAAAGAAGAAAAACACACATTATAAAAAAAATTGAGTTTTTAAAAAACAAAATTAAAATTTTCAGGGAACTTTTTCAGTGCGTTTACATTGTAAATTGAATTCTTTTTTATACATGGCTTTGTTTTAGATCTTTCTAGAAATGCAAAAATTAGCAACTGGAATTTTTTTTCAAATAAACATTGAAAACCTCCTGTTAAGTGATAAAAAAATGTTCTCAATGGTTTTTAAATCAAAGAATCTATTAATTATAACATTAATTTACTCATGAATACTAAAAATTTCATTAAAATTTCAACATGTTCACAATTGATAAAAAAAGAAAAAGAAACAAAGAGTAACGACCAAAGGATGTCTTGATGACTTTATTATAAATTTTTAATCCTTTCTCATCCATTCAAAATTTTGGTTCAAAATTAGATTTTAAAAAAGGTTTTGGCACCCTGTGAAAAAAAAAGTTTTTTGTGTCAAGTTAAAAATACATTGATTTGGAAATTCTTGCAAAAGTCAAGCAATCGCCAGATTTTGATAAAAATTTCAGGACACAAATGAATGAGATTATTTTTTAAATTTTTATTCAGAACATCCTGCTAATCTGCATATTTTATCAGAATATGGTTTCTCTCCAGTGTGAATTTGACTGTGTGTTTTAAAATCAGATTTAACTGAAAATTCTAATCCACATATTTCACACGAATAAGGTTTCTCTCCAGTGGGAATTCGATTGTGTCTTTTCAAATTAAATTTAAATGAAAATACTGATCCACATACTTCACAAGCATATGGTTTCTCGCCAGTGTGAATTCGAACGTGCCTTTTCAACGTGCCAAGCTCTGAAAATGTAGATCCACATATTTCACAGGAATCTTGTTTCTCTCCAGTGTGAATTCGCAAGTGTCTTTTCCGTTGAGAACAATCTGAAAACGCTGTCCCACATATTTCACAAGAATATTGTTTCTCTCCAGTGTAAATTCTATCGTGCTTTTTTAAGCTGTAATTGTTTGAAAATGATGATCTGCATATTTCACAATATGCTTTCTCTCCGGTGTGAATTCGAATGTGTGTTTTCAATTGAGAATTTTACAAGAATATGGTTTCTCTCCAGTGTGAATTCAAACGTGCTTTTTCAATGTACCATTCTCTGAAAAGGCTGTTCCACATATTTCACATGAATGTGGTTTCTCTAGAGTGTGAATTCGCAAATGTCTTTTCAGATGAGAATTAACTGAAAATGCTGTTCCACATATTTCGCAAAAAATATGGTTTCTCTCCAGAGTGAATTCGATTATACTTTTTCAATTGAGAATTATCGAAAAATGGTGATCCACACATTTTACAAGAATATGGTTTCTCTCCAGTATGAATTCGATTGTGCTTTTTCAAATTGTAATCACTTGAAAATGATGAGCCACATATTTTACAAGAATATGGTTTCTCTCCAGTGTGAATTCGTTTGTGCCTTTTCAGATGAGCAAACTGTGAAAATAGTGATCCAGATACTTCACATGAATATGGATTCTCTTCCGTGTGAATTCGCGTGTGTGTTTTCAAACAGTAATTTTTGAAAATGAAGAACCACATATTTCGCAAGAATTTGGTTTCTCGCCAGTGTGAATTCGAATGTGCTTTTTCAATGTATCAATCTCTGAAAATGCTGATCCACATGTTTCACACGAATATGGTTTCTCTCCCGTGTAAATTTGCATGTGTCTTTTCAATTGAGAATTATTTGAAAATGTTGTTCCACAAATTTCACAACAATGTGGTTTCTCTCCAGTGTGTATCTGCATATGGGTTTTTAAGCCAGAATATTTCCCAAAAGCATATCCACACACTTCACAAAAATGTTTTCCCCATTATACGGTGTACACATGTTCTATGTTAAATTCGAATTTAGTAAGAAAGTTAATCAACACACTTCACGAAAATGAGGATTCTCTTCTGTGCATTAGTATGTGTTTTTTTATATATCTGTATATTAGTATGTGTTTTTTTTTCAAAATTTAACTGTGAAAAATTCAGATAGCATATATTACACCAGTGTGTGTTTGCAAAAGGATTTTTAAAGTTTTTTTTCTCATTGTGTTATTTCATAATTATTTTTGTAATGTCTTCTCATAACCTAAATAATGAGCCCTGTAAATAAAGAAAGGTAACTTTAAAGAGGCATGATTGTGCGTCATTTTCAACAAAACATTGTAAGACAGTCTCAATCAAATTCGCAATATCACATTTCTTGGTCAGTTATAAATACAAATTATTTCTACATTTTTATACATTTTACTCTTCATAAATATGAAATATTATTAGCGAAAAAGGGGAAACTGCTTACAATTTAATATTTCGTCAACTACTTTTAACTCTTTTAAAAACAAATAAAAGAAAAAAGGAAACTAAACTGTCAACTGATGCTAAATAAAATAAGTCTACGCAGTTTTTGTCCTGGTCTGAATTAAGATAAAATTAAAACCAACTTTTTCTAAGGCATGAAGAGGAAGGGACGAAAATATTTGGAACATAAAACACTGAATATTTTATTTAAAAATCAATAAAAAAAAAACAGTGTGATTAACAAAATACTACAAGACTGAAACGTAATGAGAAAAGGATTTAGTGAAAGATAGAGAGTATTGGTAATGATCAACAAAATAACGTAAATTTTAGATGTACTGAGAAAATGGTTTTGTAAAAGAAAGAAAAAGTTGGTGATCATGAACAAATTACCATAAGAATGAAATGTACTGAGTAAAAGACTTAGGAAAAGAAAGAAAGTTTTGGCAATTTTCAACAAAATGCCAGCTCATCAGTATGGTTATTGTAGAGGATTTTGGGTCCTCTAACTATTTATATTATGATTCGACCAACAAGAAATAAAACAACTCCAATTCGTAACCAACAAATTAATATATATTGAACAAACAACAATGCATATAATGAAACTACATACACAGCAAGAGAAAGTGAAAAGGAAAGAGTTATTCCCCTTTGTTCGTAGAAACAAAAGATGTATGAAGTTTTTTTCTCTAGCTGAAAGAAAGGTTTGTAACAATTCTTATGATTATCGTCAATAGTTCAAAGTTCAAATCCTTGATGAAATTATTCAGACAGAAAACAAGGTTCTGTATCTGTGTGTACGTTTAGGCAAGAAAGTCAGACAGAAGACAAAGTTCTGTGTCTGTGTGTGCGTTGAGTAGAGAGAGAGAGAGAGAGAGAGAGAGAGAGAGAGAAAGAGACTTACATGCGATGTAGTAGTCTTAGGCAGTCTGTGGATTTCTACTAACGAAGGTTGGGAAAATTGTGAATTTATGTGTAGAAGGTGACTCGACAAGCAAGCGCGGGAGAAATTTTCTTTATACAAGAAAAATCTGTGATTGGCTTAAAAATAAACCAATCAACAAAACACACGTGAAAGGTTAAAGCGACTGCGATTGCTAAATTGTCCTATACAATAACAGTAGTTATTTATAAGCCAATCGCAGACGAGTAAAGTACATGGGTCGAATGTGGGTAAGAAAAGCATATAGCAACTGCTATAGTTATAACACCCGATGGCTTCTAGCCAGGATTGAATTGATGTCAGTCGGTGATTCTGTAGCTGAACTATGGGCACACATTAGAGGAAGGCTGACTTCAGCGTGTTATATACAATGTAAAAACACCCTAGTAGCTGAGAGTGTTCAAATTCATTACCGAATGAAGTTGCATAGATGTGTAAGTAGCTACTATTTTTTCAAAGTCTTTCTATTCCTTCAAATATCTATCTACCTGTATATATATATGAGAGAGAGAGAGAGAGACAGACAGACAGACAGACAGACAGACAGACAGACAGACTATTACTAATGTTATGTTTGACTTTGATGAAACCTAATTAGCGCGTATGAATAAATGTCATTTTCACTAAATTATTTTAAGGAAAAATTGTGTATTACATTTTTAACAAATAACGTCAATTAATTCTTAAAGTTATTCATTTTCATTGAAACAAATCTCTTGAATAAACGATGGATTTTTTAGAGTTTTTTTTTCTCCCCTTAATTTTGCTTTTATGATTTTTTGTCAATAAAAAAACTTAATGAGATCGACTATTTTTGAGAAAGGAACAAATTCTTCCTTTACACCGTTTTCTGCAATTCGTTTTATTCAGAAGTTAGATAGGATTTATTTTCGGATAATTCATATTTTTTGAATTGCAATTTCTTTTAAAATCTGAAGTTTAATTGATTATCAGATATTGTTGACGTTGAAAAAGAAATATCAAGTCGAAAAACAAGAGCAACTTAATCCTGTTTGTTTTTCTATGAAAAGCTTTTAGATTCGCCCTGAAAAAGGTAAGTTAGACGAACCGTCACGGATTTGCTAAAAGGATAAAAAACAAAAGCATTTGAAATCATTTATTAAATGTTTTCTTCTTTTAAGGAAATTCGCTTACTTTTCGCTTTTATTTGAAAGATTATAGCCTAAAACGAATAAGAATGAAAAAGAAAACTGAATTTCCGTTTCTAAATAATTTTTTTTTTCAGGCATTTTTCAAACATTGACGAGTTTTCTCGTCCTTCATTGAATGAATCATCATTTTACAGACGAAAAATGAAAACAACAAATGTTTTAATATTTTCTAACACTGTATTTGTCTGTACTTCTGAAATGAGGTACTATCAAACAAAATGTTTGAAAAAAATAATAAATGATTTACATTCCCCAATGAGTCTCGCGTTTAACTAATAAAAAAACAAAACAATTTATTTACCCAACAAAAAAAACGTAAGATTTTTTTTTTTTACCAAAATCTCGAACGTGTCAGAAATGATTAAAAAATTTTGAAAAATAATTAAAAAAATACTATTTGATGGGAAAAATTCGTTCTTATTGTTTAGGCACTAAAGGGCCTTTTTTATTCAGACGTTGTTGTTGTATTATTATATTGAGGGATCTGTAAAGGTTTAGGGTCGAATTCGCATGCGTTTATTCACTAAATGTTTGCAAACCGGAAGTGAAGGAAACGCCCAGCCACGACCTCCGTTATATTACCATATATGTTAATATAGCGGAGCTCGTGGCCCAACCCGCAACCGGAAAAATGGTGGTGGGGGTGGGTGAGAAGGACTACTACTACTACTAATAATAATAATAATAATAATAATAATACTGCTGTTTAATGGAGGTACCTGTACTTCCGTGAATGTGCGTTGTGGTGCAGTGGATATCGACTCGGAACGAGAAATCGGAGAGCCGAGTTCAAATTCCAGTTGAATTCATTGCATTCACTTACGTGCAAATACCCTTGGGAAAGGTATTAATCCGTCTCTTCCTTCCAGTTATAACAGGACAGATTGGGTTCTGTAGCCTTGGCTGGCTACCAGTCTACCGCAAAAAGCAATGGCAACCTAGTGTGGGATAATCTTCTGCCCGGTCAGTCATGTCTCTTTTGACACATGATCGCCCAAGCGTGTTTCACGTATTTCACGTATGGCACTTAACTGACTGACCTGTACCTCCACTAAATCGCTGAAAAAACAGTATATATGATGAAGAAAAGTCCCAAACTTAATAAAAACAACCGTTTTGCATCAAAATGTTTATATTTTTATTAAAAGGAAAGATTAAAGTATTTTTTAATTATTTTTCGAAATGTTTTATTTCTTTCTAACACGTATGTAATTTTGGTAAAAATCTTGTTTTTATTTTCGCTAACAGGGAGCCATATCGTTACTAGAGTTTACAATGGAAAACAAAACCCACTTTTTGCCGGTGACAAAGACTTTAATTTGAAATTTGTGCAAATTTTAATGAAACTTTCAGGACTTATTTACAGATGAATTAAATTTTTACAACCAGTATTTTTTTAAAAAATCTTGGTAAAAATGTTTTTTTTTGTTTTTGTTTTTTTTTACATCTGTTACTCCACCTCTACGTAAATTGATCAAATTTCACAAAATTAAATTCTGTAAGCAAAAATGTTTTTTTAGTTAAACAAAGGACTCATTGGGGAATGTAAATCATGCTTTACTTTTTCTAGGTTAACAGCAAAAAATAGGAAAAAAGAGTACTCAGTAATGCATGAAATCGTCAATCGTTTATTAGTCACTGAGTTTCAAGAAATAGGACATCGTTTTTTGCAGAACTAAGAAAAAGATTTATTTTTTCAATCCTTACTAATTTTCATTCGAAAAAAATCTGTTGGACAGATATTGAATACTTAAAAGATTTCTAATTTTGTTGTTTTCACTTTTCGTCAACAATAAAGTTTATGAAAAATCAGAAAAAGCAAAACGATACAGAATGACTATTTCTGAGCAGGAAAAAATTCTCCCTTTACACCGTTTCCAGTAATTTTTTTTGTTCCGTTCGTTCTTTCTCTTCACGAACTATTTGCAATTCATTTTCAAATAATACTTCTTTTTTTATTTCAATTGAAAATGTAAACTTTTATTCATTGATTACAAACAAAATATTGTCGGTGTTGAGAAAGAAATATCAAGTCGAACAACAAGAAAAACTTTTTTCATTCTGTTTGTTTTTTTCTGTGAAAAGCTCACCCTGAGACAAACCGTCACGGATTTTTTAAAAGATATACAACAAAAATATTTGAAATCATTTGTTAAAGGTACATCCATGCATTTTCGATACATAAATTTAAATTGGAATTTTAAAAATAAATAACTTACCTTCAAGCTTTAAGATTAGCTTTTTTTTTAAGCAAGTACATTGTATGAAAACAGATAAAGGTAAGTTTTAACTTAAAAAAGTGACTTCAATAACGCGTCAGCGACGTATATTTTATTTTTGCCAGATTTTTAAAACAGGAATGTGGCTACTGTTTAAAAATGTGTCGATCAATCAAAAAAATGGCGCTACTTTTATTTTTTTTTAATCTGAAAAATGTTAGATTCCAATCAATATAATTTTGCTTTAAAATACGCCAGTGTATTTTGTTTACTGGAATTACTAAATTTAATCTCTTGACTTTCAATTAAAGCTAATTTTAAAGCTTGGAGATAACTTATTTATTTTTTAAATTTAAATTTAAATTTAGGTGTAGAAAAATTAGTGGAGGTACCTACAGTCTCTTTCGCTAAAGTTTTTATCAGTTAAGGTAATCCGATCTACATTGCTTATCTCAAGTGTTGAGTGACATAATGACAACCGGAAGTTGTTAACAAGGCTAAAGTAGGGAGGCCAAAGGTGACAAAAATATACGAATATAATTTTTTATGTAAAGAAAGACAACCCTTGAATCATGTGACCTTTTAATGATAAATATCACGTACGGCCATCTGTACAAATAAAAATATGGGCAGTAAAAATGCACACAATTAAAATATTATAATTATTTTAAAAATCCAGTGTCTCAATCATTTGTATTAAGCTTTTAAATTTTCGATTAGTAATTGTAGTCTTCATGCATTCGAACACGTTGAGGAAGAAATTTCACAATAATTTTAAAACTTTTTATACATAATTTTTATATATAATTAAAAGATTAAAAAAAAAATGAAAATAATTCTTGTAAAAATTCATTATTCATTGAATTTTTTTTCTTTTCAGACTATGATATGCTTAATTTATATTGTTCACAAAAGCAATCAGAAGTTTATCTACATGAAAATTGGCATAGTTATTGCATTTTTTGCAATTTGGACCTATTTTTTAGAAAAGGGGCTCTATTGGAGAAAAAAATAACTGTTGATTAGCATTCCCCAATGACTCCTGAATTTAATTATGCTTATTGTGGACAAAATTCGAATTTTTAAGCATTTGTGGAAATTAATTGGTGTTGGGTAACATATGTAAAAAACAATATATTTTTACCAATATTTTATACAAAATAATTATTTCAACATTGATTTCGGTCAATTAAGAATAAGTCCTGAAATTTTCATCAAAATCCGACCATTATTTGATTTTGTGAGGATTTCCAAATTAATGTGTCTTTCACTGTCAAAAAAGTACATTGTGCAATATTACGTAATTTTTTTACTTATTAACGTTGCGGCAATTTACAGCTCGCACTGACGTAAGAAAAAAAAAACAGACTTTCTACAAAAATTTCGAACATGTTAGAAATAATTAAAAAATTTAAAAAATAATTAAAAAATTCTTTGATCTATCCTCTTTATAATAATATAAACATTTTGCGGATAAAATTTTGTTTTTGTTTAGTTTGGGGACTTTTCCCTTCATACTATGCTGTTTTTTCAGTGATTTTGCAGAATCGCTGAAAAAACAGCATAGTCAGAAGGGAAAAGGTCCCAAACTAAATAAAAACAAAGTTCTATCGGCAAAAAGTTTATATTACCATTAAGATGAAAGCGTTTTTTAAATAGTTTTAAAATTTTTTAAATTATTTCTAACATGTTCGAAATTGTTGTAGAAAGTTTTTTTTATTACGTAAGTGCGATATCCAAATTGCCACTATTTTATTAAGTAAACAAACATAATTGTTACGCAATGCACTTTTTTTTGGCCATGAAAGACACATTAATTTGGAAATTCTTGCAGAAATCAAATAATGGTTGGATTTTGATGAAAACTTCAGGACTTATTTATAATTGAATGAAATCAATTTTGATTGCATTATTTTTAGAAAATATTGGTAAAAATATTTTTTTAAGTATGTTACCCCCAGAAATGACTTAGTCACGTTTTCCGAAGTAGGCATATTTTTTATTGCTTCAGTTCTGTTTGGGTTAGGTTTCCTTCCCTTATGATCAATTATTTGGCCTAAATATTCAATCTTATTCATACAGAACTCACACTTTTCATGTCCTACCTTGAAACCATAATTCCTAATTCTTTTAAAAACTTCACGGACATGCGTTTTATGTTCTTCCATATTTTCACTTTTTATTAAAATGTTGTCCAAGTATGCCATTGCATAATCTAGACCCGACAACATCATATCCATAATTTGTTAAAATGCACTTGGTGCTACCTTCAAACCGATCGGTAGAAGTTTCAACCTATACAATTCTCTATGTGTGTTGATGGTTAAATACTTAGAACATTCTTCCTCAACCTTGACTTGTAGATAGGCTTCTGACAAATCAGTCTTCAAAAAGATTTTGCTCCCATTCAACCTTGAAAATATCTCCTCCAGTGTGGGGAGTGGATACGTGTGATCTTTTAAGCATTCGTTCAGACCGATTGAGAAATCTGCACGAACTCTTATTTTATTGTTCCTCTTTTTTACGTAGACTGTAGGTGATGCCCACTCAGAGTAATCTACTTTCTTAATTACTCTGTTCTTCTCCAATCTCAGTAACTCTTTGTCTATCATTTCTAACGATGCAAAGGGAACTTTTCTTTTCGGTTTGAACACCGGTTTTACATTCTCCTTTATTTCAAACTTCACTTCAGTCTGCATACAACAACCAAGTTCATCTACAAAGACTTCAGTAAACTCCTTCTTCAAGTCTTATAAATTCTTCTGTCTGTTTAGACTTTCCAACATTCGACACATTTATTCTTCTACAAAATGTATTCATGGGCTTCTCCCATAAATTAAATAACACAATCAGATCAATGCCAAATAAATTTACATTTTTTCCTGAAATCACATAATTTTCATTTTGTGGATTTTGCCGTCAAATGTAGCATCTAGCAAACAAGTGATATTTCGACCATTTAATTTGATGTCCACATACTTTCTTGTACCGAAATCCTTTTTAACTTTCCTAGATAAAACAGTATTTATCCTTTTGGACTTTCGATACTTTTTTTCTTACACATTACTGCCTTGTGTCCCTTTTGTGCACATTCAAAGCATATTTTATTTTTAAAATAGCACTTACTTGTGACATGATCTTTCTTCTTTGTAGGCACATTGCTTAACTTTATGTATTTGGGCAATATTCTTTTCTTCAATACATAAATTATTCCATTTGATGTTAATTAATTTCTGGCATTCCTCCGATACTTTTTGTAAAGTTATGTCCGTATCATGCTCCAACATTGCTAAAATCCTCGAACGAACTTTCTTATCCTTGGGTGCTGTTAATCCTTGCACAAAAATTAAGCATTTAAACAAATCTTCTTTAATTTCCTTAATTTTGAAACGTTCACACTGGGAATTAACTTTCCCAACATACGCAACAAATTCTTCATCATCTTCTTTCACGATATTCAAACATTTATACCGTGTTAAAATAAACTGTGCCGTTCACCAAACATTTTAGATAATATTTCCAGTTTCGTCAAAATCTCCTCTGCTTTTTTAGGCAAAATGAAGTTCGTATATTTCATGTTTTCCTGAGCACTGATGTTTTGCAACAAAAGCATAATTTTTTCTTCGTCGTTCCATGAATTACAACTTTTTGAAATAAGGTTGCTTTTGAATAGTCTGAAGAAGTTGAGATTCATATCAATGTAATTTCCATTTGAAATTACATCAGAGTGTTTCACTGAATGGAAATATTATATTTAATCCTTTAGCTTTCAATATGAATGCCTAAAGAAAACTTTTTTATTTTTAAAATTCTTTAAAACTTAGGTATTAAATTCTTTTTGTTTTTATTTGAAAATTTATGAATAAATTTCATGAATAATTATAAAAACTGAAAAACCTCTTGTGATTGCAATAGAATATTGTGACATATTTGTTGTGTCCATTAAGAATGGTATATCACTATTTATTTAGACAGAATTATCGTCCTGGAAAGGGGCAATAACTCTTGATTAGTCTTGTTTTCTAAGTGGGTACTTAATCCAGAATGACCATTGTGTAATTAAACCCATTATTTATTTCATCTGAGATTGTGATTTATTAAAAACAATAAAATGGTGACGAGGACAGTAATGAGGAATTAATTCCAATCTTCAACATTTACTGCCTAAATGGATGTGTAAAAAAAGAAAAGTTTAATTAAGATTGTAAAAAAGCTATTTTTGTAAAACTTAACTTTTCAATGGAAAATGTTTAATTTCAGACAATATATCCTGAACATAAACTAAGTCAAGTGTTTCTAATTAATGTTTTAGGTTTATTGAGTTTTCTATTTTACAATTCAGAAACTGATTTTCGAGAAGTGGTCACTCAATTTTTAAAAAGTAGATTTATGATTTAAATTCTTTAAAGAATTCTGCTTTTAACTCATGTAATTAATAGATATAAATTTGAATGTCTCAAGTTTTCATAAAACTAAAAAAGGTAGGGGGTGCACCAGAGGTAAAAAAATAGTTTCACAAAGACGTTTTAAAACATTTCTAAAACAATTTTGTTTCTTTATGACTAAGTTCTGAGAGTTTAATGGCATTTCTAAAATGACTAGCGACTGTTCTGGGAATTTAGAAATATATGCTCACAAGCTAAAAATCCAAAATTAAATTTTGGTATTGATTTATATTCAAGCACTTGATGACTGCCAGGAAATGAATTGTTTTGATTATTATTTTCATATTTTTTTAAAAACAATTTTTTTTTTGTTAGGGAATGAATTTCACCAGATTCTTTTATCCATATAAGTAGATATATTTTTGAAGATCACCAACATTTTCTTTCTTTTACAAAATCCTTTTTTCCGTATATCTAAATCTTGTTGAATTTTGTTGACAATCACCAACACTTTCTTTTCTAAATCCTTTACTCAGTACATCTAAGTTATCTGATTTTGTTGATGATTGTAAACACTTACTTTTAGAAAATCATTTTCTCAGTACATCTAAAGGAGGATCTGAATTATTGATCCCGACTTGCCAGCCCAACTTCATTCACTTTCTCACCTATATGATGAGGCTTCCCTTTGTCTTTTCTACAAGTATTTTTATGACAACTGCTCTGATGGGCTTTTTTCCCTGTTACCTCAAACTCATGTTTTTACTTGTGCTCCTAGATCAGCATTAAGATCACCCCTTTTAGCATTGAACTAATTAAATCTGTCTCTTCTACTCTAACAGTTTCTTTTCTTGCACTTCCCATTTGTGGAACTTACTTCCATTTGCATGCTTCCCTGATAGAGGCATTATCTGAAAGCAGAAATGCATTATCTACATGATTTCCATCCATCTTTTATGTTTTCTTTGACATCTGCTGATTCTTTTTATTCTCTCATTGTTGCCCCCTGCACACCAGGAGAGTTTACATCTTGCTTTGGGGGAAATAATTATCTTCTATCTCCTTCACTCTCATCTTTCTTTTGTCCTTCCTTCCACATCCCCTGTACCTACACTTGCTCATTTTTTTCTTTCTTGTCTCTCTTCACTTTAATCCCCTGCACATCAGTGGCAGTATTGCTTTTCTTGGAGTGAAATAATTATTTTAAAAAAACTTACTTTCTTTTGTTAAATCCTTTCCTCTGTACATCTAGATCTTACATTGATTTTTTTTTATGATCACCAATACTTTCTTTCTTATACAATAACCTTTGTTCAATACATCTAAATAGTATGGATAATTTAAATGAATATATTCTTATATATTCATTTAAAAAAGGTGATGTAAATTTTATCTGAATTCAGACCAGAACAAAAAATGCACTGATTTTTACTGAGTCCTATTTTGGTTAGCATCAGATTAAACTTTAGTTTCCTCTTTTTTTTTTTTTTATTAAAAGAGTTAAATTTAATATCTAATCAACAACAGTTATTAAGAAGTTTTTCTTTATTTTTTTTCCAGATAATTCTCAAATGAAAAGACACATGCAAATTCACATGAGGGAGAAACCATATTCTTGTGAAATATGTGGATCAACATTTTCAAGTAATCCTGGTTTGAAAAAGCACAATCGAATTCACACAGGAGAGAAACCATATTCTTGTGAAATATGTGGATCAACATTTTCAGATAATTATCACTTGAAAAGACATGTGCGAATTCACACAGGAGAGAAACCATATTCTTGTGAAATATGTGGATCAGCATTTTCAGATAATTATCACTTGAATAGGCATGTTCAAATTCATACTGGAAAGAAACCGTATACATGTGAAATATGTGGATCAGCATTTTCGGATAATTATCACTTGAAAACACATGTGCGAATTCACACTGGGGAGAAACCATATTCTTGTGAAATATGTGGATCAGCATTTTCAAACAGTTTTAATTTGAAACAGCATAATCGAATTCACACAGGAGAGAAACCATATTCTTGTGAAATATGTGGATCAGCATTTTCACATCTTTTTTCCTTGAAAACGCATGTGCGAATTCACACGGGAGAGAAACCATATTCTTGTGATATATGTGGATCAGCTTTTTCACATCCTTTTTCCTTGAAAACGCATGTGCAAATTCACAGTGGAAAAAAAACATAGTCATGTGAAATATGTGGATCAGCTTTTTCGAATAATGCAGATTTGAAAAAGCACAATCAAATTCACACTGGAGAGAAACCATATTCTTGTTAAATATATGGATTAGCATTTTCAGATAAATCTTACTTGAAAAAGCATGTGCATTTTACACCGGAGAGAAACCATATTCTTGTGAAATTTGTGGTATAGCATTTTCAACCAGTTGCAATTTAAATAAGCACAATCGAATTCACACTGGAGGGAAATCATTTTTTATTAAATATGAGAATTAGCGAGAAATTTCTAAATAAAAGATTCAAAAATAATTTTATTAATTTTGATTTGAAAGTTTCATCAAAATCAGACAATTGTTTTCATTTTTGCAAAAATTTCAAAATCAGTGTATATCTGACATAAATGGCGTTTTTAATAAAGCACAAACAAAAAAAGGCTTTTAACCAAACTTTTGCATGTATGAGAAAGGATGAAACATTTTAAGAAAATATTAAAAATTTCTTTGTCTTACACCTTAATAATAACAGAAACATTTTGACAATATAAATTTATAATATGATCAAATGTGTGAAGGTTTTTTTTGGTTTTCTTTTTCAATGATTATAATATCAATTGTAAACAGATTGAAACTTGATAAAATTTTTTGGTATTTTATGTATTAATAAATTAATTTTATAATGAATAGCTTCTTTGATTTAAAAAAAAAAAACCCTTGAGAAAATATTTTTATCTCTGAACAGGATTATTTGGGCATTTGAATAAAAATTATTCCAATTGCCAATTTTTACATTTCTAGAAACATGAAAAGACCAGATATAAAAACGAATTATACTTAGAATGTGAATACCCTGTAAATGTTAAATGGAAAGTTTTAATTTGTTTTTAAAAGATTCAAAAAAGAATGTTTATCTTCTGGAGAAGCTTTCAAAACAATGTTTGTTTTTTTTCTTTTGGTTGATGAAAAACAGATTCTCTCTCATGCAATTTATCTACATTTTATTTAAGTTTGGATAGTTAAAAAATTAGGAACCTTTTTTTTTTTTACACCCCCACTTTCGGCTTTGTGTCTAATTGTATCTTAGTACAATAAATAAAACTTTCCAATACCAATGAGTATGCTATTTTTCTATTTGTTTTTTATTCTATTGATTAGAATGATTGACGTAGCTTACCAAGTTAAAAGCTACCAGAGTATTTGAGGAAAGAAAACGTGTTGCATGTTTACATGTTTTCCTACAGAAGAAATATGTAGATAAATCAAAATGCAAAGACGAGGATTGTGAATGTAAAACAGAGCTGAAAATAGAGGAAGATGGAGAAAATTCAAATATGGCTGAGACAAATATAGAAATAAAAGTTGAAGAGAAATTTCCTGCAGGAATTAACGTTGATAAAGAGGTTGAAGGTGACGATTTGCCAAAGGAAGAGAGCTCCAGTGCATGTGGTAAGGATAATAATAAAGTAATAATAAAGAACATAGCAACACATTTCTATGATATATTTTATATGCAATTTTATTCAGGCCAATATTTCATCACTTTCTCTCAGCCAGTCTCTGGTATGCAGCACTTGTTTTTAGTTGACCTGAAATGCCTTTAAATTAACAAATGATGATTTGCCAAAGGAAGAGAGCTCCAGTGCATGTGGTAAGGATAATAATAAAGTAATAATAAAGAACATAGCAACACATTTCTATGATATATTTTATATGCAATTTTATTCAGGCCAATATTTCATCACTTTCTCTTGGCCAGTCTCTGGTATGCAGCACTTGTTTTTAGTTGACCTGAAATGCCTTTAAATTAACAAAAGATGATTTGCCAAAGGAAGAGAGCTCCAGTGCATGTGGTAAGGATAATAATAAAGTAATAATAAAGAACATAGCAACACATTTCTATGATATATTTTATATGCAATTTTATTCAGGCCAATATTTCATCACTTTCTCTCGGCCAGTCTCTGGTATGCAGCACTTGTTTTTAGTTGACCTGAAATGCCTTTAAATTAACAAATGATGATTTGCCAAAGGAAGAGAGCTCCAGTGCATGTGGTAAGGATAATAATAAAGTAATAATAAAGAACATAGCAACACATTTCTATGATATATTTTATATGCAATTTTATTCAGGCCAATATTTCATCACTTTCTCTCAGCCAGTCTCTGGTATGCAGCACTTGTTTTTAGTTGACCTGAAATGCCTTTAAATTAACAAATGATGATTTGCCAAAGGAAGAGCTCCAGTGCATGTGGTAAGGATAATAATAAAGTAATAATAAAGAACATAGCAACACATTTCTATGATATATTTTATATGCAATTTTATTCAGGCCAATATTTCATCACTTTCTCTCAGCCAGTCTCTGGTATGCAGCACTTGTTTTTAGTTGACCTGAAATGCCTTTAAATTAACAAATGATGATTTGCCAAAGGAAGAGAGCTCCAGTGCATGTGGTAAGGATAATAATAAAGTAATAATAAAGAACATAGCAACACATTTCTATGATATATTTTATATGCAATTTTATTCAGGCCAATATTTCATCACTTTCCTTCAGCCAGTCTCTGGTATGCAGCACTTGTTTTTAGTTGACCTGAAATGCCTGTAAATTAACAAATGATGATTTGCCAAAGGAAGAGAGCTCCAGTGCATGTGGTAAGGATAATAATAAAGTAATAATAAAGAACATAGCAACACATTTCTATGATATATTTTATATACAATTTTATTCAGGCCAATATTTCATCACTTTCTCTTGGCCAGTCTCTGTATGGCACTTGTTTAATAGTTGACCTGAAATGCCTTTAAATTAACAAATGATGATTTGCCATACAAGAGAGCTCCAGTGCATGTGGTAAGGATAATAATAATAAAGTAATAATAAAGAACATAGCAACACATTTCTATGATATATTTTATATGCAATTTTATTCAGGCCAATATTTCATCACTTTCTCTTGGCCAGTCTCTGGTATGCAGCACTTGTTTTTAGTTGACCTGAAATGCCTTTAAATTAACAAAAGATGATTTGCCAAAGGAAGAGAGCTCCAGTGCATGTGGTAAGGATAATAATAAAGTAATAATAAAGAACATAGCAACACATTTCTATGATATATTTTATATGCAATTTTATTCAGGCCAATATTTCATCACTTTCTCTTGGCCAGTCTCTGGTATGCAGCACTTGTTTTTAGTTGACCTGAAATGCCTTTAAATTAACAAAAGATGATTTGCCAAAGGAAGAGAGCTCCAGTGCATGTGGTAAGGATAATAATAAAGTAATAATAAAGAACATAGCAACACATTTCTATGATATATTTTATATGCAATTTTATTCAGGCCAATATTTCATCACTTTCTCTCAGCCAGTCTCTGGTATGCAGCACTTGTTTTTAGTTGACCTGAAATGCCTTTAAATTAACAAATGATGATTTGCCAAAGGAAGAGAGCTCCAGTGCATGTGGTAAGGATAATAATAAAGTAATAATAAAGAACATAGCAACACATTTCTATGATATATTTTATATGCAATTTTATTCAGGCCAATATTTCATCACTTTCTCTCAGCCAGTCTCTGGTATGCAGCACTTGTTTTTAGTTGACCTGAAATGCCTGTAAATTAACAAATGATGATTTGCCAAAGGAAGAGAGCCCAGTGCATGTGGTAAGGATAATAATAAAGTAATAATAAAGAACATAGCAACACATTTCTATGATATATTTTATATGCAATTTTATTCAGGCCAATATTTCATCACTTTCTCTCAGCCAGTCTCTCTGTATGCAGCACTTGTTTTTAGTTGACCTGAAATGCCTTTAAATTAACAAATGATGATTTGCCAAAGGAAGAGAGCTCCAGTGCATGTGGTAAGGATAATAATAAAGTAATAATAAAGAACATAGCAACACATTTCTATGATATATTTTATATGCAATTTTATTCAGGCCAATATTTCATCACTTTCTCTTGGCCAGTCTCTGGTATGCAGCACTTGTTTTTAGTTGACCTGAAATGCCTTTAAATTAACAAAAGATGATTTGCCAAAGGAAGAGAGCTCCAGTGCATGTGGTAAGGATAATAATAAAGTAATAATAAAGAACATAGCAACACATTTCTATGATATATTTTATATGCAATTTTATTCAGGCCAATATTTCATCACTTTCTCTCGGCCAGTCTCTGGTATGCAGCACTTGTTTTTAGTTGACCTGAAATGCCTTTAAATTAACAAATGATGATTTGCCAAAGGAAGAGAGCTCCAGTGCATGTGGTAAGGATAATAATAAAGTAATAATAAAGAACATAGCAACACATTTCTATGATATATTTTATATGCAATTTTATTCAGGCCAATATTTCATCACTTTCTCTCAGCCAGTCTCTGGTATGCAGCACTTGTTTTTAGTTGACCTGAAATGCCTTTAAATTAACAAATGATGATTTGCCAAAGGAAGAGCTCCAGTGCATGTGGTAAGGATAATAATAAAGTAATAATAAAGAACATAGCAACACATTTCTATGATATATTTTATATGCAATTTTATTCAGGCCAATATTTCATCACTTTCTCTCAGCCAGTCTCTGGTATGCAGCACTTGTTTTTAGTTGACCTGAAATGCCTTTAAATTAACAAATGATGATTTGCCAAAGGAAGAGAGCTCCAGTGCATGTGGTAAGGATAATAATAAAGTAATAATAAAGAACATAGCAACACATTTCTATGATATATTTTATATGCAATTTTATTCAGGCCAATATTTCATCACTTTCTCTCAGCCAGTCTCTGGTATGCAGCACTTGTTTTTAGTTGACCTGAAATGCCTGTAAATTAACAAATGATGATTTGCCAAAGGAAGAGAGCTCCAGTGCATGTGGTAATAAGGATAATAATAAAGTAATAATAAAGAACATAGCAACACATTTCTATGATATATTTTATATACAATTTTATTCAGGCCAATATTTCATCACTTTCTCTTGGCCAGTCTCTGGTATGCAGCACTTTGTTTTTAGTTGACCTGAAATGCCTTTAAATTAACAAATGATGATTTGCCAAAGGAAGAGAGCTCCAGTGCATGTGGTAAGGATAATAATAATAATAATAAAGAACATAGCAACACATTTCTATGATATATTTTATATGCAATTTTATTCAGGCCAATATTTCATCATTTTCTCTCGGCCAGTCTCTGGTATGCAGCACTTGTTTAGTTGACCTGAAATGCCTGTAAATTAACAAATGATGATTTGCCAAAAGGAAGAGAGCTCAGTGCATGTGGTAAGGATAATAATAAAGTAATAATAAAGAACATAGCAACACATTTCTATGATATATTTTATATGCAATTTTATTCAGGCCAATATTTCATCACTACTCTCAAAGCCAGTCTCTGGTATGCAGCACTTGTTTTTAGTTGACCTGAAATGCCTTTAAATTAACAAATGATGATTTGCCAAAGGAAGAGAGCTCCAGTGCATGTGGTAAGGATAATAATAAAGTAATAATAAAGAACATAGCAACACATTTCTATGATATATTTTATATGCAATTTTATTCAGGCCAATATTTCATCACTTTCTCTTGGCCAGTCTCTGGTATGCAGCACTTGTTTTAGTTGACCTGAAATGCCTTTAAATTAACACATGATGATTTGCCAAAGGAAGAGAGCTCCAGTGCATGTGGTAAGGATAATAATAAAGTAATAATAAAGAACATAGCAACACATTTCTATGATATATTTTATATACAATTTTTATTCAGGCCAATATTTCATCACTTTCTCTCAGCCAGTCTCTGGTATGCAGCACTTGTTTTTAGTTGACCTGAAATGCCTTTAAATTAACAAATGATGATTTGCCAAAGGAAGAGAGCTCCAGTGCATGTGGTAAGGATAATAATAAAGTAATAATAAAGAACATAGCAACACATTTCTATGATATATTTTATATACAATTTTATTCAGGCCAATATTTCATCACTTTCTCTTGGCCAGTCTCTGGTATGCAGCACTTGTTTTTAGTTGACCTCAAATGCCTTTAAATTAACACATGATGATTTGCCAAAGGAAGAGAGCTCCAGTGCATGTGGTAAGGATAATAAAGTAATAATAAAGAACATAGCAACACATTTCTATGATATATTTTATATACAATTTTATTCAGGCCAATATTTCATCACTTTCTCTTGGCCAGTCTCTGGTATGCAGCACTTGTTTTTAGTTGACCTGAAATGCCTTTAAATTAACAAATGATGATTTGCCAAAGGAAGAGAGCTCCAGTGCATGTGGTAAGGATAATAATAAAGTAATAATAAAGAACATAGCAACACATTTCTATGATATATTTTATATACAATTTTATTCAAGGCCAATATTTCATCACTTTCTCTTGGCCAGTCTCTGGTATGCAGCACTTGTTTTTAGTTGACCTGAAATGCCTTTAAATTAACAAATGATGATTTGCCAAAGGAAGAGAGCTCCAGTGCATGTGGTAAGGATAATAATAAAGTAATAATAAAGAACATAGCAACACATTTCTATGATATATTTTATATACAATTTTATTCAGGCCAATATTTCATCACTTTCTCTCAGCCAGTCTCTGGTATGCAGCACTTGTTTTTAGTTGACCTGAAATGCCTTTAAATTAACAAATGATGATTTGCCAAAGGAAGAGAGCTCCGAGTGCATGTGGTAAGGATAATAATAAAGTAATAATAAAGAACATAGCAACACATTTCTATGATATATTTTATATACAATTTTATTCAGGCCAATATTTCATCACTTTCTGCTTGGCCAGTCTCTGGTATGCAGCACTTGTTTTTAGTTGACCTGAAATGCCTTTAAATTAACACATGATGATTTGCCAAAGGAAGAGAGAGCTCCAGTGCATGTGGTAAGGATAATAATAAAGTAATAATAAAGAACATAGCAACACATTTCTATGATATATTTTATATACAATTTTATTCAGGCCAATATTTCATCACTTTCTCTTGGCCAGTCTCTGGTATGCAGCACTTGTTTTTAGTTGACCTGAAATGCCTTTAAATTAACAAATGATGATTTGCCAAAGGAAGAGAGCTCCAGTGCATGTGGTAAGGATAATAATAAAGTAATAATAAAGAACATAGCAACACATTTCTATGATATATTTTATATACAATTTTATTCAGGCCAATATTTCATCACTTTCTCTTGGCCAGTCTCTGGTATGCAGCACTTGTTTTTAGTTGACCTGAAATGCCTTTAAATTAACAAATGATGATTTGCCAAGGAAGAGAGCTCCAGTGCATGTGGTAAGGATAATAATAAAGTAATAATAAAGAACATAGCAACACATTTCTATGATATATTTTATATACAATTTTATTCAGGCCAATATTTCATCACTTTCCTCTTGGCCAGTCTCTGGTATGCAGCACTTGTTTTTAGTTGACCTGAAATGCCTTTAAATTAACAAATGATGATTTGCCAAAGGAAGAGAGCTCCAGTGCATGTGACAGGATAATAATAAAGTAATAATAAAGAACATAGCAACACATTTCTATGATATATTTTATATACAATTTTATTCAGGCCAATATTTCATCACTTTCTCTTGGCCAGTCTCTGGTATGCAGCACTTGTTTTTAGTTGACCTGAAATGCCTTTAAATTAACACATGATGATTTGCCAAAGGAAGAGAGCTCCAGTGCATGTGGTAAGGATAATAAGAAAGTAAGAACTTTTCTACAGGCTTTTTACATATGCACAATTATCACCGGTCATTGCTGGCATGTTCAGCTGAAGTAATTCTAATGACACATGGTGTCTCATGTAAGTACACATCAATTGTTTTAATGA
The DNA here is from genome assembly GCA_037127315.1 of Ascarosepion bandense. Lineage (NCBI taxonomy): Eukaryota > Metazoa > Mollusca > Cephalopoda > Sepiida > Sepiidae > Ascarosepion > Ascarosepion bandense. Next base: position 863,489 of record JBBBDQ010002147.1, read on the forward strand.
GTTCATCTTTATTGATAATTTATTTAATTATATATAAAGCCTTCTCTCAGGCTATACATGCTTTTCAGCAGGGAATATTAACCCACTTTTAGTCACATTGTTACCCAAACATTTTTAAAGTGCTCATAATTCCTAGTTGGCAATGTTTCTTTTGCTCCCTTCCACTATGCTCCTGATTTAGTGAGTTGGGGGTAGCATACAGCATGGTGCAGTTGTTGTTGGAGGCAGACTTTGCTGTTTTCTTCTGGGTGTCCTGTCACCTCCATCTACCTAATGAAGATGAATTTTCATGATATATATGTTTAATACAAATATAAAATTTGTCAGCTGATTAATGTTACTTTCAGCATCTTGACTAGAGCATTGTAGATGGATATTATCCTTTCAGTCTTGTAATTATGAATTTAACTAATGAACTATTTTTCTATTCACAGAAATACATTATGGCTATTTTTCATGAAAAAAGATTTTTTTTCTATTATTGTATTGGTGCGTTTCACCTAGAATTTGCATCATATGTTTATGCAACAAAATTTATTATAATTTCCATTTCAATGAATAATTATATCTTTAGTTCAAGTTTTGATTTAATGTATATTGTCATGGAGAATGCCTTGTCTGTTATAGCAATGTCTAGGACAATAGCCATTTCAACAGTGTGACAATATTTATGTAATTGTAATACTATAACCACTTTTGTATTGGGGTGTGGAAACACCCCAGGGAGTTATCCATTTCAGAAATCTGGTGTGATTAACACAAAAAAACAAAACAAACTAATAATGTTACTGGAATTTTAGCCATGTTCTCTATTTGACCAAAACAATTTTCACACATTTCTTTATTTATTTATTCTTCCTTTTCATTGTACAATGAAATTGGACAGCAGTACCCAGGAGCACCAGCACACACACACACAAGCACAGCCAGCATTGAATGAAGAAGAGTAATGACATTTGAAATATGTTTAGAATTGTCATCACGAGCCCAAAGATAAAAGCAGTTTTTCCATAAAATGAATGCTGCCAATTCTAAATGAATGCTAAAATGAATGCTGCCAATTCTAAATGAATGCTAAAATGAATGCTGCCAATTCTAAATGTATTTGAAATGTCCTTACTTTTCAGTTGATGTTGTGCATGTGTTTTTCATATTGTGGAGATGGCTGAGTGGTTAGATGGCTGAGTGGTTAGAGAGTAAATGTTCCAAGCAGTTAGCTTCTTGATCATATCAGCCTGATGGGAAAATTCCAGTGTGCTGTACTATTGCAAAGTACCTGAAAACTTTAATACACATTGACCCAAGCCTTGTGATTGAAATTGGGAAGATAAAACTGTTTGAAAGTCATCGACAGTCTTTGATTAATGGACAGATAAATTTGTAGCCAATGTTAAAGATCTTCCACCCCTGAAATGAATGGTGTCTTGATGAAAACGCCCATCCCTGACACTTAGTGTATTGGTCTAAAAAAAAAAAAATGTCACAGAGGCTCTTTTTTTTTTTACAAAATTAAGTTATAATAATTAATGTCTTTTCTTGCTGCTCTCCATTTTGATTTCACTGATATTTCTTAAGTGATTTGGATAACTGCATGAAGCCAGAATTGCTGACTTTCAGTGGTTTATTGATATAAAGCCATTTTAGGTAAGCAAACTTTGTAATAAAGTGCTCGATTTCAGAGACAGCATTAATAGAATTCATATAAAAAATTGTCACTTAACTGATCAGCATTGCCCCTAGCATCCTGACTACAGAGTTTTGGAAACTTATTAAAAATGTTCACTTCTCAGTGGCTTGTTTGGTTTATTGTTGATATTTTCAATGTTTTTTTTTTTACGTACTGTTGTTTTTTCATCCCCCACCCCTACTTTCTTTTTATCTCAGGTTTATTGTATGCTATCCTCTTCATGACTTTATGATTATAACATTTTTGACCTCTTGGTACCCTTTAGATCACTGGAAGTTGGGTGTTTGTGTGCATGTATGTGCATGCACATACATATGACTGCCTGTTTGCATCTGAGTGTATGTACGTACACACATCCACACACTTAGGCATACCCACATGATTGAGTGTTGTTTTTTTCTTTTTGTTAATGTATATTAGTGTATTTTGATGGTAAGTTAGGTGGTTATTTTTTTTTTTTTTTTTTTCACATTTCTTTGTGTGGGTTTATCTATCCATTTTTATTTTCTTTCTTTTATTATTACCATTATTATGCAATATAGAATGAACAATTCAACTAATAAAATTGAAAATAAAGTATATCTAAATACAAATTAGAGATGTCATAATGGCTCGTGCCATCTTAAATACATCAATGACAGCAATTTTAACATCCACTTGAGATTTTTCTTGTTAAAAAGTTGAATGATTTAACACATTCAACATAATGGGGTAGTACATGCCACCCCTGATTTTTTTCATAACTCATTGACTATAATATAGATGCAAAAATCTTTTTTTGTCTTATTTTCTAGATAACAATATTGTTTGATAAGATAGCAATTTTGTATCTTACTTTTTTCTTTAAGCTACAGGTTGATTTTTGTTGTGATAGAGAAAACTTGATTGAACAACTACACTAGTTACATAAAACAGAGTCTAAATGAGTTAACTTGTATTTGCAGTTTTAGCAGAAACTATACATGTTGGAATAATGTTTGAAGTTGATTCTTATTGGTTAGACTTATGTCGTGTATTAAAGCAATAGACGATTATTTTCAAATGTATGTGTGTATAGGAATGCTTAGAAATTTTTGATTTGATTATTTTTGGAATGCAGTTGAGAAACTCCACGTAACACCAAAGATGAAATGAAGATTCAGATTCTGACAGAATTCACCAAGTTTCTAGCAAATAGATCATCCAGAAGAGTTGCAGGAGATCCTGAAATTGTCTGGAGGCTGTGGTTGAAACTAATTCCAATTTTATTGAATAAATTTACTCTTCAGTATTTCAGTCTAATTTTGTCAAATATATCTGTTAAAATGAGATGTCAGCATTATTTTCATTTTTGCAAAATTTAGATGAAAATGTATCTATTGCACTGTGTGTGTGTATATATATATATATATATATATATATATATATATATATATATATAACAAGAATTACATATAAATCACTTTTAAAAACAACTTGTTATTAGAGAGGCACTATATATCTCAAATATTTCTCTCTTACCATCAACCTTACATTTTTTTTAGTAATGGAAATTAGTACTGAAATTTTTTTTTTTAACAGAAAGATGCTCATGTTATTTCCCGTCATGTGCAGCATGTAGAAGCTTGGAGTGAACACTCCTTTTTCAATTTAAAATGGCTATAGAATTCGCTGAAAGGGCTTGGGACTAAAAATTATGGACAATGTTCAGGAGGTGGTTTCCAGCTTTCTCTTTTCCAATCCTTTCACTTTTCTTTTTATTTTTTTATTATTTTTTTTCTTCAATTGGAGTAGATAGACTAAACTATCGCCCGGTTCACACTCCACCCACATCTGTTGAACAGGTATAGAGGCTCATCTCTTGTTCCCTGTTTAGGATGTGGTTTCAGGCTTTCTCTTTTCCAATCTTTTCACTCTTACGTAGCCCCCTGCACATCAGTGGCATTACCACCTTGCTCGGGGTGATACGATTAAAAAAAAATAAAATAAAATAATGCAATTTTATTCATGCCGATATTTCATCACTTTCTCTCAACCAGTCTCTGGTATGCAGCACTTGTTTTTAGTTGACCTGAAATGCCTTTAAATTAACAAATGATGATTTGCCAAAGGATGAGAACTCCAGTGCATGTGGTAAGGATAATAATAAAGTAATAATAAAGAACATAGCAACACATTTCTATGATATATTTTATATGCAATTTTATTCAGGCCAATATTTCATCACTTTCTCTCAGCCAGACTCTGGTATGCAGCACTTATTTTTAGTTTCTGTCAAATAAACATGAGACTGCATCAGCCAGTGATAATTTTTCTTTAAAGCAAAGCATACAAAGCTGTGATGAATGTAATTCATATCTCATCTCTTTTGGTCATCGTATTTAAAATTGCTGCTAGTGCACACAATCAGCCAGCACTTACTTTTAAAAATCCAGCATATACATACACACACATTGATGCAAATAATGTTTATTTTCTTCACTTTCAACAAAATCACTGAACCTGGCAGACTCGTAGAAAATCTTTACAAACAATAGAACTTTTGGTGTTTGCATGGCCACAGCAAGGAACAATAAAAATTTCTATGTAAATACATGTACCTGACTGTATAAATATTAATGTGCAATTTAGCTTGATTTTCTTCCTTTGCTGCAAAAATCATTTCTTTGCATTGTCTATAATTTTGCGTTGTATTTGTGGACATGACACTTGGGTTTTTTTTCACCAAATTCAAGAGACAGCACTCAACCCCAGCTTTTATCATTTCCAAAATCATTTCATGCAAATTGGAAGAATGTCATTACTGACTGTATAAGTTTTATCCTTACAAAGTCAAGGAATCAAAATATCCTAATAAATTCCAAAAAGTTTTATGAACTGTCTCTCAAAATATTCAAGCTCTGAGTAAATATGCATCCACAGATTTCACAATGGAATGGTTTCTCCCCTGTGTGTGTTAACATGTGTCATTTGACACATGAATTAAAGGAAAACAAATGCTGCATACAATAGACCAAGGGAAAAAATAACAAAATATTAGTGTGAATAAAATGTAAATTAATGAAAATTCAATTAATAATGAATTATTGAAGGTACCAACATTCACAATTTAAAAAATGTGGTAACTAAGAATTAGAAAATAAAACTTAATTTAATTTTTGAAGGGATGATTGGAAATGGCTGTTGAATTTTGAAACACATGAAATACCATATTTAAAAAAGAACATTTTTACAGACAAAAAAATAAAACTATTTTAAAAACCTTACTGCATCAAGATTTCTACTAATATAACACTGAAGGGAGATTAAAGAATTGGAAAATTTGTATGTAAGGGGAAAAACACATCAATCTTTTAATAAAAGATGTCATGTATGTTACATAATACTTAACGAAAATGAAAATTAATATTTGTATTAAGCTTTCCAATTTTCAATTAGTAAATACAGCCTTCAGTTAAAAGCTTTATAACAAAGTTTTGAAAAAAATTTTAAAACATTTTTAAACTTTATAAATTTATAAGTAAAAAAGAAAAAATGAAAACAATTCTTCTAAAAATTAATTATTCATAGAAAAATTTCTGTCTTCAGATTATAATGTGCTTAACATCTACATATTTTGAAAAGCAATTGAAAGCTTATCTAATTAAATACTCTCAGTTTTATTGCATTTTGATTTTACTATTCTAGAAGATTTTCAGAAAATCAGCCAAATATTTGAAAAAAAGAAATCATTCCATAAGGCACCCTGCATTTAACTAATAAAACAAAATTTCATGACGGTATATAATTTTGAGAAATTTCATGAAATCACAAGATGGGTAGGGTAACAGATGTAAATAAATATATATTTTTACCAAAATCTTCTAAAAATAATAATTTATAAAAGAGTTTAATTCATCTATGCTTCCTTCACACTAATACTGTTGGTAAAAGCAGAAAATAACTTAATCTTTTGTTTGTTAAAACACCAGATATCTTTACAATCTTTCTTTACTCGCATATACTCGAATGATGTAAAGATATGAAAATGTGGAACTTTTTCAAAAAGAAAATATTGCATAAAGCATTACAAGTTACTACATTTACATCGGGCTGATGTGCATTCTGATGTAGCGGATATCAAGTCAGAACGAGAGATCGGGGTGCTGAGTTCAAATTTCAGTTGAATTCCTTGCATTCACTTATGCACAAATACCCTTGGGAAAGACATTAATCAGTCTCTTCTCTCTAGTTATGGGTTAAATAATAAAACAGATTGGGTTCTATAGCCTTGGCTGGCAACCAATCAACCACAGAAAGTAATGTCAATCTATTGCAGTATAATCTTCTGCCCAGTCAGTCATGTCTCTTTTGAGACATGATTGCTCAAGTGTGTATCACGTATGGCATTTAACTGACTAATATGTAGTGCAGATTTCCAACCAAATATAACAGCAGAAATCTCAAAAAAGAAAACATTCCAAAGTGAAAGTAAACACTTGTTTTTTGTGGGATGAATTTTAGGAAAATTAACGAACCTCCCAACAAATGGAATTGAAAACTCATGATTTACTTCTTGGAAAATTGACAAAATTATAAATAAACATTTAATTTTTAAACAATTAGGAATTGAATACTTATAAAGAATGAGATCAGTCATTCTGAATTGTTCATTTTAAACAGGTTTTTATTTTGATAAACACAGAATTACACATTGTCGTAATAATGGTATTCTCAAACCAAACAACCACAATGAGCCTTTACACTGGAAATATTTTTCATGTAAATTCTGGAGACTGCTAAGAAGAGGACAATTAAATAAGTGCTTGGGACATTGCTTAAATTTTGCCTGCTTTGTTAATAGCCAAATAATGACTTTTTAATTGCCATACAAGATGTTCATTGTTTTTATTGGTTGTAGGAAAACCTTCTGGCTGTTTTAAATACACATTATGATCAATCACAACATTTAAATATGCAGTTATTATATCCTCATGGTAGACTGATAGTGTTAAGCAGAGAATTTGCATTAAGGTTTTTAAAGTAAAAAGTTTCATTATTATCTCTTGCAGGTGAGTTTTTTGAACACAGTATACTTCATCATAGGATGTGCGTGGGTATTGCAGTAGATATCGACTCAGAACGAAAAATCGGGAAGCTGAGTTTGAATTTCAGTTGAATTCCTTGCATTCACTTACACACAAATACCCTTGGGAAAGGTATTAATCTGTCTCTTCCTTCCAGTTATGGGTTAAATAATAGGACAGATTGGGTTCTTCTGCCCAGTCATGTTTCTTTTAAGACATGATCACCCAAAGCGTGTATCACATATGGCACTTAGCTGACTGATACTTCATTGCCATTTTTAATAGTTTAGTCCCACTGATTGGAAATGTTTCTATCCAGTATGAGTTAACATGTGTCGCTTCAGATTTGAATTAAGAGAAAACTTAAATCCACAGATTTCACAACGGAAACGTTTCTCTCCAGTGTGTGTTAACTTGTGTCGTTTCAGATTCGAATTTACAGAAAACTTAAATCCACAAATTTCACAGTGGAAACTTTTCTCCCCTGTGTGTGTTAACATGTGTTTTTGAAGGGATGATTTTAATGAAAAACCTACGCCACAAACTTCACAATGGAAACTTTTCTCTCCAGTATGTGTTAACATGTGTTGTTTGAGAGTTGCATGTAGGGAAAATTTGCACCCACAGATTTCACAGTGGAAAGGTTTCTCTCCTGTGTGTGTAAACATGTGTTGCTTCAGATGTGAATTTTGAGAGAAGTTGAATCCACAGATTTCACAGTGGAAACGTTTCTCTCCTGTGTGTGTTAACATGTGCCGTTTCAGATTTGATTTTAGAGAAAACTTAAATCCACAGATTTTACAGTGGAAACTTTTTTCTCCTGTGTGTGTTAACAAGTGTTTTTGGAGTGATGATTTTAAGGAAAAGCTTACTCCACAGATTTCACAATGGAATGATTTCTCTCCAGTGTGTGTTAACATATGGTTTTTCAGAGATGAAATTTGGGAACACTTAAACTCACAAATTTCACAAGAGAATGGTTTCTCTCCAGTGTGTGTTAAGATGTGTTTTTTGAGAGATGAAATGTGGGAAGACTTAAATCCACAGATTTCACAGTCAAAACGTTTCTCTCCTGTGTGTGTTAACATGTGTGATTTGACTGATGATTTTTGGGAACACTTAAATCCACAGATTTCACAGTGGAATGGTTTCTCTCCAGTGTGTGTTAACATGTGTTTTGGCAGTGATGATTTAAAAGATAAACTTGCTCCACAAATTCTACAGTGGAAATCCTTTTTTCCACTATGAGTTTCCATGCTTGTTTTGAGATTTGATTTAAATCAAAATATAACACCACAGATTTTTATCTCCTATGCATATTTTCTTGTGTTTCTTCTGTGTTGATGTAAACTTAACAACCAATCTACAAATTAATCACACAGTCTAAGAAACTTTACTTCTCATAAATATTCATCATGGTTTCAGGTATTCTCAAAGATGCAAACTGAAAAAGACAAAATATATTAACTGGAGTAAGAAACCTCACTATATTGTTATGAAATAAGATTATAAAAAATGCATCTTTAAGTATTTTCTTTAAGCTGCACTCCAAAAAATAATTAATGAACCATGATAATATATGCTGATCAAACAAAAATGTCATTTATTGATTTAAAGGGATTTGTCATCAACTAAATGTTTAACAACAAAGAAATGAAGGCAGAAATAAAAGTTTTCTTGTTAATATTAAAACTGCAATATCAATATATTAAGTGTTAAACCAATCTGCTCAAGTGAATCAGGTATTATAGACATTTTAGTTTTTAATCATTTCACTCCAAGCTACTAGTGTGCAGGGGGCCCCATAAAGATACTGTGTACATAGAGTATTAAAGAAAGGATAAAAGATAAATGGGATTTAAGAAGATGGTATCATTTAACCCTTTAATATAGAAAATTAGGCCTGAACAGTCTACACCATCATCTTGGATTGAATTCATTTATATATATATATATATATATGAGATTGTAGGAGATAAGAAATTAATTAAAATCAACCTTCTTCACTTTTACAAAAATTCACAATGACATGTGAAAAATCATATTCTTAATCCTGACTGGTTAACAAATTGAGAAATTCAAAATATGTCAAAGAAATGGCTTTTCCACAGCTAAAGAAAAAATCATTCTGGGAGCCACCACATGTGACTGGATTTAATATTTAAGGAAGGCCTCTAATCGGTCATTGTGGTCAGTCAGGGGAAGCGGTTAGCTGACACACATCTAAAATGTAACCAACTTCAAATCGACTCAGAGATAAGGTCAGGTGGCACCTTGTTCTCTTTCTCCTTATCTTTTTCAACAATTACTACAACGAACAATTCCTTTCACTCCACTTTATCATTGAACATGAACTCTACACTTAAACTATTTAAAATGTTTCTAATTGAACATTAACTTCTACAACTTGTGTTATTCTTTCCTTTTAATAAATTTATATTTTAACATGAAAAATGTATATTTTATTATTCCACTCTTCTGCACTAATCCACACGTTCCAACTGACAACCAATCTTCTGATGAAAACCTTCTGATAATGATAAAGTCTTCATAAAACTTGTAAGCTGTAGGGTTATGTCTGACACAAGGTCGAGTCAAAGAAACATTAACCAGCTTCCTATGATATAAGATCAACCTTTAAAAAGCTTAACAATGTTCCTTTTGCTCATAACTTTTCTTTCTCTTTGAGTAAATTTCAACTCACTTCACTAATATATATACAAGGAACTGTAACTTATAATTGGTGATGTATATGACAAAATATTATATATATATATATATATATACAAGGAACTAAGTTATAATTGGTGATGTATATGACAAAATATTATATATATATATATATATACAAGGAACTAAGTTATAATTGGTGATGTATATGACAAAATATTATATATATTATCACTCATTCAGTAATGAATTAGAGCACTCTAGCTATTAGCAAATGATACATCATGTGCTAAAAGTCTGCCTCCTTCTACCGAGTGCCCATAGCTCAGAGGTAGAATCACCGACTGACACCAATTCAGTCATGTTTCAATCCTGGGTAAAAAGCAATCAGATGTCTAACCATACTGATGAACTGTGATACAGCGAAACAGATCTGTCTGCGAATGACTATATATATATATATATATATATATATATATATACACACACACACAAAGTAACTGTAAGTTATAATTGGTCATGTATATGACAAAATATTATGTATATATATATATATATATAGATATAGATATAATCTACAAGCTATGTCATTCCAACATAGAGCTCTTTCAACTTTATGTATCCTTTTCACTATACACCATTGGGTCTTATGTTTGGATTTTTGATTTGTATCCAACTAACCTCATGATAATATCCAGGGTTATTCAAATGGGTATAAATGCATATCTCACTGAACAGAATAGTTTCAAAATCCTAAAGACTGTGTTTAGAGTACACAAGTAATTGTTAATAATGGTCAATCATGTGTACACCAGATTATTATCATAAATATATAACCAATCAACTTTTATAGTAAGTCCATGTGTTACAATAACCCTGACCTACAATAATTTGAGGGTTCAAGAGAGTTTCCATTACTTTTGTTTTGACTCATGCCATTTGCCTTGTATATTGTTTGGTAAGAAAATATGTGGATATCTAGCACAAGAGAGATGAAGGTTTGTGGTTTTGTTATATAGCAATATACAACAAACACGTATATATATATAAAAATATATCAAGTGATATTTTTATTAATGAACGATGGACCGTGTAGCCTAGTGAACAGAGAGTGAGAGAGCGCGCTCCTAAGGGGTTGACGGGGGAGGTCGTCTGTTGCTCCTCTGGTCTGGTCTGGCTCTCTCATCTGCCTCTGTCTCTCTGCTTCTCTCGTCTCAAATCCGTGTGCCGAGGTCTTTTTATAATCTCCAAACCGGAACTTCCGATTTTTGCCTCGCCCACGCACGCCTACGTAATTCTCAGAGACACCTGTTCTGTTTGCCTCTTGTAGCCATTTCCGCTACTGCCGGAAATAAGGTCAAACAAACATCCGTTCCTTTCAACGACCGGAAACGCCCCCGCTTGCTCAGCTTCCTCGGGTGGGGCGGGATTGTTATATTACAGTTTTACGTCATATTGGATTATTTTGTATTTGCTCTCTTTCGTTTGAGTTGCGTTTATGATAATTTGTTGTGCTTTGTTATAGCTCCCAGTCATATCGTAACCATTTCTGATGGCGTTGCTTCACAGAAAAGGAAAGCCTTCACCATGGAAATGGATGAGGCATTGTTAAATTCTCAGAAAAACGAGTAACCAACACTGACCAGTTCCATGGCTTAAGTCATTTGCCTGTCACTTAAAACAAGTTCATATGTGTATACATATTATGTTTCCATGCAAGAGGTGAGAACATTTTCTTATTAAACTACTAGCAGTATAGCCCGGCATTGCTCGGGTGTAATGAAAGCTTTAAAACTAATCCATGGTCCTGGAGCTCAGACTCTTTGGACGTTGGCACGAAAGACTAAAAAGCAATAGTTGTTTCCAGTTAAAGTGAAACCGTAGAATGAAAGAAAAGTGAATGGATGTAAGTCAAATTTTGACTTCCTGGTATCGATATCAAATAAGTTTTTTTCATCATAAACTGCATTTTGAAGGCTAAATAAGTCCTCTGAGTAAATGGTATCATGGCTGAGACTAAGAACTACAATTATAACTACTTAGAGCCAAACCCGAAGCAAAAACTAAAATAAAAGGGCTGAAAAAGTACAGACATACAGGCCGATAAACAGACACACACACACACACACACACACACACACACACACACACACACAAACATCTTGCCTTTTATATTATCAATTTTCTGCAATATTGTATGAACTTGAACCTTGAAATTTGTGAATATCGTTTCTTATGTCTTTGTCTATGAGTGTATAAAATCTGATTAAAATCGGACCACTCCTTCTATAACCCGATATTTTCGATTATCGATATTTATCAGTGGGGTACCTCAACACAAAACCTAGCTAAGAACACTCGCAGACACTTGTAGTACAACTGTGTAAATTTTCAAGAAAATCGGTTCAGCCGTTTTGGAGTCTATAGTTAATGGACACAGACACACACACACACAGACCAAGTTCCATTTATAAATAAGTTTAGATTTAGATACATATTATGTTTCCATGCAAGAGGTAAGAACATTTTCTTATTAAACTATAAGTTGGTGAATACCCAATAAAAAAGGAAAACAAGCTCACATTTCTTTCTTCCCCAGATTTGCTGCTGCTTCCTCCATGTACGATAAGAGTGACAAGAACTTATGATTCATCTTATCTACTGAGAGCCAATGACATCACAATAAATATACAAGCAGCTTAAAATATTTTCATTCCATCATATGTATTATGTATTCTTTATGTGTTTATTTCACTCCTAATTAGGTTAACGTGTCAGAAAAGTGTTGTTATGTCTTAGATTATGTCTTTATTATTGCATTAACCTGGGTAAGTGAGTTGTGTTTATTTATGCATAATCGCAATACTTTCCAACTTACACAGAAAATCACATTACAAACCATCATAAGAATGGAACTCTGTCACATGTCAAGGATCCACTGCTATTTTTGCTCATGATTTTCACTCAATTTCAAATCCTATTCTAAGATTACATTGATAAATGACCGTCCCATCATGCATATATAGTCACCTTTTTAGCCACAGGTACATGTATTCTCCATAAAATTGGAATGATCCTATCTGCAATTTCTTCTCTCTTTTCTGCTCAACATACAGTAGTAATGGCATCCATCATGTATATATGATTATCTTTTTATCTGCAGGTGAATATATATGTATATATATATATATATATATATATATATATATATATATACACTACCGGCCATAATTATTAGGCCACCCTTGTTTTTTAAAAGAAATGATGTATTTCATACTATTTTAGTGGATAATTCTAAATGAAAATAGAATGGTTCTTTTCTTATTACTTTGCAAACTTTTACAAGGAAGTAAAGATGAACTCGTCTGAATCACTCTAAATTTTCTTCATTCTTTCATTGATGAGACTGCAATATACGTAATTATTAAATATTTATAAATTAATTTGATGCACATGTTATAGTGCAGTATTAACAAAAGAACCATTCAATTTTCATTTATAATTATTTATTTGGCAATAAATACTAAAAAATAGTATGAAATACATCATTTTTTAAAACACTGGGGTGCAAATATAAAGGGTGCAATGAGTAAATTGTCGCTATTTGCCTTGTAAAATTTTGCAAAGTAATAATAACAAAAGAACCATTCTATTTTCATTTACAATTATTCAATTGACAATAAATACTAAAAAATAGTATGAAATACATCATTTTTTAAAACACTGGCTGGTAGTGTATATCTTTTCATTTTTATAATCATTTTACATCAAGCAGTGCAGTACTGCCACTGGTGTGCAAGAGGTTACATAAGAGGAAGATGAAGAGAAAGAGAAACAGGTCATGGCGAGTGTCAGAGAATAGGTAAGAGAAGGATGAGAACACTGATGTGAAGAGAACTGCATGATAGTAGAGTGAAAAGGGAGAAGAACACGATACAAGGGTTGTTGGGAAAGGATGCAAGTCAAAGAGATAAGAGATAAGAGATGACAACTGACATTGCATTTAAATTCTTGGAGATTGTAGCTGTCAGGGAAGCAAGTATGCAGAAAGAAATTCCAAAGATCACAAGCAAGAGCAAAGAAGCTGGTAAAGTAGAAGTTACAGTTACATTTGATTGGTTTCACTGTAAGAGGGTGGGTCCTAGTTGCTAGTCTAGTAGCTTGAGCAAATTCAGGCAGAGGAGGTACTAGGGAGCTAAGCTCATCAGAGCAGAAGCCATGAAAGTATTTGTAGAAAAGAAAGAGGGAAGTCACATTATATCAGGAGAAAATGACTGGAGTTGAGCTACCAGGTCAAGATCAATTAAATTGCAGATTTTCCTTTGAATTTTGTTGAGAATGCCTGAGATGAATAGCAGGGTATTCCGACCAGATAGGACAGCAGTATTCAATGCATGGCCAGATGGTAGATTTATATACGTGCAAGATGGATTCAAATGAGAAAAACTTCCTGGCTCTGCAGAGTGAACCGAGGTTCCTAGCAGTAGATTTAGTTATTGATTCAATGTAGTCATTCCACTTGGGGTCAGTTGAGAGAGTTAGGCTGAGGAGGCGCAGTGTATTGCTTTCAGGGAGACTAGCCTGATCCCGCTGGGAAGTAGAGATTGTCTATGGTGGTTAAAGGATAGCAGCTTTGTTTTGGAAGCATTAAAATTTATGTGCCATTTCTTACTCCAGCCCACCACAGATTGGAGATCATTTTCAAGATCAGCAGCGAGGTTTGCTTTGTCTGCCCCGGCAGATTTATTATCAGGACAAGAGTAAATGGTGATGTCATCAGCAGAGATGCCTACTTGGGATCTGATTAAATCAGGGTGATTGTTGATGAAGATCAGAAAAAGTGTAGGACATAGAATAGAGCCTTGAGAGACACCTGCGTTCATCTGAGAAGATCTGGAAGCATGCCCATTCAATACCACCTTCATTATGCAATTTGAAAGGAATGACTGGATGAGATCAAACAAGTGTTCAGTTATACCATAGCCCTGTAACTTGCGCAGAAGGCCAGCGTACCAGACAGTCAAATGCTTTGGAGATATCAAGGGCAACAGCTTGAGCATTGCCGTTTTTATCGAGAGGCTCATATATATACTCTGTGATAGTCATTAGCATATCAACAGTAGACCTGGTGAAGCGAAAACCATACTATTTGTTGGAGAAGAGGCTGTGGGATATTGAACAATTTCAACATTGATAATAGCTTTCAACACTTTCCCAAAAATCAGTAGAAGGCGAATAGAGTGATAATTAGAGGGGTTTGAGGGTTCTCCAGAGTTCTTAAATACAGAAACCACAGAGGAGGACTTCCAGCAGGCAGGATAGCAAGAAGCAGAGAGGCAGTAGTTATAGAGTTTGAAGAGAACAGAGGAGAGTTCAGGGGGTACATTTCTTCAGAACAATGATTGTTTTTAGTCACTTCCGCTCACCTTATGGCAGAGGTCAAGCTTTGAAAATATGTAGCCCCATGCGCAATAGTGGCAGTGGAATGCCTTGCTTGGGGTGAGATGATTAAAAAAAAAAAAAAAAATGTTGGAGACCAGCAAGGAGGTAATGTAAACATCACTCAATTGAGCCTCAATTCTAGTTGCGAAGTCAGGTGTGGATACCTCAGATGAACCAATGTTGAGTTGGTGAAGAACTTTTATATATATATATATATATATATATATATTGTTATGAGGATGCATTTATATATAAAAATAATATTAATAATGTCTAAAATGTTGTAGTAAGGGATTCTATTGAGTTCTATTTGTTATTACAAAAAAGTTTTAATTCATGAAGTAGTTGTAAAAATAAGAAAATTAGAAATAGAACGTTTGGAAGATGCTAGAATGTTTGAGAAAATTCCAGTAGATTCGAGAGATTTCAAGAAATATGCAAATTAGGTGTTAGCCCGTATAAAAATAGGTTTTGGGAAGTGAGTAGTAAGTTGTTAATAGCATTTGCTGACATAATAAACTCCAGCCCAATTAATGGATCTGTGCATCCAACCAAAAGAATCTCTAAGAAAAGTTGCCAACCAACTAAAACCTGAAAGAGAACCTCATAGAACTAAATGGGTAAACAGATTTTTTTGACTCTTTCATTGACCATATTGGAAATTATTCTTTATGAATATAAATATATATATATAACTAAAAATAACTATATATGTATACAGTTACTATATATATATATATATATATATACATACACATACATATAACTAAATATATATATATATATATAGTTACTATATATATATATAACTAAAAAAAATATATATATATAGTTACTATATATATATATATAACTAAAAAAATATATATATAAATATAGTTACTATATATATATATATATAAGTAAAAATAACTATATATATATATATATAATTACTATACACGAAAAAAATCGCAAGATCGCCAAGACCTACCGCGGTTTCGCACAACGGCTCGTCAGGGCAAAGGCAGACCAAGGACTAATCAAATAAATAGACACCTATTAAGACTAACCCATTTGGGGGAAGGGGTTGAAAGGAAAAAAAAAAAAATTGGGGGGGGGGATTTTACTTTTTTCCTTTCAACCCCTTCCCCCAAATGGGTTAGTCTTAATAGGTGTCTATTTATTTGATTAGTCCTTGGTCTGCCTTTGCCCTGACGAGCCGTTGTGCGAAACCGCGGTAGGTCTTGGCGATCTTGCGATTTTTTTCATGTGTTTTTGCTCTGTGTAACTGCCTTTTGGTTAACACTTTTTGGTTAGTTTCGTATCGAGCACTTTTCTTTCCTGGTGGTTCGTCCCGTTCGAGGGTTTTTTTTTCTTTACTGTGAAGAACCGTATGCATTGTCGGTCCTACGCAGTTTTCTTTTTTTTTCCCCCTCTTTGTCCAAAGCTCTATAGCCGAGGACGATAACGGAGTTAGATTCTGCTGGTTATTCATAGTCTTTAAAAGGTTCTTGTGTAACATTTTTAGATTAGAATACGTACAGAGTCGGTTTTATTATTATTATTATTATTATTATTATATAATTACTATATATATATAACTAAAATAACTATATATTTAGTTACTATATATATATATATAATAACTAAAATAACTATATATATATATATATATATATATATATATATATATATATATATATATATATATATATATATATATATATATATATATATATATATATATATATATATAACTAAAAATAACTATATATATATAGTTACTATATATATATGTATAACTAAAAATAGCTATATATATATAGCTACTATATATATATAACTATAAATAGCTATAAATATATATATATAGCTACTATATATATATATAACTAAAAATAACTATATATATATATAGCTACTATATATATATATATATAATAAATAACTATATATATATATATATATATAGCTACTATATATATATATATATATAACTAAAAATAACTATATATATATATAGCTACTATATATATATATATATAATAAAAATAAGTATATATATATAATACTATATATATATATAACTAAAAATAAGTATATATATATAGCTACTATATATATATATAACTAAAAATAAGTATATATATATAGCTACTATATATATATATATAACTAAAAAAATAACTATATATATATATAGCTACTATATATATATATATATAACTAAAAATAACTATATATATATATATATATATATATATATATATAACTAAAAATAACTATATATATATATAGCTACTATATATATATATATATAATAAAAATAATTATATAATAACTAAAAATAACTATATATATATATATATAGCTACTATATATATATATATATATATATATAAGTATATATATAGCTACTATATATATATAACTAAAAATAAGTATATATATAGCTACTATATATATATATATATAACTAAAAATAACTATATATATATAGCTACTATATATATATATATAACTAAAAATAACTATATATGTATATAGTTACTATATATATATAACTAAAAATAACTATATATGTATATAGTTACTATATATATATAACTAAAAATAACTATATATGTATATAGTTACTATATATATAGATATAACTAAAAATAACTATATATGTATATAGTTACTATATATATATATAACTAAAAATAACTATATATGTATATAGTTACTATATATATATATAACTAAAAATAACTATATATGTATATAGTTACTATATATATATATATAACTAAAAATAACTATATATATATAGTTACTATATATATATATAACTAAAAATAACTATATATGTATATAGTTACTATATATATATATAACTAAAAATAACTATATATGTATATAGTTACTATATATATATATAACTAAAAATAACTATATATGTATATAGTTACTATATATATATATAACTAAAAATAACTATATATGTATATAGTTACTATATATATATATAACTAAAAATAACTATATATGTATATAGTTACTATATATATATAACTAAAAATAACTATATATATGTATATAGTTACTATATATATATATAACTAAAAATAACTATATATGTATATAGTTACTATATATATATATAACTAAAAATAACTATATATGTATATAGTTACTATATATATATATAACTAAAAATAACTATATATGTATATAGTTACTATATATATATATAACTAAAAATAACTATATATGTATATAGTTACTATATATATATAACTAAAAATAACTATATATGTATATAGTTTCTATATATATATATATATATATATAACTAAAAATAACTATATATATATAGTTACTATATATATATATATATATATATATATATAACTAAAAAAATATATATAAAAATATATATATATAGCTAAAAACAACTATATATATAGTTATTTTTGGTAACTATTGCCGTTGCCAAGCAGGATGGCGGATGTTATTGTATTACAGTCTAAATAATCTCTCTGAAGATGGCTCATGTGAGCCGAAAGCTTAGAAGCAAATTAATAAAAAATTATCCAAATGTTGGAAAATTTTTGTCTTTATTTTCAACTGAAATTAAAGCCAAAATACGATGTTTAGAATGGGTCATGATTAAACATAATAGACATTCTTTGTCTTTTATATTTAACAGCATATGTTTAGAAAACTATATATATATATATATATATATATAGTGTAAGAAAGTTATAGAACATGTAGATTTTAAACTCACTGTTCAAGCATTTACTTTTATAAAGAGTGCTTGATACAAAGTTGAGCTTTATAAAAGTATAGTATCGCTACACAAAAATCCTCATGTTTCGGAGCACATTTTAATGAAAATTTGACAACTCAAATCTTGTTTACTACAAATTATTATTGTTTAAAAATGTCTTTATTATAAGTACTTCCACTCAATTTCAATGTTTTAAATAAATTTTAAGAAATAAAAAAGCTTTCTTGATGCTTTCACTTTAGCTTTCATTGAAAGCTGAAAAATTAAAATTAAATTTACTAATACTCTGATTATATTGATGGGAATCTAAAATTTTAAGGTTTTTAAGGAAATTTTAATTTTTTAGCCATTTTTGATCAATCAACACATTTTGTAAATAGAAGCCAATTCTCAGTTTAAAAATCCTGCAAAAATAAAATATATATTTTAGCAAAATTAGCAAATTTAAAGTTACCTTAATCTGATTTGAAACAAGTATTACTTGCTTACTGTCTGAAATGTAATATAAAAGTTTTTTAATCATGGTAGCCCTGAGGTAATGAAAGATTTACCACCTGGAACCTGTCAAAAAAGTTAAGTATGGTGGACCAGAATGGACAAATGTATCTAACTTAAGCAATTTTTTTGGTTTTTAACTACATGGTAAATTTAAAAATTTAATGCAATATTTTTAGCAATTATTTAATATTTTATAGAATTTTACTTTAGCTTATATTTTAACGTTTCTGAAAAAGTAAAAATTGAAATAAAAACTTTCTATTAAATTAATTTTGCAATTTAATAACAGAGAATGAAATTATACAAACATGACAGAGGTAACTCAATAATTTGTGAAATGTTATGGTACTTATTAATTTTATTTTTAATATCTATTTTTCGTATTATTTATTATTCTTTATTAGTTACCTTGACAAATTGTTAATTTCACAATTACTTTTTTAACAAAATAAGGAAACTAGGAATTAAACATATAAAACTTGCTTAACATTTTGAAAGGATGATTTGCAAAACCTGTTGAATGTTGAAACATACACAGGAAACAAGGAAATGAACTGAAAAAATTGTATATAGCTGAAAAAGTTTATATAAGGGTTTTTTATCCTGTAAGAGAGCAAGCCTTGAAACATGTGACCTTTTAACCTTTTGACTGTTATGAGATTCCATATTAAAAAAACAGGTGGAAAACTTAAGTAACGCATTAAAACTTACTTCAATACGTTTTTTTCTAAATTCTATTCAGAGCAGATTTTTGGTTCCATAGAAAAAAATTTACATTATTTACATTCCTCTGAAAGTCCTCCATTTAGTTAATAAAAGACACGTTGGGATTAGGACAGACTGGGTTCTATAGCCTTGGCTGGCAACCAGTCTACCGCAGAAAGCAATGGTAACCTACTGCGGGATAATCTTCTGCCCAGTCAGTCATGTCCCTTTCAAGACATGATCGCCCAAAGCGTGCGTGTATCACGTATGACAATTAACTGAATTCTTTAAAAAATTAATTGGAGGGAGATGGGGGGTAACATGTAAAAAGATATTTTTACCAAGATTTTCTAAAAATAATAATTGCATAAATAATTTCATTAATTTGTGAATAAGTTCGGCAAGTTCCATAAAAATCAGACATTTTTATTTGATCTTTGCAAGAATTTCAAAATTAATGTGTTTTTCACCAGAAAAATACGACTTGTGTTCATAAGACGAATGAGTGGATGTACATAGGAATGAAAATCAATTTTTGTCTTAATTCAAATTTGCTTCAGTATTTTCAAATTAAACCGAAATTTAAATTCAAATAAGACATTTAAGAAATTATTTCAAATGCTTTTGTTTGTTGTTAGTCTTTTAAGAAATCCGTGACGGTTCGTCTAACTTACCTTTTCAGGGCGAATCTAAAAGCTTTTCATGGAAAAACAAACAGGATTAAAAGTGGTTCTTCTTGTTCGAATTGATATTTCTTTCTCAATATCGACAATATCTGCCAATTAATAAAACTTTAAACTTTAAAAGAAATTGCAATAAAAAAGATTAATTATTTGAAAATATATCGCATTTAGTCTGTGAAAACAAAGAATAAACGAAAAAAAAAAAAGAAAATTACCGGAAACGGTGTTAGGGGAGATTTTTTCCCTTGCTCAAAAATAGTCCGGTTATTTCACAGTATTGTCGGATATATATATATCAAGATATCAACGCAACCACCTTCCAACAATGCCAGTTAAAGTTGGAAAACGAGTTTTTAAGCTCAGGCAAAACATTTTGTCTACTTTTCCCCAGACGAGACTCTCTGGTCTAATCTTTGGCCAAGAGTCCGACAAAGAAAGTGCAACAACAACGGTTGATCCATTGTCAGACATCAATTTGTTTTTTTACTGATTTTTCATAAAATTTTATTGTTGACGAAAAAGTGAAAAACAACAAAATTAAAAAATAAAACCTTTTAAGAATTCAATATTTGTTCAGTAGATTTGTTTGAATGGAAATTAGTTACACTTAAATTTAATTATGTAACAGGATTGGAAAACTTTTTAAACTTTTTTTGCTGCTTGTTTCACTATAGCGAATTACTGTAGAGATTTATGCAGAGTAACACGTCAGGTTTCATCAAGGTCACAGGTCTTTTCCTGTGGTAAATTTTTGATTTGTTCCCCGAATTCTTTTACCCCGTCAAATCTTTCCAAAACATCCTTAATTCCGTGCAAATGTATATGCTGGACTCAAATCGATAATTGTTTATTGAAGAAACCTACCTTTTTTCATGTTATCAACCAGAAAAAAAAATCGTACTATATCTCACCCCTTACTACTGTTCTCATATCTGATTCACTGCTAAATGACTTGAGGTGTAGGATACTTATTTCGGCCTATTTACTTCCTTTGAGCAATTACTCTGTGATCTGTTTGGTTTCGGAACTCAATTTCCATGTAGTATTTGCAAAAAGGAAGTAAATAGGCCAAAAAATCAGCAAATTATGCGTGAAGTCATTCTGCAGTGAATAAAATTTTTGAAGCGTGGTTACGGGGTGAGATAAATAGCGACAAGAAGTTTGATATTTTTCTGATCGTTAACTTGAAAAATGGTAGGTTTCGTCAATAAACAATTATCAATTTGAGTTCAGCATTTACATTTGCACAGAAATAAGGATGTTTTGGAAAGATTTGAACAGGGAACAAATCAAAAATTTACCTTTCCTGTCACCCCTAAAGCAAGCCATTTTTTTTTATTAATATTTAAAAACATTATGAAGGACCAAATTGACTACAATTTGAAAATTGGTTATTATCAAAGAATTATTTTTGATAAAATGACAAACTTTTAATTTTCTTATTTCATAGTCTTTTATGAAATTTAGTTTTATTTTCATAGGACATTAAAATGGAAATTAATTAGAAATTACTTAAAATTATACTTTTGAATTTAATTAATTTCTTTTGATTTCTTAGCTGTTTGATATTATCATATATTTAATTGCACCCAATAAAACTATTCTGATTTTAAAATGTATATCATTATATTGTATACCTTATAATTTGGACTGATATGCTGCCATATTATATAAGGAAGAGACACACGGCCAAGATAAAAGCTTAGTCAGTTCAATCCCAGCGTCTGGTAGTGCTGAAATGTCACGTAGATCGATGCAAATTTCATTGCAGAAATTTCCCCACTGACTGTCTAAATTTTTCACAGGGAAACTTTATTTCTCTAAAAATCATGAAAATTACGAAAAACAAAACAAAAAAAATTAGATGAAGCTAAAAAATATCAAATGTCTTGCCGTTTTTGTAGATTGTTTGTAATCAACATTCCATATGACAGAACATGTTCATGAGCTAACTTTTTAAAAGTAATGATTGTTTGATTTAAAAGATCTTGATGATCAACAAAATAATAAAAAAAAATGAGTTAGAAAAATAAGATACTTTTTAATTATGGGCCACCATACTTAGAAATGGAAGCCATTCAATCTAGTGTTGTCAACTTGAATTTGTGTCACTGTCCGTTTGCCAAAAAGACGTGATCAAACAATGCCTTAAATACATATAAGATATAGCAATTTTGATGATTATGTTTGTAAAACATCAATAGGGAATCAAATCCCACCCATAGAATCATTGACAACCTACATAAATCCATCTTATTTACCAATTCTAGCAATAAGGAAATTTTTGACAATTCTAAAAGTAAATACATTAATGGTATAAAAAAAGTAAACTCAACACTATTTTAGAATACTCCATTAAAAACAAGGTAGGCAGAAATAAGTAGAAACCACTAAAACATTGTGTTTAAATGTGTCATGAAAAAAAAATCAAGTCCGTCTCTCTTCTACTGCTGTAGGGATGTGCACAGTCGATGCCTTCTTGATCAGTCTGACTGCTCTCTCATTCCAGCCCTTTACATAGAGCTTGGTACCTCGCCTATGCAAAACGCCATGCATTGCATTAGACAAGCCAGCTACCAATCACAGTTTCCACGCATGCCCACCTGTACACACTTTGGGGGTGTCAAGTTCACTGACCGACTTACAAACATAACATTATTTGGTTAATCCCATCCTTCAGTCATAATGTCAAAACATTGGTAAATTCTTCCTAAACTTAATTCGGAGACATTTTGATCATTCACCCACACTAAAAAATATTTTCAACAAAAACAATGTTAGAATCAGTTATAGTTGCATTAAGAACATAGATAAATATATTTCACAACATATCAAATAAATACTAGGCCCAGAGGAATAATATCAATTACCCTACTACAAACAATAATTACCCTTGAAAAAAAATAATTGCAGCTACTGAAAAAATAAAACCTGCCCATTGAATTGCCAATGTCCGAAAGTATGGGTTATGCAGCTTGAATTCATGCTGATAATGATGGTTTGATTTTGGATCAACTGCTAACAGACGGAAGCTTAGATTTAATAATCACGTTTGGTCTCTTCTCTCTGCATTTTTATATTTTTCAATTGTAATATTTTACTTTTAATATTTTATCTACACGTCAGTCAGTTAAATGCCATACGTGATGCACACTTGGGTGATCATGTCTCGAAAGAGACATGACTGAACAGAAGATTATCCCGCAGTAGGTTGCCATTGCTTTCTGCAGTAGACTGGCTGCCAGCCAAGGCTATAGAACCCAATCTATCCTGTTATTTAACCCATAACTGAAGGGAACAGATGGGTTAATACCTTTCCCAAGGGTATTTGCGCATAAATGAATGCAAGGAATTCAACTGGATTTCTCGTTCCGAATAGATATCCATTGCACTACAATGCACATCCTATCTACATGTAGTCTTTTTACTCATTATTAAAAACAGTAACCTAATTTTATAAGACGTAACTCCCAAGAACATCGAGTGAAATTGATTTAAAATCTATTAAAGTGTCAGTTTGAAAAATGATTGCATAATGCATGAAACTCCACCAAAGTAGGGCAATATATTTATATATTTTTATTTACATATATTTATTAATATATAAAGAGACTTATTCCCCTATCACTAACCCCCACCAACACCTCTAACAAAACTAAATAAATATAAGGAAAGAGGATTTCCATTACTTTACACACTGCCTGATGAGACATTGAAGTTTCAATGTTGAAACAATCGTACCTTTGTAGCGGATATATATAGAATGATTATGTACATGTTCTAAAATACAATTTATAATAAATATATATATATATATATATTGTATTGAGGCAGCAGATAATTTTCTAAACATATACTGTTAAATATAAGAGACAATGAATGCCTATTATGTTTAATCATGAGCCGTTCTAAACATCATATTTTGGCTTTAATTTCAGGTGAAAATAAAGACAAAAATGTCTTCAAGGACACATGGCCCAGCTGAATAAAGGATTGGTTAAATCTAGTGACTTAAACCAAAGTTTTGTGAGTTCAGTACCTGATGACAGTAGCAGTGAACAAAAACTTGAGTGAGTTACATCCAGTAGTTGCATAACTCATGGAATGAGAACAAACTACCTCAGTGAACAAAGTAAAGGGTTTAGTTCAAAGTTCCAGTTACCTGAAGAAGGTTGGTGCAAACAAGAGCCGAAATGGCAACATGAATATGACAATAAAAATGAGGACAACAGTTTGAACAACGTAAATAATATCTTCAGTTAATTATTATTTGATTTTTCTTATTTGGTGGTATCTCAATTATTAAGATATAAATGTAACCTTCTATAATTAATAATTAAATTTTGTTGTTTGAATATGTGTACACATACTTGCATTCATGAACACATAAAACTACAATACATGCACACAGACATATATATATATCTAATATATTAAGCTCTCATTATAATTGAGCTCTCTGGAGAAGAAAATTTTAAAAAGAGTTTCCACTTCTGCTATATGCGTGACTCTTCAGAAATGAATTGAGTTCTTTCGGTGACTGGCGTGAGTATACACTGCTTATATACAGCACGTTAAAATTTCCCTTCTCTGATTCCATGCACCTATGGCTTAGGGAGTAACGACTCCAACTGACACCAAATCGGTTGAGTTTCGATCCCATCCAGAAGCAAGTGGATGTGTCTAGCCACACTGATGAGCTGTGATACAGCAAAACAGGCTTGTATGTGGATGACTAATATATATATATTTAGGAAAGTTTTGTAATTTGCTTGAAGCATTGTGAATATTAGGATTATGATTAGGTTTTGAAGGCTGTCACAATGTGTTTAGTAAAATAAAGGCAGGTAAAGGCGTTGTTAGGTATTACCTATTTCTTTACCTTCCTTTACTTTACTAAAGGCATTGTGACAGCCTTCGAAACCTAACCATAATCCATATATATATTAATAAATATACATATTATCCTATATCGATGGCACAAAATGAAGTTTTATGCATTATGCAATCATCAGGTGCATATTTCAAACTGAAAGTTTAATGAATTTGATTTTAAGTTCACTCGATGTTTATGAGAATTAAATCTTATAAAGTTAAATTACTGCTTTTTTAATTACAAGATTAAAAATGTAAATATTCTACGGTCACTTGTGGATAAAAATTTAAATTTAAAATTAAAATAAAAATAAAAAATAATAAAATGCAGGGAGAAGAACTAAAAAAAATCATGAGTTTTGAAAATTTTAATATTCAAATATTGCATGTACAAAAAAATGAAGGAAAAATTCAAATTCATTTGGATGATAATGATGTTATATTTTACTTTGGAAGCACTTCTAACAGAGCAGAAGAAAACCTGGTGAAGTGGAAGACTTGTGTGATGTTGAACTATTTCAGCATTGATAATAGCCTTCAACACTTTGCCAAAAATTGGTAGAAGGCTGATAGGGCGATAATTGGTGGGGTCTGAGGATTCTCCAGTGTTCGTAAATACAGAAACCACAGAGGAGCACTTCCAGCAGGCAGAAAAGCAAGTAGCTTAAGGGAAATTGGTTGTCGGTAATCCAGATGAGTGATGTTTAAAGTTGAAATAGAATTTGTGAGCAAACCACTCAACCTTGACTGCTGTAGTTGTGAGGACTTCGAATTGATTGAATAGAGGAGAGATCGAGTTTCCGCCAGTAATCATTAAAACCAAACTTGCGAAATGACATACGTTGTTTCATTCTACCATCAAACAACAGCCTAGACCATTTAGGACATACTTATATTCATTACGAACAGAGACAAAAAGGTGCTTATTGTGATCAGACATATTACTCTGGTATAGCCAAAAGAAGTGATTCCTCTGGGCAATGGCAGTTAACCAAGCAGGGGAGAACCAAGAAGATGATCGAGTTTTGAGTTTGAGTTTTGTTTAATGGCATATCAACACCTCTGTGGGTTATTTAATGCCAAAAAGGTGAGGTTTTAGTGTTTTTTTTTTAATGTTTGGTTATAGTGAGGAGGTTGATTTAGTCAGATTTTGACAAAAAATTTATTTTTTTTTTATTTTAGAAAACTGAAGATGTTGTATAGTTTTATATTCAAAAATGTACTGCTAGCAATAAATTTTTTTCCATTCAAAAATGTATTATTGTTAATGTTTTTCTATCAAAAATGTAAAGATTTCTATAAAAGTCTACTTTTATTTATATATTTCTATAAAAGACTATTTTTATACTTTCACAGTGTTTTGACCCCAGTTTAGGGATAAACTATTTGCCCATAGCTGGGACCCTTTGGGTCAGAGTGGATTTGGGAACAACAGCAATTACGAGGTGGTTCCATACTCCTCACAACTTCACAATCAGATGCCTTGCTGCTGGATGCAGTTTATCATCATACCTAGGACCGGAAATGAACATGCTTTTAATTTGGAATTACCTTGCTGGAATGTAAGTATCAATGCTAGCTTTCACCTGGGAGGAGACTTCAGAGATGCAGTCTTGAGCAGAGAGATGAAGAATATGGTTTGAAGATATATCCCAAAGAAAATCATGAAACAAGTCCCAGCCTGCTTGTTGATAGCAGTAAGATATTTTTCTCATAGGAAGTTTCTGAATGGAACTGGCATAGAGACATTTACAGACACTACAGAGTTGCCAAAAGGGCAGAGCTGTATAGCATGGCAAGAGTCAGGGATAGAAGTAAGGAAAAGATCTAGAAGAGAAGCGTGTTCATTTTGGTTACTGGGAAAATCCATCACTTGCTTGAGAGACTGAGAAGTTCAGCATTTAGACTCTAGCAAAATCAGTGACAGTGTTTTCCAGCCACTTGGCATAATGGGCATTGAATTTGTCAAACACAAATGCATTAGTGAATGGGTGAAGGAAAATGACCTTGTCTATATTGTCTGAAATACTATGCAGCAGTCAAGAGAAGAAGGGGAGTAGTAAAAAAAGAAGAGATATCTTACTGAGTTTTGTAGAGAAAGACGGAGAAACGTGTCGGAGTGGACTGGATATTCATGAGAGATCTCTCTCTAGCCAGGGAGAGATGTTTGCTGACATAAACACAGTGGTCATGCATGTGAACATTTGAGTCATTCCTAGAGAGGAAGGTATCCAGGAATTGAGAAGTCAGAGGAAGAAATTTTGTAAAGGGAACAACCCTTAAAACATGTGACCTTTTAATAAGTATCTTAAAGTTTCCATAGTAAAAGAAAATGTGCAGTTAAACATAAAAAAATTAGAAATTATTTTAAAAATCTTAATTCTAAATAATTTAATATTAAGCTCATGAATTTTTTTGATTTGTAAATAGTCTATTTTTAATGAATTAATAACCAAAGATACTTACTGAAAGAAATCTAGAAAGATGTTTGAAACTCTATAATCTAATCTAAACTTATTTATAAATGGAACTTTGTGTGTGTGTGTGTGTATGTCCGTTAACTATAGACTCCGAAATGGCTGAACCAATTTTCTTGAAAATTTACAGAGTTGTACTATAAGTGTTCTTAGGTCAGTTTTGTGTTGAGGTACCCCTGATAAATATTGAAAATTGATAATCGAAAAAATCGGGTTATAGAAGGAGTGGTCTGATTTTAATCAAATTTGATACACTCATAGACAAAGACATAAGAAATGATATTCAGAAGTTTCAAGGTTGCAGTTCTTACAATAGTACAGAAAATCAATAATATATATATATATATATATATATATATATATATATATATAAACGGCAACATGTTTGTGTGTGTGTCTGTTTATCTGTCTGTATGTCCTTTATATAAATCCAATTTTTATCCGATTCTCACCAAACTTCACACAAATATTCTTTAGGCTGAGTCTGAGCTCCAGGACCATTGATTAGTTTTAAAGCTTTCCTTACACCCGAGCAATGCCAGGCTATACTGCTAGTTCATAATAATAATAAGCAAAGAAAAAAATGAAAACAATTCTTATAAAAATTCATTATTCATCCAATTTATTTCTTCTTCAAAATATGATATCCTAAAATTATATCATTTATAAAATCAATTAAAACTTTATCTACATTTAAAATTGCATAGTTTTAATGCATTTTTGATTTTACTATTTGGAGCAAATTTTTGGAAAATGGTCCCGTAATTAAAAAAATAGTTACCTGATTTACATTCCCCAATAGAATGCTTGGAGCTTCTCAACAAAAACAGAAGAATTATAAAAACCAGTGTAAAAGAAGAATTGGTTCCTTACTCAAAAATATTTTCAATACAGATACTATGTCATACTATGTGCGTTGTGGTACAGTAAATATCAACTTGGAACGAGAAATCGGGGACCCGAGTTCAAATTCCAGTTGAATTCATTGCATTCACTTACGCGCAAATACCCTTGGGGAAGGTATTAATCCGTCTCTTCCCTCCAGTTATGGGTTAAATAACAGGACAGATTGGGTTGTATAGCCTTAGTCAGCAACCAGTCTACTGCAGAAAGCAATGGCAACCTACTGCGGGATAATCTTCTGCTCAGTCAGTCATGTCTCGAGAGAGACATGATCGCCCAAACGTGTTTCACGTAAACTATGTCAAAGGACAGGCTGTTACCCATGTAGCATGCTGATTAGACCAATGGAACGATATGGTCATTACAATTTGGGACCAGTGCCGTCGAAGGAGCTGCTAGTACATGTTGAATACAATAGCAAATTACCTTTAAGACTCTGATTTTACCTCAAGGTTTACTCCTGAAGCCTTTTCCGCCTCAACACCACAGCAGGTCCCGTTACCCTCATCAGCATGTATGCCCCGACACTATCTGCCACACCAGACTCCAAGTACGAGTTCTATGACAAGCTTGCAGCTATCATCAGCATCATTCCAAACAAGGAAGAGCTTGTTCTCCTCAGTGACTTTAATGCCAGAGTGGATGCTGATCACAATTTATGGCTCTCATGCCTTGGACAGTTTAGTTTTGGCAATATGAACAACAATGGCCAGAGACTACTCAAGCTATGCACATACCACAACTTGTGCATAACTAACTCCTTCTTCAAGACCAAGACCCAGCACAAGGTCTTCCCATATCTATAAATAGGAAACGTATTGTTTCTGATATTCAAATGAAAACCATTTTCACAGCAATGATCTAACATTGCCTGATGATGAGGTACAAATCTCAAAACAGAAATTTCCGTGTCACAATGTAAAATATATTAATTTTAATTAAAATGCAAATTAAATTAATTATATATGTAAGTCTCACACATACAAGACTTTCACTGTATCACAGCTCATCAGTGTGGCTAGACATCCACTTGCTTCCAGCTGGGATCAAAACTCAACTGATTTGGTGTCAGTTCGAGTTCCTACTTCTTAAGCTATCAGCACATGGCTGAGACAAGAGGAAATTTTAGCATGTTATATATATGCGGTGTATACACACACTAGCTTCTGGGAGAACTCAATGTGTAAATAGCAAAAGTGGTAGCTGTATTTTTTTTTATTTTCTTCTCTAGAGAGCTCAATGATAATGAGAGCATAATTTCTCATCCACATACAAGCCTGTTTTGCTTGTATGCATTTTTAGCCTTCTGTCTTATTTTCAGAGGTCAAAGTCCAAATTACACTGCTCCCTACTAATCATCAATCTGCCAAATATCTTTCCTAACTTACTTTTTCTTCACAGAATAATAAAAGATGTGTAAAGATTTTGTCATGTATTAGCATGTGTGCATCTATATCCTATGGTTTTATTTTCAGAGGTCAGAGTTCAAATTGCACTTGGCATGTGTGCATCTATATCCTATGGTTTTATTTTCAGAGGTCAGAATTCAAATTGCACTTGGCATGTGTGCATCTATATCCTATGGTTTTATTTTCAGAGGTCAGAGTTCGAATTGCATTTGGCCCTGCATCTTTTTCCTGTTAATCATCAATTTACCAAATATCTTTCCAGAATTTTCCTTCATCAACTAATAAAAAGTGTGCAAAAGTTCCTTCCTATATTTGAATCTCTGACCTCTTAAACCCATAGGCAATCTATGGGTTTAAGAGGTCAGAGTTTAAATTGCAATTGGCACTGCATTTCCTTCCTACTAATCACCAAACTGGCAAATATCCTTCCTGTCTGTCTTTTTCCTCATAGACTAAAAAAAATCTCTGCAAAACTTCTCAGACATTTCTTTTCAGTTATGTCTACTAACATATTATGGTAGGTAACACCAATTATGATAAAAATCAGACTTATATAAAAAAAAAGTTACATGTAATATTTCCTTCTGTTTGCTGATAACAAAAACATCTTTTTCAATAAATTAAGATACAGTTGCAGAATCGAAAAGAATTGAAGTTTCAAGTTATTTTCCCATGAAAAATTTAATTAAAAGAATTTTATTTACTTATTTTAACAATTGATAGATTATTTCTTTTATATGGAAGACTAAATATGACAATTCTAAAACATCTCCCTTTGAGATTAGCAGCAAATATATAGGTTTATAAAATTTGGTGTCCAGTACTTATAACTTCTGAGGACCCACAGAATATAACTGACCTAAAATCATAATTATTTCTGTCAAAGGTGAAAAAACCAAAAAGAAAAAACAAGCGATGATATTATTTCAATTGGAATGCAGAAAAATAAAAGATGTGTCAAAAAATAGAATATAATTTGCATTAAAATATTTTTGTCATGAGTAAATAATGCAAAAAACAACATTCAAGACTGGAAGTATAAAACAATGAGGAAAGGAAAATGGCATTGTGAATTGTTATAATCAGTTATAAATCAGTTATAATAATTAAAATCATTATACATTAAAGGAATTAATTATATTTCAGTAAGCTAACAAAAATATGGTTTTTGGTGTCAGAAATAATGACAAACAAAAAAGATGTTTTATCAACCATACCAAAGTTAGAAAAAAAATTTAAACAATTGAAGACAGGAATGTGATGATATCAAATAACAACTGGCCAAAGGCAAGAATTGGTGTGCCTGCCCCAGGTTAACATAATTAGGTGAGGCTCAACAGACCTGGGCTTTTAGATAAGACCAGGTTTTTCCAGGCTGAGAAAGAAGACAAAGCCAGAGGACTGAAAGACTATGTAAGGTTTGGTTTGGTTCTTTTGATTTTATGGCAAATCAACCTCGGTGGGTCATTTATTGCCAACTAAATTTTATTTATTTATTGCTGGTAAACCTTTTTCTTTCAACAATTTATTGCTGTTTTTTATATAAGTTTTGTGTATAGTAATACTTTTTTCTTTTAGAGTATCAAGATTCATTGGGATTTGTTTTTTTTAAGGGCAGGGTCCCCAAGTCCTATCCTTATTATTTAACCCATAACTGGAGGGAAGGGACGGATTAATACCTTTCCCAAGGGTACCAGTGCTTAAGTGAATGCAGGGTATTCAACTGGAATTTGAACTCGACTCACTGAGCCGATATCGACTGCACCACAACGCACATCCGTCACTATACGCTTACAGCACCTGGTATTCCCAAGCGGTCACCCGTCTAAGTACTGACCAGGCTCAACGTTGCTTAACTTCGGTGATTGAGCAAGAATTGGCGTATTCAATGTGATATGGCCGTAAGCCAGATTTATTTAGAGACGGAAATTCAGTTTTCTTTTTCATTCTCATTCGTTTTAGGCTATTATCTTTGAAATAAAAGCAAAATGTAAGTGAATTTCTTTCATAGAAGAAGACATTTAAAAAGTGATTTCAAATGCTTTTGTTTTTTGTCTTTTTAGGAAATAAGTGAATGCATTGTATTCAACTGGAATTTGAACTTGGCTCCCCGATTTATTTTTCCGAGCCAATATCCACTGCACTACAACGCACATCCGTCATTAAACGCTTACAGTACCTGGTATTCCCAAGCGGTCACCCATCTAAGTACTGACCAGGTTCAACGTTGCTTAACTTCGGTGATCTAGTGTATTTAACGTGATAGGCCGTAAGTCTACTATGTCAGGTACACAACTCTAACCCATCTCTTCCTTGTATATCTGCTTTCCTTTGACTATCCTCTTCAAACTACAGTCACCGATAAAAAATAATTGTATATAAGAAAAACAAGAACAGCACTGGACCCCAGATGGCAAAAGAAAGAAGGGAAGACCAAGAACGACATGGAGAAGTATGGTGAAGAATGAGATGAAAGCCATGCAGTACTCTTGGGGTTCATTGACTAGTCTGGTTCAAGATAGGCAGAGGTGGAGAAGTTTTGTTTCTGCTCTATACACCATTGGGTGTAATGGATGATGATATTTTTATATGTGTCCATCATTTATCAGTGAAGACATTAGTCAAGCTTGGTTTCCATTTTGGAAAAATAAATGGTGACGCCAGTTTCTGCCTTTCTCAACAATTTGAACTCAGATCCTTGAACATTATGCCTTCACACCTTTCCATAGGAATTATATACACACATGCATATACCACTCATGTTTGGTATATACTGCGGCTGCTGCTGAAACAATATCACACCAAAAATTGACCTTGATGCTGTATTCCTTTTATATGAATGATAATGAGGGAAAAAAAAACTTCAGCTTTTGTTTGTCAAACTGATAGAAATCTTTACTGTCATTTTTTCCTGACAATATTCAAAAAGCTGTATTTTATATTAAAAATGAAATATCAAACATCACATGTAACAATATTCATACTGCTGTATTTTATACACTGCAAAATTGAAAGCAAATATAACACCACAAATCATGCAAAAAAAAAATTCTGAACAGGAAGTAATTATGTGTTTTTTTGTGAGATGTTTCCACACATCTCAAACCTTCACGATCAAAAGCCTTGCTGGTGTATGGATTTTATTGGTATAACCAAAATGGCAAAAATAATAAGTGACAAACAATATATGTATATAATGCAAGTCAAGTAGAACAATGCAACAATAAGACACTGATAAAAATAAAAGGTTCCCAAAGTAGGAATAGGCTCACATGCAAAGGGATACAGTACAGTGGTTACAGTATTCTGAAAGTGAAGAAAATGGCAAGTAAAAAGTTAAAGATTGTGATCAATTAGTGTACGTACCTCCACTCATTTTCAATACATAAGTTGTAAATTGCATTTTTAAATATAAAAAAGTTTTCTTTAAGCTTTAATTTAAAGCTGAATAATTAAGTTTACTATTTCCAGGAAGAAAAATACTCTGGTGTTTTTCAAATAGAAATTATATTGATTAGAATCCATTTTTTGATCATTTTGATAAGTTTGTAAACAAAAGTTAATTCTCAATTTTAAAAATCTTGCAAAAGTATGCATCTGTGAGAAATTATTTTTGCAAAATTAGCAAATGCAAAGTTAAATTAATCTTATTTACACAAGTATTACTTGTTTATAGCATAAAATTTAGAATAAAAGTATTTTTAATCAGAAAAGTATGAAGTGATTAATATGTGAAGTGAGTAATGACAGCCAAACTTGGTGATGAACTAAGTTGACCAGAATTGAAATAATTGTCCAAATTACTGTGAAGGGAAGAAACTGTGAAGCATGTCACTTTTTAATGCAACATAGAAAATAGCATACATAAAAAAATTTCCTATACACAAAAATGATTAAAAATTATTTTAAAAAATCTTGTCAAAGATTTGTATTACTTTTCAGTATATTATTAGTATATATAGTCTTCACTTAATAATCTAACCACAAAACTTTGACGAATTTAAAATTTTAAAAATTTTATGAATTATTATAATTAAAAAAATGAAAACAAATTTTGTAAAAATTCATTATTCATTGAAAAAAAAGTTTTTCTTAAGACTATAATGTCCTTAATATGTATATTTTTAAAAGCAATTAAAAGCTTATCTAATTAAATAATGACATAGTTTCATTGCATTGTTATTTAAAAATTCAGAGCAGATTTTTAAAAAAACCCAACTGTTTAATAAAAAAAAACATGACATACATTTCCTAAGGAGTCCTGCTTTTAACTAATAAAGTAAATTTTTGCTATGAAAATTTCTTGAAATTTCATGAATTTATGTGGAGGCAAATGGATAGGGGGTAACAGATGTAAAAAAATATTTTTACAAAGATTTTCTAAAAATAGTTTTAAAATTATTTAATTTATTTGTATATAAGTTCTGAAAGTACAATTAAAAAATATACGAGTTGTGTAATATTAGATAATCTATAGTAAACTCTGACAATAATTTGGTTACCTGTTGATGAAAATCACAAGATTTTTACTAAAATTTTGAACATGTGAGAAAAGATAAAATAATTAAAAATTACTGTTATTTTTAAAAAGAAAGATTAAACATTTTGATGGAAAAAATTTGGGGCTTTTTTTTCTTAATTTTATACTGTCGGCAGCAAATTAGTGGAGGTACCTAATTTAGAACATCAGATGTCTTTAATGGTTATCTGCTGAAAAAAAGGAAATCATTAAATACTAGACACTGTTCAATTGTGTCTTTTAAATAACAAAGAACTTCTTTGATTAGTATCATGTAATCCAGAGTCAGTTTTGCTGAATATTGTAATCATTTTGTTACAACATATTTTGACAAGTCGTAGGCTACCAACTATTTCCCAGTACTATTTTTCACCTTCTGCTTGAGTATTGCTTTTATCCATTACATTGATATCCATTTTACAAAGAGTAGATTAGGTTTTACAGTCATTTATTACAAATTTGCTTAAAACTTTTTCTAAATATTGTGATTGGCTTGTTTAAATTGCTATTTTCAAAATCTGACTTGTATATCTACAAAAAAAAAGAGCTATCATTTTGAATTGTTCATACAAACATTATTTTAAAATTATTAAGAGAGAATTACAATTTGCAGCAATCAGGATATGATAAATCATGAATTTTTAATGGAAATATTTTTTTATCTAAATGCTGGGTCTGCTAAGAGTGACACACCCTGGCTAGATAAGTCAGGTGATATGCCAATTTTACCCAATTTTTTTAAATCCATATAATGATATTTTAATTACCGTACAAGGTTTACATTTTTTTCCTGGAAGTAAATACACCACATAATCAGTGAGGGTATTCAAGTACGTGATTTTTACTTTCATTTGGTAGACAGATAAATTGTGTTAGATAAGCTAATTGCATTAAAGTTCTTACAGACAATATTTAATTTCTTTTGTGGTTGTGTGTAGTAACATGTATGATTAAAGACATAAATTTAAGGAAAAGTTGCAGCTATACATTTCACAGTGGAACCGTTTCTCTCCGGTGTGTGCAAACATTTGCCGCTTGAGATATGTTTTTTGAGAGATGAATTATTGGAAGACTTATACCCACAGATTTTACAGTGGAAAGGTTTCTCTCCAGTGTGTGTATATGTGTGTTGTTTCAGTGCTGATTTTTGAGAACAAGCATATCCACAAATTTCACATCGGAAAGGTTTCTCTCCAGTGTGTGTTAGCATGTGTTGTTTGAGATATGAATTTAGGGAAAATTTACAGCCACACATTTCACAGTGGAAACGTTTCTCTCCTGTGTGTGTTAACATGTGTTGTTTGAGATGTGAATTTCGAGAAAATTTACATCCACAGATTTCACAGTCAAATGGTTTCTCACCAGTGTGTGTTAGCATATGTTGTTTCAGGCCCCAAATTCGAGTACATTTAAATTCACAGATTTCACAGTGGAATGGTTTTTCTCCATGGTTTGATAACATGTGTTTTGTGAGTGATGATTTCAAGTCAAATCCTATTCCACAGATTTGACATTTTAAATATTTCCCTCGTGAGTGTAGAGACATGTGCTTTTTAAGAGTAGACTTTGATGTAAACTTAGATCCACACTTTTCACACTGGAAAGGTTTCTCTCCAGTGTGTGTTAACTGATGTTGTTTGAGAGTTGAATCTACAGAAAACTTGCATCCACAAATTTCACACTGACAATTTTTCTCTCCAGTATGTGTATACATGTGCTTCTTGAGAGATGAATTTTGTGAACACTTATATTCACAGATTTCACAATGGAATGGTTTCTCTCCAGTGTGTGTTAACATGTGTTGTTTGAGATGCGAATTTTGAGAAAACTTATGTTCACAGATTTCACATTTGAATCGTTTTTCTCCAGTATGTGTTAGCATATGTTGTTTCAGACCAGAACTTTCAGAAGATTTAAATCCACAGATTTCACAGTGGAAACGTTTTTCTCCGGTGTGTGTATACATGTGACGCTTGAGATTTGAATTGTGTGAAAACTTAGATCCACAGATTTCACAGTGGAATCTTTTCTCTTGTGTGTGTGTTACCATGTGCTTATTGAGAGATGAAATATGGGAACACTTAAAATCACAGATTTCACAATGGAATGGTTTCTCACCAGTGTGTGTTAACATGTGCTGTTTGAGAGATGAAATATGGGAAGACTTAAATCCACAGATTTTACAATGGAATCTTTTCTCTTGGGAGTGTGTTACCATGTGCCTACTGAGAGTTGAACTATAGGAAGATTTAAATCCACAGATTTTACAATGGAAAGGTTTTTCTCCAGTGTGTGTATATATGTGTTGTTTCAGTGATGCTTTTTGGGAACACTTATATCCACAGATTTCACAATGAAATGGTTTCTCACCACTGTGTGTTAACATATGCTTTTTGAGAGAGGAACTATGAGAACACTTATATCCACAGATTTTACAGTAGAAAGGTTTCTCACCAGTGTGTGTATATATGTGTTGTTTCAGTGCTGATTGTTTGGAACACGTAAATCCACAGACTTCACAGTGGAAAAGTTTCTTCTCAGTGTGAGCCTTCATGATTATTTTGAACTTTGAATTCATACAAAATCTAACACCACAGACTTCAGAGTAAATGGTTTATGCTCTTTGCGTGCTGTTATGCTTCTCCTGTGTAGACCAAAAGTTAACCATTAAGCCACGAATTTCAGTGTTAGTATGCTTTTCTTCTCATAAATATTCAATAAGTTTCATGTTCTCTCTCAGATGGAAACTGAAAAAAGATATTTTAACTGAGTATTGGAGTAAGAAAACAAACAGGATATTGTTATGAAATAGGTTTATAAAAATTTCCAAAAACCTTTATAATGCACCATTATACTATATGGCGATCTAACAAAATTATGTCACTGATTTATTTAAAAAGATATGCGATCAGATAGACATAAAGAAATAAAGGCAGAAACACTTATAAATTAGTGTTTAAATCTAACTCATTATACAGTTTATTCTGAGTAAAATCCATTGAACAATACAAATTGGATTTAGTCTTATTTTGTCTGAAGTAGATTTGCCGCCAAATTATTATTAAATCACGTATCAGTGGACAAATATATGAGGGTGTTGGAATAGCAATGGAACAGAAAAACAAAATTAGCAAGCTGAATTCTAGACTAGGAAAAGGACAACTTTAAATTAAAAAACAATATGTAGTATATTATGCCAGAAACATGGTGCACTCAAATTTCACATCAGGTAAAGTGGTTTACGGTTACTCAGAGTCACTGAGTGAAGAGCAGAAAGATGTGATCTCACACATGCATCTAGTGTAGCAGCCAAGAGAGCAATAATGTTGAATATTCAAATAACAGCTCCAGAAATGATCTGGGCAGCTACTCACACACTGCATACACGGGACGTTCGGTCAGAATGTCAGACTTGAGATGTGGGATGAAAACAAGGGCTGCATACGAGAAACTGAGAGAAAAAAAATAATGAAATATTGACGGGAATAAAATGTAAATAAATATTCATGTCTCATGTTTTCATTTAATTGCCGACCCACATTCATTCTGACTTTTATTACGCATGGAGAAGGAAAACCACTGGAAATCTTTTTAATATCTTTATAAAAATGTCATGACAATATACAGAAAAAATCAGTCAAATTTTTTGTTGCGGAGTAAATAAGAACCCTATCGCCTAGTGATTAAATGAACCAGTTTACAGTCAATAGTAAAAATAATTTGCGTAATATTATATTAACCAGAGTAAACTCTAATAACAATTTGGTTACTCACTGACAAAAAAAAAAACAAAAGCATTAATTGAAAAAATTTAGATTCCAATCAATATAATTTCTGTTTGAAATACACCAGAGCATTTTGCTTACACAGGAAATAAAAAACTTAATCATTTAGATTTCAATTAAAACTAAAATAAAAGTTTCAAGTTAGATACTGAAAATGAATGGCTGCTCCTTATGGTAGGAAAATTCTAACTTTCCTTATCTGCTGTACTTGGTAACATAGATTGTTCTCATTCCACTTTCCATGCCAAGAAAAAAAATAAAGACAGATGATAAAATGTAATCACCCTCAACCAGAAACATTTACCTTAAGTGTTTCACAATATTTACTGGTGGCCAACTTGGACAATAATCAAACTTAGATAAATTTCATCTAATAAATCCCTTATGGAAAAGCACTGAAATATATATTTTTTAAAACCTCATAAATGCTAAGACTTTTAATTTGAATAGACAGGAAAATATTTCGTTTTTGCTAAATTCTTTTTCTTTTTATTTTTTTGTCATTTTTCATTGCAATGTAATTCACTTTATGAAAAAATCTTCCAAAGACAAAATATATTTTTCTGAAATTTTGAGTGAGTTTTATAGTAGGACTTATTCTAAATTTCATTTTTTAGTCATCTTTCATTGCAATGTAATTTACTTTATTAAAAACATCTTCCAAAAACAAAATATACTTTTCTGAAATTTTGAGTGTGGTTTAAAGTAGGATTTATTCCAAATATCTTTTTTTTACTCATCTTTCATTGCAATATAATTCCCTTTATTAAAAAATCTTTAAAAAACAAAATATACTTTTCTAAAACTTTATTTGAGTGATATTGGCTGTAATCTGATTTGAAACAATTATTATATTTATTAAATTTAAAAATATCACAGAAATGAATTTTTTCAATGTGATGGCAGATTGTTTATTTGTTGAGAAATCCATCACAGCTCAATGTCAAATAGATTTTTATGTAGGTACCTCCACTTTTTCATGATAATTTGTGATATCTAAGTTTTAAATTGAATTTTGATAAATAAAAGTTTTCTTGTAGCTTTAATTGAAAATTAAATGATTAAATTTACTATTTCCAGAAAGCAAAATACATTTCAAACAGAAATTATAATGATTGGAATCTAAAATTTTTCAGTTTTCATTTTAGCATTGATTGAAAGCTAAATGATTAAATTTTCTATTTCCAGTAAGCAAAATACTCTGGTATATTTCAAAGTGACATTATAATTATTGGAATCTATCATTTTAAAACAGTTTTCAATTTTTACACAATTTTTGAGCAATCAACATATTGTAAACAACAGTTAGCTTTCATTTTTTAAAATCATGCAAAAATAATATAAATACCACTGACAAGTTATTTTTGGAAAATTAGTAAATTTAAAGTTAAATTAATTTGATTTACACAAGAATTACTGATTTATAGCATAAAATTTAGAATAAAACTATTTCTTTATCATAGAGCATTGAACTTTTGACCTTTGCCATGAATGATTGATGTGTGGTGACAGATAAGCTAAGTACAATTGACCAGAATTGACATAATTGACCAGAATTGACATAATTGTCCAAATTTTTTTTCTGTAGGGAGAAGAAATCATGAAACACATAACCTTTTAATGTAAGAGAGAAAATACCATACTAAAAAAAAAAAAAAGGAAAAAATTTAACGTCAAACACATTAATTTAGAAATTCTTGCAAAAAATTAGCTAATTATTAGATTTTAATGAAACTTTCAGGACTTATTAAAATGAATGAAATTAGTTTTGAAATTTTTATTTTTAAAAATTCTTAGTAAAAATATATTTTTTTTAAATCTGTTACCCACTCTTTTCAGTAAATACATGAAATTTCAAGGAAATAATTTTTGTAGGCAAAAATGGTTTTATTTGTTAAGTTCTGGACTTATTGAGGAATGTAAATCATCTATTTTTTTCAGCCAACTGGCTCTTTTTTCTGAAAGTCTGCTAAAAAAAAAATGCAATAAAACCATGACATTAATTAGATAAGCTTTTAATCGCTTTAATAAATAATATAAATTAAAGACATTATAGTCTGAAGAAAAAATATTTTTGATTAATAATGAAATTTTAAAAGAATTATTTTTATTTTTATTTAATTATAATAATTTATAAGGCTACAAAAATATTTTTAAAACATTTCAAGGACTTTTAGATGTTAGGTAATTAAGTTATAAATTAACTATATTTGTAATTATATTTACTAATCAACAATTACAAAGTTAAAAATTGTCAAGTCATTGTATTTTTAAAATAATCTTTAATGTTTTTTGTATTTGGAGTTTTATTTTGTCAGGATAAATTCTGTGTAGATAAAAAGGTCATATGTTACACAGTTTCTTCCACAAAAAAAAATGTGTGCTGTAGGTACCTCCACTCATTTTTGATAACTAACTTTTAAATTAAATTTTTAAAAATAACTTTTCTTTGCAACTTTAATTTTAGTTTGATTGAAAGCCAAATGATTAAATTTACTATTTCCTGTAAGCAAAATACTTTGGTGTATTTCAAACAGAAATTCTATTGATTGGAATCTAAAATTTTGAGATTTTTTTTTATTTTTCAATTTTTTTTTGTTTACTAATGTGTTGATTTTTGAGCGATCAACACATTAGTAAACAAAAGTATTTCTTCATCAAAAAGGTCTAACTCATTGACCTTTCAAGTAGGCGATGATAAACCTCAGTCATAAATCAGTTCACACATCTGGAAATATGGTGGCCAAAAGTTGACATAACCCAATTTAATATTTTGTCAGGGGAACAAACTTTAAAACATATGACCTTTTAATGAAAAGTCTCTTATAAGTTTCTATAGTAAAAGAAAATGTGCAGTTTAACATAAATAAACAAAAAAGTTTAAATTATTTTAAAAATCTGAATTCTAAATGTTTTGTATTAAGCTTTGTAATTTTCAATTTGTAAATAAAGTTTTTATTTAATAAATCAATAACTGAAGACACTGAATAACTGGAAGATATTTAAAAAAAACTTTAATTAGCAAAGAAAAAAATGAAACAATTTTTATAAAAAGTCATTATCAATCAAAATTTTTTCTTCTTCTGAATATGATCCTAAAATTATATTATTTATCAAATCAATTAAAAGTTCATCTACATTAAAAACCTCATAGGATTTTTGAGTTGACTATTCAGAGTAGATTTTCAGAAAATGATCTTGCAACAAAAAAAAAATGTGATTTACATTTTCCAATGAGTCTTGCATTTAACTAAAAAAAAAAAATTGGTAATCTATTTCTAGGAGTTTTAAATTTGACTACTGTTTACTTAATGTGTCGATCCATCAAAAATGGTGGGAAATTCTAATTTTTTTTTTTTCAAATCAGAAAAAAATTAGATTAAAATCAATATAATTTCGGTTTAAAATACACCAGTGTATTTTTCTTACTGGAATTAAAATTTAATCTCTTGGCTTTCAATTAAAGATAATTTTAAAAAGCTTGAAGATAAGTTATTTATTTTTAAAATTCCAATTTAAATTTATGTATCGAAAATGCGTGGATGTACCTTTAACAAATAATTTCAAATATTTTTGTTGTAGGTCTTTTAAAAAATCCGTGACTGTTTGTCTAACTTACCTTTTCAGGGCGAATCTAAAAGCTTTTCACAGAAATAACAAACAGAATGAAAAAAGTTTTTCTTGTTGTTTGTTCGACTTGATATTTCTTTCTCAACGCCGACAATATTTTCTTTATAATCAATGAATAAAAGTTTAAATTTTCAAAGAAATTGAAATAAGAAAAGAAGTATTATTTGAAAATGAATTGCAAATAGTTCGTGAAGAGAAAGAACGAACGGAACAAAAAAAAAAAAAAAATACCGGAAACGGTGTAAAGGGAGAAATTTTTCCTGCTCAGAAATAGTCTGGTTATACTTCACATTCACAACATTCTGTATCGTTTTGCTTTTTCTGATTTTTCATAAACTTTATTATTGTTGACGAAAAGTGAAAACAACAAAATTAGAAATATTTTAAGTATCCAATATCTGTCCAACAGATTTTTTTCGAATGAAAATTAGTACATTTAAATTTAATTATGTAACACAGTAACAGGATTGAAAAAATAAAAATCTTTTTTTCTTACTTCTGCAAAAAAAACAAAAAAAAAAACAAACAAATGTCTCCTTCTTATACGATGCGCAATTTGAATTCCACATTTTTTTTGCGATATTTTTTTTTTCAACTGAGTAAGGAATCCCTGATTATTTCTTCTTTGTTTTTTTTTTTTGTTTTTTTTTTTTTAACTAGTATTGTTGGTTAATCCTTGCAAGTTCATAGATGCTTGATTTAACACAAACTTAAGATCCATAGTATACAAATCCTATATCATCCAACAATTAACTAAAAAACACAAAAAGTAAAATTGCACACCCGCAAAAATGGACCAGAATGACTGAAAAAACATTTTGAAAAAAAAAACAGACCAAGGCAAAAATTCACAATCAAGTGTGAAATTAAATTTTCACAAATAGAAAATGATTAACCCTATCAGTCAGTTAAGTGCCATACGTGATGCACGCTTGGGCGAT
The DNA here is from genome assembly GCA_037127315.1 of Ascarosepion bandense. Lineage (NCBI taxonomy): Eukaryota > Metazoa > Mollusca > Cephalopoda > Sepiida > Sepiidae > Ascarosepion > Ascarosepion bandense. Next base: position 906,518 of record JBBBDQ010002147.1, read on the forward strand.
CATGTCTCGAAAGAGACATCACTGACTGGGCAGAAGATTATCCCGCAGTAGGTTGCCATTGCTTTCTGCGGTAGACTGGTTGCCGACCAAGGCTATAGAACCCAATCTGTCCTGTTATTTAACCCATAACTGGAAAGAATAGACGGATTAATACTTTTCCCAAGGGTATTTGCGCGTAAGTGAATGCAATGAATTCAACTGGAATTCGAACTCGGCTCCCCGATTTCTCGTTCCGAGCCGATATCTAATGCACCACAACGCACATCCATTGACCCTATACTGAAAGAAAAAGACAAAGCCAAATTTCGCGATCCAATGTTAAATTTATTTTTTAACCAATGAAATACAGCGATTTGCCAAATTGAGAGAAAAGTTAACAATCTAGCGTAAAAAGGTTATTTGGTATAGAAGTTATTTGGTATAAAGTAAGAGGAAAAGAAAGTGCAATCAGTCAGTCAGATGGGAGCACAGAGACGACATGCTAAAATGTAACAAAAGAAACTTCAAGCATGACCCGGGCATATAAACGTCCCGTGACACATTCGTTCTTCTTCTTCACTCGTGCTAATTTCTTTTACCTCTTCTCTTCCATCCTCATCATTCACGCGGTCAACAAAGAAGACGACGACGACAACAACAACAACAGTAAAAACAAGATACTTCAACTGACTTCTAAATATTGACTCTGATAAGTACAATTTCCTTTATTGCATCACCTTCCTTTTCACTTTCTCGCCGGCCATAAAAAAGGAAAGGAACTCAGACTTTATCAGTAACCTGTTAATCATTCTACATACACACATTCTGCTACTAGCAACTATAAGCTTTGGATTCATATAACTCCTTACAATTATTTCTTTGGAACATTTAACTACGTTCATTTTCTCTTTGAACATTTAACTCTTACAAATTAATTAACTACGCACATTTTCTATTTGAACATTTTTTTTCTTACAAATTTGTTATTTTGTTCAGTTAATAAAATTTTACTTTAACATACAAAACGAAATATTTTACTCTTTCTCATTCGACATTCAACCTTCTGATATTTTAAATTGTGGAAACTACGGTTGTGTTTGGCACAAGTCCAATTTGATGAGCATCACCGAGGCCCCTACAGATCTTTCATCCTTTTCTAGACTCTCTCCACAGACCATAAAATTAGATGTCAGAAGTTTAGTAGGGCGATAAATGAACATTTTTAAACAAGTTCATAAGATTAGTGTACGACGATCACAAGTGACATAATTGTACAAATTCTTTTTCTGTAAGAAGAAACCTTGAAACACACGACCTTTTACTTTACATACTGAAATTACCAGGCAAAATACTTTAAATACACACAAAAAAATTAAAATTATTTTAAAAATAGGAAAGCACAACGATTTGTTCTAAATTTTTTAATTTTTGATTATAGTGAATATAATCTTTGCTTTTTAAACTAACCCCAACAAATCTTTGAAGTATTTTAAAAACATCTTTAAACTTTATAAATTATTATAATAAAAAAAAATGGAAACAATCTTTTAAGCAATTAAAAGTTTATCAAATTGAAGAATGTCATACTTACATTGCATTTCTTATTTTATTATTGGGAACAGATTTTTGGAAATAGAGTCAAAGTTTTTCAGAAAAATAATAATTCATTTATATTCCTCAATGACGTTACTTCAAGGCATTGCTGATTATTTATTTATTTTCTATAACCAGAATGTTGGTCAACACTTGCAGGTTCATATCTGCTTGATTTAAACCTAAACCTAATATCTTGCATCCTCTTCTGGACTCCGCAGGCCATAAAATTGGATGTTAGAAGTTAAGTAGGGCGATAAATAAAAATGTTTTTGAACGAGTTCATAAGTATCCCAGAATCACGTTTTGTTCTTTGATTGCAATCTCCAGATTGTAAATGTCCAAGGCAGGCGATTATTTTGTTAAGCATTTTGGTACACTACAGTCACAGTCACATTATCTTGCACTTCAATTGGTTTTTCACGCTCTTCTTCTTTTATCGTTCGAGAAACGTATTTTTTTAGTTGTGGTGAACAGTAAGCGTAGAAGCATATAAAATATAATGTGGATGTCCGTTGTGGTGCGGATGTCCGTTGTGGTGCAGTAGATATCGACTCTGGACGACAAATCGGGGAGCCGAGTCCGAATTCCAGTTGAAATCCTTGCATTCACTTACGCACAAATGCCCTTGGGAAAGGTATTCACCCGTCTCTTCCCTCCAGTTATGGGTTAAATAATAGGACAGATTGGGTTCTATAGCCTTGGCTGGCAACTAGTCTACCGCAGAAAGTAATGGCAACCTATTGCGGGGTAACTTTCTGCCCAGTCAGTCATGTCTCTTTCGAGACATGATTGCCCAAAGCGTGTATCACGTATGGCACTTAACTGATAGAATTATGTAAGCGTATAGAAATATGGCCTTTCCTCTTCACGAATAAAATGACAGAGAAACTCTCTCTCTCTCTCTCTCTCTCTCTATATATATATATATATATATATATATATATATATATATATTGTACATTATAGTAACTTTAGTATAAATTCGGCACAAGACCTAAAATGGGGCTGGCGATGGCTGGTCATCATCTGCCCTAAACTTTAACTTAGCTATTTACAATCGGTGATAATCCTTACAACAAAAATAAACCTACGATAATCCTTACAACAATCCTTACAGCTATTTACAATCGTTGATAATCCTTACAACAAAAAAAAACTACGATAATCCTTACAACAATCCTTACAGCTATTTACAATCGTTGATAATCCTTACAACAAAAAAAACCTACGATAATCCTTACAACAATCCTTACAGCTATTTACAATCGTTGATAATCCTTACAACAAAAAAAACTACGATAATCCTTACAACAATCCTTACAGCTATTTACAATCGTTGATAATCCTTACAACAAAAAAACTACGATAATCCTTACAACAAAAAAACACATTCTTACTTATACCCGCCATAATACCTCAAATACTCTATGAAGTTCTAACTATCTCACATATGTACAATTTTGTGTAGTAGGTAGGGGCAAAAATTAACAACGATTAAAAATATTGCCAATGTGTATGTACGGTGAAAGTGACAATACAAGAAACTAAACAAAATCATAACTCCGACAAAGATTAAGTGTGACCGAAACATCAGTTAACAGGACGAAATTAATGCGTTTCTTTAAAGTATACACTCATTCAATCCAAAACACTCACACAGTCACTCACTCAGACGACAACAAAAACGAAAAAGTACACTCGAAAAACGAAAAACGAAAAACGCCACGCATCCACCAGAGAACTGACATTCGTGGTCACCTAATTGGGAAGGGGATGGGATTAAACTAAAAGAAAATGAAGACAAAAAAAAGTGAGCATTCATCACCTTAGCTAAGTTAACTTAATGAAAAAAATAATAACTCAAATAGCGCCTAAAATAATCTAATACGAAGGGACTACCCATGTTCCCTCCAACACCCAATATCCTGATGCCTAACCGGCATCAAACAGTCAGCACCTTTCACTCGGCAGATTCGCGCAAGACTCACCCACCTTTTGGCTGAATTCCGATGGAGTGAGTTGTTTCCTTTTCGTCCCAACCTTGACTTGTAAATCTTATGCCTAAAGAACAAGATCAGTTGGGAAGAGGTAAACTTCCCCATAGAATTCTTCCTGTCGCATCGTCCAAATCATGACTCGCATAACCCCTAGTAAGCCAAAGAGCACATAGTGCTCAGTCTTAGTTAACAGAGGTACGACGTTGCTACAACAACAGAACTGTCCTCAAGAACAAAGAACTTTTCGCGCAACATACGAACCGTATGTCTTCAACAAACTTGCACGACGAGACAACTCAGCAGTGGAAGAAGGTATGTTCAACGGTCTTCGTCGACAGCCCATAGTTCATCCAATATGGCTGGAGTAGTTGTGTCGATGGGTCGAACTTTGTGTAGGAGGAGACGTCCGTTAACCTAAGAAAAAGACAATGAATCAAATTGTTATGTACAGATGACAATGAATCAGATAGTTATGTACAGAGATGTGTTTGTTTGTTTGTTTTTTTTGTTTTTTTTTTAGTAATCAAGTCTTTTGGGTGGCCGTCTTGTCCGGCCTGAACGCCTGGGGTTTAGGGTTGTGTGTTTTGCCTGGTTGTCTTTAGGTTTGGGTGGTGTCACCACGTGTGTGAGTGGCTCTCATCTTCAGAGGAGGAATAACCGTGTAGGTTATGTGTGGGGGTTGTTGGTTGTTTAGGGATTTTATTGAAGAAACTGGCATTTCTTGTAGTTTGGTTGCCCTCGTGTGTGGCGGTGATCATGGATCCCTTTTTCTTTGTTACAGTCATTGGGTTAGGTTGGTAAGGTGTGAGGGCCTTTGAAGTGTGGTCTCTTTTTACGACGACTGTGTCACCCACACTGAGGTCATTAGGTTTCACATGTGCCTTTCTATCAGCGTATCGCTTTATCGTTCTCTTGGCTTGGGTGTCACGTTCCCTAATGCGGGGGTCCTCGGCTATAGGTGTAGTTAGGTGCGGCAGGCGGTTTTTTATGGTCCGGCCAAATAGGATTGAGGCTGGGGCTACGCCAGTGGTACAGTGCGACGTTGTCCGGTAGTCCAGCAGGAATTTATCTTCCACATTTAATTTATGTATTTATTTTAGTATATTTAATGAGTTTTTTTTTCACTATCTAGTCATTTAGTTATTTTAACCATTCATTTTCACATTAATATCACGAAAATCAATTTATTTTAATTTATATATTTCCGGATATTTACTGGAACCATGTACATATTATCATCACTGGACATTCATTTATTTGTGGATGACCTTATTCAAGGAATTTTTCCTCTTCTCCTGTGCAACCAAAACATTTTGCATTCCAATAACGTAGCAAATTGAGATTAGGACACAGGCCGGGGCCTGATCAACCTTGGCTGGGTCAACCTGGGGAGAAGGTATGATGATTGTAAAGGACCGAAACCGTCAATGAACCAGGGTAACATCACTGATGTTGTGTCCTAACCGCTTCTAAATGATGTATTTTTCAAATTCAAATGTTTTCTCTCTGTCTGAAGTCAAATATGGGACACTTGGTTTTTTAGTGAAGTAATTGTTTCACCTGTTAATTAGTACTTGAGATTTTAACTGTTTCATCCCTCAACTGTCAACACCTCCCCCATTGTACAAATTATTGTATTGTTCTCTGCCAGACAGCTGGTTTGTTTTTATAATTTTCAATCTTAGGAATGAATTATCTCGTTCTTTATATTTTAAACCCTTTCCAGGAGAAGTTTATCAGTATATTTCTCTTTATATAGAAACTAGAAAAGTATTATTGATTGCCAGCAACTAAATGGTGTCATAGATATGTGACATGTTATTCTTCAAGTAGCAAATTTAAAATAAAATTAATCGGATTTGAAACAAATATTACTTGTTTATGCCATGAAATTTAGAATTAAAATATTTCTTAATCATGGAGGTCTGATCTTGCTGACCTTTCAAGTAGTGGTGCTAGCCTATCATTAATCATTTTTAACCATCTGGTCATTCATATGGTTGACCAGAATTAACATAAATTTATAAAAGTAAAGCAAACATTTCGTAAGCGGAACAACCTTTGAACTACGGGACCTATTAATGATATGGCTTTTATGGACTACCATAAAATTAAAAAGAAAGACATATCTGCATACAAAAAATGTCTTTGTAGGCCCGCTGCACAAGTTTTCTTGCCTACTCAGAGTGCCTTCCGTATCATCAGCCCGGTGAGTGATGCTTCATCTATAGTGAGACATTTCAACACGGGCACCAAATGCCATATAAAGCGAGCCTCCTGTTTCGTAAGCCCGAGGTCGCCTATCAGTACATCCTGTAGGTCCCCACTCCCTAACTAACACTTGATATAACGCCTTAAGAGACAATGACTGGACGTCTGAGAGGCCTTCCGTCGCCCGCAAGAGGAACATGAGAGCCAGCCGATATTCGTGACAGAAGGACCACTCGCCGCGAGCAGTACGGCGGGCCTCTTCCTCGGACGAGTGCACACTTCTCAAATATGGAAAGTTTTTTTATGGGCATCTTCTTTACAGATGGCGCCGTTCTCATCCGGTTGCATACACACCCGGTCTAGGAACCCGATGCGAAGCGTATGTTGACGTATGTTGACGCATGCCCAGACCGCCCTCAGAAGGGTGGAGGTAACAGATCTCCCGACGCACCTTGGGAGCGTTGACTTTTATTACCCTTTGCACAAAAAATGAGAATGATATATGCCAATGACTTTAATAAACGCTTCTGTTCAAAATTCCTAGCACGTAAAGAAGGTCAGAGCAGACAACGGTTTAAACATTGTGGAAATGTCAATGAAGATACGGACAATAATTCAATAATGTAAATAGTGTAAACCAATTGACTATATGGAATTGATAAACACACATTATAATTAACTATGGCAAATAATGAATTCAAAGAAAACCTAAGAATAATAACTAATCATTTCAATATGATAACCTCACCTAATGTGTTCGTTTCAATTTCATGAAGCAAAAGATTATTGAAATTGAAATTGTTTTTAGCAAGTTTGTGATGTGACAGTAGCTTTAAAACTTACTTCTTTGTGTGAATCCAAAAGATTTTCATAGAAAAATAAACAAAATTAACTTGTTGTCAGACAAGCTTTGTCAACCTCGAAAATCTTTCAATTTCACATTGGAATTGTGAAAAAACTTACGTCCACATATCTTATAGTAAAAATGTTTCTTTCCTGATTTTTAATATGTATTTTTGGAGATATAAATTTCGGGAAACCTAAAATCATCAAATTTTAGTGAATAAATTTTTGTTTGTGTGTGTTAATGTATTGTTTGAGACTCGAATTTTGGCTAAACTTACATCCACAGATTTCACATTGGTAAGGTTTCTGTCCAGGCTGTGCTATAGTGTGTGTTTGGAGATATGAATGTTGTTTAAACTTATGTCTACAGACTACATGGGGAAACACTTTTCTCATGTGTGTGTAAGCATGTGTTTCTCAAGATATGAATTTAGGGAAAACTTATATCCACTGATTTCACAGTGAAATAGTTTTTCCCCAATGTGCATTAACATGTGATGTTTCAGATTTTCATTTTTGGGAAATTTATATCCCCAGAGTTCAGAGTAGAAGGGTTTCTATCCAGTGTTGGGTTAACATGAGTTGTTTGAGATATGAATTTTGGGAAAACATACATCTACAGATTTCAAAATTCCTGGCACGTAAAGAAGGTCAAAGCAGACAACAGTTTAAACATTGTGGAAATGTCACTGAAGATAAGGACAATAATCCAATAATGTAAATAGTGTAAACCACTTCACTATATGGAATTGATAAACACACATTATAATTACTATGGCAAATAATGAATTCAAAGAAAACCAAATGAAGGTTATCCTGAATAGTCTTGCCCTCTACAGCACAAGTCTTCTCGGGGCTAATCAGACTAGGGAGGACATCCTGCAAACGGCCGGCCAAAATCTTGGCTAAAATCTTTAAATCAGTATTTCACATCGTTAAAAGCCGATAATTATCTTGTTATTGCGGAGCAACTTGATCACACCCCGGGTGAAGCACTGAGGTATAGACCCCTGCTTAATGCAATTGTTATAAATCAGCGCCAGCAAGGGGACAAAAACGGGGAACTACCTCTTCAAGGAGACCATCCAATCCCGGAGTTTTGTCCCGGCCAAATATTCTCAGCGCATCCCAAATCTCAGATTCTGTAATGGGACCCTTGCACCTAGCCACTTCAGCCGGCTCGAGGCAGGGAAAGTAGGACAAATAGGCATCGAACTGAAATGTGCTCAGACTGGGCTCTCTGGTGAAAAGATCCTGGAAGTAATCCCGAAAAGCCCCCATGCAACTGCGTCTGTGGTCACGGTACACCCGTCCGAGAATGTGCTGCTATTGATATGCTGATTAACTGCATTAAAAGATTCCTCTGCATGTAGTTCAGCGGCCATATTGGTTGCTTCAGCAGACTTTTTTATCCTAGCCCTAACTACCAGAGCATGGCCCTTCTTGATAAGCAACGAGGCCAGCTTGGCCCTAGCTAAGGCTATGCCCCCACTATCACAAGATTTGATTGCCCGATCGACCTTTTCTTGACATGCCGTTTTTGCCGCTAAACTAGCTACATTGAGCCGCCAACTCTAATTAACAGCAAACGACTTAAGTTTTGATTTTAAGGAAGCCCACCACTTATTCCCAAACACAGCTCCCGTTGATTCCCGCTGTAATGTTATTAACAGCTTATCCTGGAAATCTTGGCTATCAAATAATGACTCGTTCAATTTCCAGTAGCCAGCCAAGTTAACCTTAGGCTTATCTAATTTACACGAACCCGGATGAGCCTATGATCCATGTAAACTATCAAAAGAAGACTTGGACAACCTAAGAGCCTTGCGTCGATACTCTTAACTTGGACTCGGTCGATGTAGCTAGTACGCACCAGCGAAACCGAGCTACCCCTATTATTCCAAGTCCACGCTACCTCTCGTGTGGTGTTCATTTCGATACTTATCGACAAAACCATTCTAGTCAATAAAGTCCCGAAATGGTTTTCACATACGGGTTGTTAGTACCCGATCTTTCCCCTCTGAGATCTTACACAGGGTCAAGGACGGCATTCCAGTCCCCCGCTAAGATTACCCGATAAGACGTCCCTGGGAACGACTCGACCTGTCGAAGCAAAACAGGACACCCCACATGATCATTAGGCGCATAAACCTCAATGAGACGAAAAGGACTTATCCTATAGTGGGTTGCTTATCTATTCTTTTCTGTTAGTAGTGGAGGGTCCGTTCTAGTGAAGAGTAGTTGTATACTGTTGCAGGTTAACGGAATTTGGGAGCGTGTAAATAAGGAATGTCTTTGATGTATTTGCTCCTTAGGTCAGTAAGTAGTTTTTGAGGCAGGGAAGAAGGAAAGAGGTAAGGGAGGCGAGCGTAGTAAGCCGCTTGACTTTGATCAAGGGAAATACTAATTACTCTCTTCTCCTTGAGTCGGTCTGCCTTGGCGATGCTTTCTGTATCGGCTTTTTATATCTTCTTTTTGGATCACAGCAGCTCATTTGGGATTTCACACTTGTATTTGGTTCTGGGCATTCCATTGGCTGATAAATAAAATTCGCGTAGGCTCGCAAACTGGAAATTTAATATTTAATTAATTTTTAGTTTTCAACCGGAACATCTGCGCGGAGCCAGCGGTGCAGTGACGACTTTTGATCGTTTGCTTTTTGGTTGTGAAAGCGCAAACATCCCGTCCATCGCTTTTGCTTGGTATCACCACAATCCTTTATGGTAATATCCAGCACGCAAACCTTTCCCCCCGAATCCGCGAAGACAAGTGCACACGCCATCTTCATAGACTTGTTTACTAGCCATGAAACACCTCTAGAGCGTCCATCAAAAGATGCTGAATAGAGGTCAAAACAAAATGTCTTCATAGTCGCCAGTTAAATTATAGTGGCAATAGAAGGCTGACAAGGAGAATTCGATACTTAAATTGTGTGGAGGCTTCGTGTATGTAAGGAAACAGTCTTTGAATATGGGTACAACGGACTTTAAAATTTGTTTATGGCAATATGGTGAAAGAGTAATTACTGCTTAGGGAATCGAAAATAGAGCGGAGGTATGTGAGGAATGTTCATTTTGAACATTCCACTCCTAGGGTCCGTAAGTAGTTTTGAGACAGGGGTGAAGGAAAGAGGCAAGCGTAATAGCCGCTCGACTGAGTATCACCACAAAATGCCGGCTCTCCAGTAAGCAACATACATCCACACCAAAGCGCTGAAGATCGTGAGTGAGCCTCACCTTCGAGACTCCGAACTCAGTCCTCGGGCATTCAAACTTGCTAAACAGAGAGTCATCTTCAGTCCTGATCAGGGTTGGGAGTCTGAACGGAACATGGGCGGGGAAAGGATACCGACAGCCTCTCCCATCGACACTTGGCCTATCTCAGTCTTGACGCGCCATCTAAGGAAAGGCCGCTAACATCCCAAGAGAAGATAAGTCTTAGCACCCTATAGACGGTTAGGGTGAACTAAATCTGAAACCCGTCCTTAACAAAAACTTTTAACTTTGTTTAGTTTTTCATTATCAAAGATGGCGACTGGTGGGGTCATAGGGATGGACTTGATGGCCTCCTCGACCATGCCCCATATCTGCTGTGCCCCCGACTCAGTGTATGACAGTTATGACGCTGGGCCTTTTGGAAGTTTGTTGGTACGTCAATGTCTTTATCGACAATAGTCTTTATAGGCAACAGAGCTTTAAGGTTTGTAGGGATTGAATAAAAATACGAAATAAAATTAAAAAACACTAAATAAAATAAAAATACAAAATAAAATAAAAACTACGAAATAAAATAAAACTACAAAATAAAATCTAACAGGAGTCATCTCACAGGAAAGACAATTCACGCATGTGCAAAAAGAGAGGCTTCCTGGCGCCAAAAATAAACTTTATCTCTTTTTCTGTTGGATTTTTTTGACTGATAAAGACGTGCCAAAATGTTCGAGAAGGAATTTTACCAACAAGAGGTCGTTGGAATGAAAAAAAAATAAAATCAGTGTCCAAACTGTCCCTCTGTTGTCTCTGCATCTTTCCTTTTCTCTTTGCCTATTTATTTCAGCGGTGAAAGCCGTTCAACAAGTTTTGAATGTTTCGACGAAAGAACTAACCCAGCAGTAATAGCCATAACATTCCATAACATTGCTATACAAAACATACCATAGGTTTTGCGGTTACTGAATACCGTATAGTATCTCATCTCAGAAATGTAGTAGACAAAAGTTGTTTTTTTTCTAAAATTCTTTTTAAGAAAATCTGCCCGGAATTGTGAAAACAAATTAAAAAAAAATGCAATAAAAACTAATCTTTTTTAGATAAACTTTTAATTTAAAAGATGATATTGCTTTTATGACACATTACAAATTAAATTTCAATGTACTAATTTTCATTCAAACAAATCGAAATCTTTATTAAAAGGTATTTGATTCTTAAAAGGATTTAATTTTGTTGTTTTTTACTTTTCGTCAACAAGGTTGATAATACAATGTTGTGAGATGTTGTCTGGGCACGGACTATTTTTGAGAAGGGAAAAATTCTTCTTTTGCACCGTTTTATATATTTCCTTTGTATTCGCAAACGATATACGATCTATTTTCAAATAATTCGTTTTTTTTATTGCAATTTCTTTTAAAAGTCTGAAGTTTTTTTTATTGATTGCTAAATATCAAATCGAACAACAAGAAGAGCAACTTAATCCTGTTTGTTTGTCTATGAAAAGCTTTTAGATTCGCCCTGCAAAGGTAAGTGAGACGAATCGTCACGGATTTCTTAAAGACAAACACCAAAAAGCATTTGAAATCATTTATTAAATGTCTTCTTTGAAAGAAATTCGCTTACATTTTTCTTCGTTTACACTATTTTCAGCAATTCGTTTTATTCAGAAGTTATATCCGATCATCTTTTTTGAATTGCAATTTCTTTAAAAATCTAAAAATGTTTTGCTTTTCAGATATTGTTGAATGTTGATGTTGAAAAAGAAATATCAAGTCGAACAACAAGAGCAATTTAATCCTGTTTGTTTTTCTATGAAAAGCTTTTAGATTCGCCCTGAAAAGACGAACCGTCACGGATTTCCTAAAAAATAGACACACACACACACACACACACACAAAAAAAAAATCCATGAATATGCTTTTTAAGCGTTTTTAAAACACTGACGCATTTTCAAAATTCATTATTCATTTTAAAATTGGTACCTCCACTCACTTTCGATAAATTGAATTTTTAAGAATAAAAAGTTTTCTTGAAGCTTTTAGTTTTAATTGAGACTTACTGTTTTTCAGTATTTCAAACAGAAATTATTGATTGGAATCTAAAAATTTGAGATTTTTTGAAAATTTTTCAATTTTTTGGCCGTTTTTGAGCGATCGACACATTTGTAAACAAAAAGTTAATTCTCTGTTTTAAAAAGCATTGCAAACATAAAATATCCATCTGTGACACGTTGTTTCTTTTTTTTATAATTAGCAAATTTAAAATTAAATTAATTACTTGTTTATGACATGAAATTCCAAATAAAAGTATTTCTTAACCTGAATCAGAAAGGTCAGACACCTTGACAGCTCCAGTTATCCATCAGTTTACTCATCTAGCTAGATGGTGACCAAAAATTGACATAATGAACGTTTCGTAACGGTAACAATCATTGAAACACGTGACCTTTTAATATCAAGTCTCATGAGTTTTATTAGTAAAAAAAAAATGTGCAGTTTAATGTAAATTTTTTGGTAAATGTTTGTTTTAATTCCCTTCGCTTTTCCCCTTCAAATTTATCCAAAATAGCATTATCTCTGTGCAAATGTATATGCTGAACTCAAATCAACTGTTAGTTATTGAAGAAACTTACCTTTTTTTTTTTTATCTAAATGTCTATAAAAAAAAACGAACTATATCTTGCACTTTTTCTCTCCTGTAACTCTCATGAAGTCATGTAATTAACTGCAGAATGACGGACTGCGCATTTGAACAAATTTTTGCAGAATTTTTGTCGATTTTTCTTCATTTACTGATACTTCCGGCGATGTACTTCTGAGAATGAAAGCAATGCGCTATTGTATTTCTACGCTTATTACTTTCATTAGCGGAAGAACATTGCCGGAAATTTTAGTAAAGGAAGAAAATTGACCAAAATTCCAAACAAAATTTCTGCCTACGAAGAACGTCATTCTGCAGTTAATTATATGACTTTGTGAGAGTTACGGGAGAGAAAAAGTATGAGATATAGTTCGTTTTTTATGGACTTTCAAAGGTAAATTTCTTCAATAACTAATTGTTGATTTGAGTTCAGCATATACATTTGCACAGAAATAATGAAATAATACATTTGCACAGAAATAATTCTATTTTGGATAAATTTGAAGGGGGAAAAGTGAAGGGAATTAAAACGAACATTTACCTTTTTTTTTTAATTATTTTAAAAATCTTAATTCTAAAAAAATCCATGGAAGTAGGTGTACAAATCTAAAAAACCTTGCATAATATGCAATCATATTAACATTATATAAGCATGTTGTGGATCACTGACAGAAAAAAAAACTTGAACGTGTTAGAAAGGATTAAAAAATTTAAAAGAATAATGATAAACTTTGATCTTTCCTCTTAATAATAACATAAACATTCTGATGAAAAAAATTTGTTTTTTTATTTTTTATTAAGTTTTAATATGATGCTATGCCATTTTTTAGGCGAATGAGTGGAGGTACCTAAAATGTCTATTATAATAAAACAAGTATCTCCAAATTGAATTTTTAAAGATAAGAAACATTTTATTGAAACTTTTATTTTAGTTTTAATTGAAAGCTAAATGATTAGATTTATTATTTCCAGTAAGCAAATTATTCTAGTGTATTTTAAATAAAAATTATATTGATTGGAATCTCAACTTTTTTCAAGTTTTCAAAAATTACCATTTTCTGTGTCCATTTTGACAGACAGCTTGACAAGTTTGCAAATAAATGTTAATTCTCAGATTTAAAAATCTTGCAAAAATAAAATATACATCTGTGACACATTATTTTTGAAGTTAATCTGATTTTAAATATGTATTAGTTGTTTATAGCATGAAATTTAAAATAAAAATATTTCTTAATCATAAAGTGAATGATGATAGCCAGAGAAAGAAACTATGAAACACATGACGTTTCAATGTCACACACAAAATATTATACTCTGTATAGGCGAAAAATAAAAATTATAAATTATTTTTAATATCATTTGGCTCTAAGATTTGTATTGAGCTTTTTAATTTTTAATTTGTAAATTTAGTCTTCAGTTAGTATCCTAACCACAACAAGGTTTTGAAGAATTTTTTTAAATATTTTTGAAACTGTTATGTCTGGTATATCTCACAGTTTCAGTACTTGATATGTGATACACTGTCACGTGTGACATAATGGAGTGCCGACAGTTATCAGCTTAGGATACAACACCTTCCCAGAATCAGAGTCGTTGTGTCCCCTTGTTTTTGCTTTTGCTTCATCTAACTACTGTTCTTGCTTTTGCTCCTCTCTTTTACATTTGTTTCGAGACCTTCATCAGTTTCTCTTTTCCACTTATGTCCATTTCTTGTTCATCCTCATCACTGTAGCAATCCTGGATATGACGGTAAACTGCATCCTGCAGCAAGGCCTTTGATTGGGAGGTTATGAGGAGTATGGAACCACCTCTTAATTGCTGTTGTTCCCAGGTCCACCCTGACCTGGAGTGGTAGCACCTGTTAGAGTCTCAGCTATGGGCAAATAGTTAACCCCCAAACTGGGATCAAAACATAAAAGTATAAAATAGACTTTTATAGAAAAATGTACATTTTTGAAGGAAAAATATTACCAACAATCAATCAGTTAAGTGCCATACATGATACACGCATGGGCGATCATGTCTCGAAAGAGACATGACTGACTGGGCAGAAGATTATCCCACAGTAGGTTGCCATTGCTTTCTGCAGTAGACTGGTTGCCTGCCAAGGCTATAGAACCCAATCTGTCCTGTTATTTAACCCATAACTGGTAGGAATAGATGGATTAATACCTTTCCGAAGGGTATTTGTGCGTAAGTGAAGGTAATGAATTCAGCTGGAATTTGAACTCGGCTCCCCGATTTCTCGTTCCGAGCCGATATCCAATGCATGACAACGCACATCCACATTACCAACAATACATTGCCATAAAACATGTTTGAAGGATAAAATTTTCAGCAGCTTTTTCTTGTGTACAGAACTAGAAGACATCTTCAATTTTCTAAAATAAAAAAAAGAATAAAAACAAAAAATGTTAATTAAAATCTGACTAAATCAACCTTCTCACTATAATCAAACATTAAATTTTTAAAAATACCTTAAGACCCCACCTTTTTAGCATTAAATAACCCATATACATTGATATGTTATTAAACAAAACTCAAAACTCAAACTTGTCACTGTAGCTTTCTCTCCCTTCTTATTCCTGCATTTTTGTTTTCTGCTCTATCTCCTCGTTGTAGTTACCTTCCTCCTCCAAATGTTGGTCTTCCATCTCCACATTGCCTGACACAATCCTTTTTCTAAACATGAGCCAAAACATACTGCCCCTTCTTCTTGATCAAGGACATATCTCTCTGCAAAAGGAAATTTGTTTCTTTGGGATTTTCATTTTTGTCTCTCTTGTATCATACTCTCTCCCTTGTAGCAAAAGACATGGTAATACCCTTGAACACTGATGGGCTCAACCTCTATCGACCTAGCATTTTAGCTAGAAACACCTCAATGTTTTCAGTAATGGGCAATGATGCCTTTGATGTTATCTTAACTGTTTGTATCATCTGTTTTGGGATTCCATTAGATTGAGGATGGCACAAAGGAGTTTTATATGACACACAGCCTATATACACAAACTTTCATCCCAAAATTCAGGAGCATTATCTGACACTAACATTTGCAGTACTCTATTCCTTGCAAATATATCTTTCAAAACCTGTTTGACCTCTGGATGTTCTCTAGTCTTTAATCTTGATTACTTCTGGCCAACCAGAGTATGCATTCACCATTATGAGAAATATCCTATGCTAATGACATGTGCGTGGTTCATATGTGCCTCTTTACGCCATGAATGAAGCTCTTTTTGCCTGAATCTTCTAATTTTAGTACATTTTGGTATTTTATTAATAAATTTTTCAAAATCCTGTGCATAACCCGACCACCATTCTTGAAATTTTAATCTTCTGCATGTCACTGTGACACCTGTTATGTAACACCTGTTATGTGACACCTGTTATGTGTTAAGTGTAACAAAAAGAAAAATATGATAAAAAACCGATTGACCAAAACTCAGAGATAAATCAGAGACAAATATTTAATTTACAAAAACACACCAGTTAAATATTTACAAATATACAAGTTTTGTTGCATTCAAAACAAGAGACATAGAGTTTACTACTGGCAAGTGTTACAAGGAGGGAAGGGGCAGTATCTTTACCCAGTTGAGTAGGCTAGGAAGTTAAGTGCTATACTTTTTGGAAATCCTTAAATGAGTATATAAAGAATAATTATTAGTTTGGTCAAAGAAAGCGTCAAAAATATGTATTTACCCATATAGTTCCATGAGGATCTCTTTCAGGTTTTACTTGTTACATCTTTCACTCCTATCACTATATCATCTTAATAAATAAACATGTTAGCTACCTTGCCTAACAATATTCCTTCAATTACCCTTTGAAATATATGACAACATGTTTTAATTCCAAATGGTAAGCAAGTCCACTTTAACAGGTGTATAAAGGTGTTGATTATGGCAACTTCTTTACATTTTTCATCAATCTGAATTTGGTTGTAGGCAGATCTCAAGTTAATTTTGCAAAATATTCCATGTTTGCCACTTCATGGCTCACTCACCATTTTGATATTTGGTAATGGAAAGGAGTTCAAGCATACCTGGCAATTTTTCATCAATCTAAATTTGTTTGTAGGCAGATCTCAAGTTAATTTTGTAAAATGTAAATCTAAATCTAAACTTATTTATAAATGAAACTTTGTCTCTGTGTCTGTGTGTGTATGCGTCCATATTATGTGTCCATATTATGTGTCTGTGTGTGTATGTGTCCATTACCTATAGACTCCAAAATGGCTAAACCAATTTTCTTGAAAATTTACACTGTTGTATTGTAAGCATCTGCAAGTGTTCTGAGCTAGGTTTTGTGTCAAGGTACCCCTGATAAATATTGAAAATCAATAATCGAAAAAATCGGATTATAGAAGGAGTGGTTCGATTTTAATCAAATTTGATACACTCATAGACAAAGACATAAGAAATGATATTCAGAAGTTTTAAGGCTGCAGTTCTTATAATAGTGCAGAAAATTTGATATTGATATCAGGTAATCAAAATTTGACTTACATCCATTCATTTTTCTTTCAATCTACGGTTTCGCTTTAACTGGAAACAACTATTGCATTTTAGTCTTTCGTGCCAACGTCCAAAGAGTCTGAGCTCCAGAACCATGGATTAGTTTTAAAGCTTTCAATACACCCGAGCAATGCCGGGCTATACTGCTAGTATTTCATGTTTGCCGCTTCATGGCTCACCATTTTGATATTTGGTAATGGAAAGGTGTTCAAGCATACCTGGCAGTTTACCCCAACTTTATAGTCATCACATATCCGCAAATCTCAATCAACCTTTTCATTGTGTAACTTTTGAAATTGCTTAGTAATTCTTTTTTAGAATGTATGACATTTATTTCTGATTTACACTTTTTCTTGTTCTTCTGCTTAGTTTTGCATTGTGACCTTTTGTGCTCCAATAGCCACAAGTGAAGCAAATCTTTTTTTTAAAAAAAAAAACAATATTTTTTTACATGATACCCTCTCATATGACTGACACAGGGATATTTTTGTCTTACCAACAGATAATTTCTTCTTAACCTCCAACACTTGTAAATTTCTTTTTATGTATCTTTTAAAATACACCGGTAAGGTTATGCCATTCTATTGATTTTATGTAAATTCAGACAAATTTACTATTCCCTTGGGGGAAAAACCTAAAAAGGATTCCAGTTCCTTTTTATTGGTTGAAGTTGCTATTTCCATAATCATTTTTGTTAGCATTTTGTCAGATGCTATACTGGTCTTCAACATTTGGTAGCCCAAATATGCCAGATTTTTGTAATTGAACTTACATATTTTTCTATTAATGGTTAATCCAGCTTTTTTTAATCACCATAATATTTAATCGACTTTTGTTTTGACTCTTGTTTCGTCATCACTCCAACCCCTATATCATTTGGTAATTAATCATGTCAGTTACCATGCCTGACAATATTCCTTTGATTGCCTTTTGAAACATATGACTAGATGTTTTAATTCCAAATAGTAACTGAGTCCACCTTAACAGGCCTATATGGATGTTGATTGTGGCAACTTCTTTAAATATTTCTTCAATATGAATTTGGTGGTAGGCAGATCTCAAGTCAATTTTTCCATGTTTGCCAGTTCATGGCTCGCCATTTCGGTGTTTGGTAATGGAAACGAGTCCAAGCATACCTGGCAATTAACTCCAAATTTATAGTCACCATATATCCGCAAATCTCCATTGGCTTTTTTATTGCTACAATAGGTGAGGCCCAGTTACTTCCACAGTGTGTAACTTTTTCAAAAATTTTTCTTGTTTGGGGCTGTTTGCATTAGGACTTCAAAGTAGGCTTATCAGCAGCTGCGTATGTCAAGCATTTGCAGATAGTGCTGTGGATGAATGTACTGCAAGGCGTTGGTTTCAAAAATTCAAGTTGGGAGATTTGTCTCTCCATGATGAGCCTCACAGTGGACAACCACAGGTCTTGAATGATGGAGTCCTGAAGGCGGCCATTAAAGAGGACAGTACCCTAATGTGTGAACTTGCAAGACAGTTCAACTTTTCCGATGAAACAGTTGGACTTGACCTGCACCACCTAGGAAAGACGTACAAACTGAGCAAGTGGGTTCTGCAAACACTGTTGGAGGTCCACAAGGGACATCGAGTGGCAGTCTGCATATCGCTGCTTTCTAGCCACCATACCGCATTCTTATTCAATCAAGTGCTTATCAGTGATGAAAAGTGGGTTCTGTATGAAACTCCCAAGCGTTCCAGACATTGGTTGTCTCCTCAGGATGCTGTTCCTCACATCACAAGACCGCCTATGCACCCACGCAAGATTATGCTTTGTGTTTGGTAGACAGGTCATCAAGTGGTTCATTATGAACTGTTGCCAACAGGCCAAACAGTCACTGGAGACCTATGCTCGCAGCAACTGAAACGTGTGCAACAAGCATTGTGGTAGAAGGACTCAGCACTGGTGAATTGCAAAGGTGTGCTTTTCCTCCATGACAACGTCAGGCTGCGTGTCACGTGAGTGGTCAGGGATACCATACAACAACTTGGGCGGGAGACTTTGTACTATCCACCTTATTCACCTGACCTTGCACCATCCGATTACCACCTGTTCCACTCCCTGGATAATCATTTTCGTGGGAAATCCTTCACCAATGAAGCAGACTTGTGCAAAACCCTCATGGACTTCTTTGCGTCAAAACCCCCGAGTTCTACCCTAAGGGCATTGAACAGCTGGAGACATGTTGACAGAAGACAATTCGAAGACTAAATTTAAGTTACACATACTGTGAAGCGTCTTCTTTTTTTTTCTTTAAAAACGGACAGAACTTTTTTGTTTTTTTTGTACAAGTCGTAGCTCACTCTCTTGTGCTTCCCTGGAGTTTATTAGTTTGGTTTTATCAACTTTTACTATATCAATACTGTTATTTTAGGAGTGGGGTGTTATGATGAAACACACCTATTCTATAGTAAACAGACTCTCCCACCGAATTTAAGTAAGAGTAGTTAGAGGAAAGAGGGTCAGTTGATGTTGGACAATAGTAATCGACAGTTAGTCAAATACGAAAGTAGTCAGCGACCTGGCAAGATTACACTGCGTAATACATATTATATCAAGTTCTTAACGTTTTGTACGTTGAACCTATTAGGACTGATTTTAGCAGAAATACTGACCTCCACTGTGAAATAACTCCACAACAAATACCTAACAATCCATAGTCCTTCTCGCACACTACTACCATGATTTGAATAACCTCGAATTGAGTATCTGTTTCAAATGTTCCATAGAAGATACCCAATATCTTTATTGTTGTTCCATCAAATTGTTTTAACTTTAAACCACTTTCTTTTAACTTGGGTTGGCTTAGCTTGATCCAAAAATTTCCTAGCATCAGGGCTATCTTGCTATCTGTGTCAACTTGCATGTTAAAGGTATTGCCATTTATTTTCATATTTACCACAAATACACTTGCTTCCTACTGTTCTTCAGGGGAAGTTATTACTCTCATTTTTTCTACATGTTTTTCACTACCGGAAACGGTCTTAAAATGATTCATTTTTTTCGCATTGAAGACACAGTTTCTTCAGTGCTGGACACTTTAATTTATTCTTTTCATGTGCTGTTTTGCAATAACTGCATTTCACTTTAGGTTTGGTTACATTCAACCTGTATGACTCTAACACTTGGCTTGTTGAAATCTCTGAATTGCTCCAGCTGCTGTAAATAGTCCACATTTAATTCTAAGTTCATATGGCTGCCTTACATACATTCCAGTACTTTTTCTTTATGCTGCAGTTCATTGATTCTTTCAATTGTTCGTACTAGAATCAGCTCATCTTTAATTGACATGCCTTGAGTCCCTAGTTTTACAAATTCACAGTGTGAAGAGGACACCGGCCGCTAGTCACTGATGGCTGCGACACAGTACCTGGTCTTCAAGTCAACTATTACAACATCATGCTAAAATCTTGCTAGCTGTCTCTTTACCAAGTTGAACCAGACTGGATGTGCACAGTTGTGTTAATGAAAACGGCACCAAAAATAAATTGAATGATGCCCAAATAAGTTCCAGAAAAGATTTTATATACAAACAACAAGAAACAAAAAGAAATAGAATATAACAATCACAAATCATGGCACCAGATGTGACGAGGCCTGCAACAGAACCAAAAATATGATCACAGCCAAATAAGTCATTGGAAAAGTCTGTGATTGGACACTCGTGACGGTATGGAGTGGAAGTTTTATCTGAGAGTAGTGTTTGCATTCTTAACATTAATTCAAGCTTTTGGTTGGAAGTGTCTGTTTACTCCAGTCAGAGTTTTCAAGTTTGTAACGATTCAAAATATCTTTGTTTCGCTTTACCATGAAGCTTTATGAAAACTACCAAAAGAATGTCTCTGTGTGTAGTAGATAGTGGTAAGTCATCTACTTTGTCTTTAACTCTGGTTAGATCATTTTTTATCTTTAACTCTTTTTGGTCGGTCGGTCTGCTGGTCTCTTTTTTGGCTCTCTCTATTTGTTAACATCTTCAGCCAGGAACTCTATCGGAGGCAACCGTCTCTATCTCAGCAATCATGGCTTCTTACCTGGGAACCGTCACTCCCTTGTCATTACATCTCGACTGGTCTCATCTTGACTCGAACTGAACTTGAACTCAACTCAACTGATTTTGGCCCGCTGAAGCTCTATATTTATGCTTGTCCCAAATTCTTTTCGGGAAGGCATGACAGACACTGGGTGTTCATGCAAATCAAATCTTCAGCCAATGAAATCACTTCCACTTTCGCATTTTGAGGCGGAGTTACTTCCTTCCCTTGGTTTAACCAATGAAGCTACAATATTTTGGTGATATCACTTCTTTCCACCTTCTTCCTTTGATTCAACTGATTACATCATTTTTTAAGTTTTAAATCTGTTCACAAGAAAATTGAAAATTTCAGGATTGGACTTTTTGGCCTCAACAAAGATTTGCGACAATCTCTTTTCAACAATCCAAAACAATGTTTTGACTTCGGCTTCCTTTCCACTTTTACCAGCTGTAAAGGTCAGTGCTTTCAATGGTACTTTTCTTAGTCACCTTGTTTCTGCTTTGTCAAATAATGGCCTGCCATTGTGATGATCTCGTCTGACCTGTTGCCTACACCTGCAAATGTTTTTAATTCACTCCTATACTCAGCTAGTTTTCAATATTTCATTTTGCAATATTTTCTCTCTTCATAATTCATTAGCTTTGTTAATATTGCAACCAAATAAACAATTTTATTATCTATTAAGCTTATTTTTCTCTGCTCATATTGGAACAATTAATCTGCACAATTAATAATACAACTAATAATAATTTCTTTCGCTCTGCCATGCTAAAATAGTGTTATATTTTTCCGCATGCAAAAATAGTGTTACAACAGTGCTTTGTCTGTCCCTTAAGTCTGTGTTGCATAATTCCTCCAGCTGCTACCTGGCTCCTAAAAATTTCATCCTAAAAAATACATTTGCTCTAATTCCTGTGGGTGCACCATTGTGGATAATTTCTTTAATGCCTCACACCCAACAAAAGCCATAAACAAGTCCATTATTTAATTCTGTCTGCCTTCTATTCTTGAGTCTTTGAGATTACACACTCTTGCTGTAGCCACAAAGACTTTTATCCAAATTTTGACATATTCAGGATTGTCCATGGAACCCATGCATCCTATCACAGTTTCAGTACTCAATATGTGGTACACTGTTATGCGCGATATAATGGATTATTTATCACTGCAACATTCAGTAAATTTAGCATGTAGCCAAAGTGGGAGTGTCTATTCTATACGTAGCTAATCACATTCACGATCCACTCATTCATTACAATTTGTTCATTCACCACAAAAACTTGTCCATCATCTTACAATCCTACATATACCATAATACCACAGATATGCGGGAGGACCAAAAAAAGAGGGTAACAAAAACTCATGAGAATTATTTATATAGAATAATTTTATAAAATATAGTAAAGTTTTGTAATTTGCTTGAAGCATTGTGTATATTAGGTATATGGTTAGGTCTTGAAGGCTGTCAAAATGCGTTTAGTAAAATAAAGAAAGGTAAAGAGGTTTTCAGGTATTACATATTTATTATACATTAATATTTTGAGATCAAAATCTCATCTTCAGAATGGCAGAGGAGCGTGTGTCTGTCCGAGATATATATATATAAAATAGATATAAAAATATAGTGATAAGAAAGGGGAGGGAATGAATAACTTCAAACAAGTAGATAGACTAAACTATCGCCCGGTTCACACTCCACCCACATCTATTGAACAGGTGAAGAGGCTCATCCCTTGTTTCCTGGTTAGGATGTGGTTTCCGGCTTTCTCTTTTTCAATCTTTTTACTCTTACGTAGCCCCCTGCGCATCAGTGGCATTATCACCTTGCTTGGGGTGATATGATTAAAAAAAAAACCTAAATTATAACAAAATATTTTAACTAAGATAAACAAATATTAGTATGACCCGTCCACCCCCACAAAAATTCAGAGTGGCTGCTGTATTTTGCCAAAGGGTGAAATCAAGTAGCCCACTTGCTAACGGAGAGGGAAACGACAGAAATAAATGATGAAATGGAAAAATTAAAGACTGACCCAGTCAAAATGAAGTGGGTGCCAAAACAAACTGGGGAGGTTCGGAATCTCAACTTGGATCATAACAAAAGAGAAAGTCGGGAACAAGCTAGGAACAACATTTATGGACATTAAACAAGTACACAAAAAAAGTTCAAATTAACCAAGGGAGGGTTTGCAGGAAACTGCCCCATTGTGACATAAGGAACTTAAAAAAGAAAATGAAGACTGGCCCATTTCACATGGACCAGACTTGCTACAGATACCCACCTTTTGCTGAAATCTGTTGATATCAAACACTTTCTATCAGTGTCACCAGGGAGACAATGGAGGAGTCCCTGAAAAGCCTAAAGATAGTGCACAAAAGTTTGGCAAGATGCTCAAGGGCTATGTGAAATATGCTTCTTGGATTATAGGAGGAAGCAAAGGTGTTAGCAGGCAGCATTCTAATGACAAAAAATGTCTTGCTCCAAACAGAGTCTATGGGTACTAGAAGAATGAAACATGCTTCTTGGATTATAGGAGGAAGCAAAGGTGTTAGCAGGCAGCATTCTAATGACAAAAAATGTCTTGCTCCAAATAGAGTATATGGGCACTAAAAGAATGAAACATGCTTCTTGGATTATAGGAGGAAGCAAAGGTGTTCGCAGGCAGCATTCTAATGACAAAAAATGTCTTGCTCCGAAACAGAGTATATGGGCACTAGAAGAATGAAACATGCTTCTTGGATTATAGGAGGAAGCAAAGGTGTTAGCAGGCAGCATTCTAATGACAAAAAATCTCTTGCTCCAAACAGAGTATATGGGCACTAGAAGAATGAAACATGCTTCTTGGATTATAGGAGGAAGCAAAGGTGTTAGCAGGCAGCATTCTAATGACAAAAAATGTCTTGCTCCAAACAGAGTATATGGGCACTAGAAGAATGAAACATGCTTCTTGGATTATAGGAGGAAGCAAAGGTGTTCGCAGGCAGCATTCTAATGACAAAAAATGTCTTGCTCCAAACAGAGTATATGGGCACTAGAAGAATGAAACATGCTTCTTGGATTATAGGAGGAAGCAAAGGTGTTCGCAGGCAGCATTCTAATGACAAAAAATGTCTTGCTCCAAACAGAGTATATGGGCACTAGAAGAATGAAACATGCTTCTTGGATTATAGGAGGAAGCAAAGGTGTTAGCAGGCAGCATTCTAATGACAAAAAATGTCTTGCTCCAAACAGAGTCTATGGGCACTAGAAGAATGAAACATGCTTCTTGGATTATAGGAGGAAGCAAAGGTGTTAGCAGGCAGCATTCTAATGACAAAAAATGTCTTGCTCCAAACAGAGTCTATGGGCACTAGAAGAATGAAACATGCTTCTTGGATTATAGGAGGAAGCAAAGGTGTTCGCAGGCAGCATTCTAATGACAAAAAATGTCTTGCTCCAAACAGAGTCTATGGGCACTAGAAGAATGAAACATGCTTCTTGGATTATAGGAGGAAGCAAAGGTGTTAGCAGGCAGCATTCTAATGACAAAAAATGTCTTGCTCCAAACAGAGTCTATGGGCACTAGAAGAATGAAACATGCTTCTTGGATTATAGGAGGAAGCAAAGGTGTTCGCAGGCAGCATTCTAATGACAAAAAATGTCTTGCTCCAAACAGAGTATATGGGCACTAGAAGAATGAAACATGCTTCTTGGATTATAGGAGGAAGCAAAGGTGTTAGCAGGCAGCATTCTAATGACAAAAAATGTCTTGCTCCAAACAGAGTATATGGGCACTAGAAGAATGAAACATGCTTCTTGGATTATAGGAGGAAGCAAAGGTGTTCGTAGGCAGCATTCTGATGACAAAAAATGTCTTGCTCGAAACAGAGTCTATGGGCACTAGTAGAATGAAACATGCTTCTTGGATTATAGGAGGAAGCAAAGGTGTTAGCAGGCAGCATTCTAATGACAAAAATGTCTTGCTCCAAACAGAGTCTATGGGCACTAGAAGAATGGAGATTCATTCCATGGTGTGCTTCTAGAAATATCATGGGAGGATTTTTTTCACCTAGTTTGGCACTGTAGAGGAAGTGTCCCATGTGGTCGGCAAGGCAGGGTTTTCATGGAGGATGTTGGTCTGCAAGTTACCCTGGACTGACATAACTTCAATAATAATTCTAATATACTGATGTGTTGAGATAGGAAGCTGTTCATAGTTGCGGAGGGCCAAAGACCCCACTGTTAGATGTGTAGCAAAACTGCCTTACAAGATTCTAGTAGCAGCAACAGAGACAGCATCAGCACCAGTAGAATTGGTATTGTCCAAAACAATGAAAGTAACACCCAAAAAAAGCCAAGACAACCAGTCAGTTGACCAACAAAAGCAAATGGACTGAAGTGGTGAGGAGTGGCAGAAAAACAGCTACCCTTGTCCCTCAGCAGGATGTCCTTCCAAAAAATCACCCATATCAAAGAAGTGACAACAGAAGAAACAGCAACAAGAACTAGCGGTATCATCTCAAAAGGGACGCCATGGAGTGCAAGGAAATGCCTTCATCTCATTGAAAAGTGGGAGGGAACAAGAGTTGAGTTGGAGTTTTGCTTAACGGCATATCAACACCTCTGTGGGTTATTTTATGCCAAAAAGTTAGGGTTTTAAGGTTTTTTTTTAATATTTGGTTATAGTGAAGAGGTTGATTTAGTCAGATTTTGATGAAAAAAATGTTTTTTTATTATTTTTATTTTAGAAAACTATCAATACTCAATACTCATCTATTAACCACTTGACTCTAGTTCTTTCACCACCCCGTATATCCTTTCCATTCTCTCCACCTCTGCAACTGTCATCACACCTGTATTCCCATCCTTCTCTTGCTCCTTTCTAATTGGTTTGTCTTCCTCTTCACTCTCTTCTACTTAATCTTTTTACTCTTATGTAGCCCCCTGGACATCAGTGGCATTACCACATTGCTCGGGGTGATACGATTAAAAAAAAACAAAAAAATGAAGATGTCTTCCAGTTTTGTATTCAGAAATGTATTTCTGGTAATAATTTTTTTCTTAAAATTTATTGTTGATGATATTTTTCCTTCAAAAATGTATATTTTTCTATAAAATTAGTTTCATGTATACATTTCTATACTTTCATAGTGTTTTGACCCCAGTTTGGGGATAAACTATTTGCCCATAGTTTGGACCCTAACAGGTGCTACCATTCCGGGTCAGGGTAGACCTGAGAACAACAGCAATTAAGAGGTTGTTCCATGCTCCTCACAACCTCCCAATCAGAGGCCTTGCTGCCAGATGCAGTTTATTGTCATACCCAGGACCAGTGGGAACAAGAGGCAGAAAAGGAAATAATACAAAAAACAGAAAGAAAAGTAGGAATTAGTAAGGGCAGTTATTGAGAATAGGTGGTGGGAGGGGCTTAAGGATAGCAGTAGGTCTTTCACTGTTGACTATAGCCATAAACTTGCCCTAGCTAAGGCTAACAAGGTGAAGACACCATTGAAGTGGTACAGAAGGTGCTTGAGTGGCATTGACCAAAATTAATCACAACATGTCTTCCAGCTTGAGGTTAGGTGCCTTAAAAAGAGTCATGCTTCTGGGGGCCTGCAGTTGTACTGATGGACCTATCTTTGGAGTGCGGTTCAGGCTGGATCTTCAACTGGAGAAGAATTGGTCGGAGGTACTGGCAAAGTTTAGAGCATCAATTAAGACTTTGCTTCAACGACAGTTGTCCGTGAAGAGGAGGGCTGAGGTGTGTGTGTGTGTCACATATATCTTTACTCCCTCTATGTGATGATTGTAGGAAGGCAATTGAGTGCTTGTTGCTTGTTGTCTACCCTCTTGTGGGATGGACTAAACATCAGGTCAACAGAAATGTCTGCACCAAACATCTATGTCATGGGGCTGGGAATGCCACACTTGGTGAGTCATTGATGCTCCTTGAGGTTGGCTTTCTATGTCATGTGTTGACAGAGAATTCAATTTTGTGAAGGAGTATTAGGTACACCTTTTCTAGCCTTACTACCACACCTTCCATTTCTAGGGCTGAGTGACAACGTAAGCCCCGGAATCAATCGAAATTATTACTCAAGTGTCGAGAAGCCTTGCTAGCTATTCCTTAGTTCACTGACCTTTCTTGGCCTCGGAGGCATCGTTTATTAGTGGAGGGGTATTTCGAGAAAGGATCCTCTTTATGCTTGGCTTGGCTTGTCAGTGACCATGTGATGCTCCTGTTGTGTACGGCGCCTTTCTTTTCCAGAATCTTACATCAGTTATCGGCTTAGCACTGAAAATACAACACAACTAATTTGTATAGGATACCACAGAAACTTTATAAATTATAATTAAAAAAAGAAAAATGAAATGCATTCTTGCAAAAATTCATTATTCATTGAAAATATTTTTTCTTCAGACTATAATGTTTTTTAATAGATACATATTTTAAAAGCAATTCAAAGCTTATTTAATTAAATAATGACATCGTTTTTATTTCATTTTTTTTGTTATACTAATCAGAGCAGTTAAGGTGTAAAAGTTTCATTAAAATTTCCTGTCATTGCCACTGAAAGGTCAATGATTTTATTTTTGAAAATTTAGTCTGAAGACATTAAACTTTTTCACTTTAGATTTAGCATATTTGATACGATATTTTTATAATTTGTACTTTTTTATAATACAATGATAAAAATAAAGTGCTGTATATTTTGTACTGATGGTCATACATTTTCAGTGAATATGAATGTTTTATTGATTCTCTAATTGTTGTTAATATATCATATACTAGCAGTATAGCCCGGCGTTGCTCGGGTGTAATGAAAGCTTTAAAACTACTCCTTGGTCCTGGAGCTCAGACTCTTTGGACATTGGCACGAAAGACTAAAAAGCAATAGTTGTTTCCAGTTAAAGCGAAACCGTAGACTGAAAGAAAAATGAATGGATGTAAGTCAAATTTTGATTTTCTGGTATTGATATCAAATAAGATTTTTTTGTCGTATACTGAATTTTGAAGGCTAAATAAGTCCTCTGAGTAAATGGTATCATGGCTGAGACTAAGAACTACAATTATACCTACTTAGAGCCAAACTGAAGCAAAAACTAAAATAAAAGGGCTGAAAAAATACAGACATACAGGCAGATAAACAGACACACACAAAAAACATCTTGCCTTTTATATATATATATATATATATATATATATATTATCAATTTTCTGCACTATTGTAAGAACTGCAACCTTGAAACTTCTGAATATCGTTTCTTATGTCTTTGTCTATGAATCTATCAAATTTGATTACAATCGGACCACTACTTCTATAACCCGATTTTTTCGATTATCGATTTTCGATATTTATCCCGGGTACCTCAACACAAAACCTAGCTAAGAACACTCAGAGATGCTTATAGTACAACTGTGTAAATTTTCAAGAAAATTGTTTCAGCTGTTTCAGAGTCTATAGGTAACACACACACACACACAGACACACACTCAGACTCAGAGAAAGTTCCATTTATAAATAAGTTTAGATCTGTTGGCAAATCTGCTCATACCAGCCAGAATAAAATTAAATCCAGTTTCTCCTTTTACCTGCCGACAATTTGCATTGTACAATTGTTTTGAATCAGAATAAACTGTGTAATGCATTTGAATTAGATACTAATTTATCATTCATTTTGCCTTGATTTGTATTGAGAAATTTAGTTAAAATTTAAAACAAAATCCTAATGCTCTAGTTTTTAATCCTCGCCAAAATAATTCTTATTTACTTGCCGACAATTTGCATTGTACAATTGTTTTGAATCAGAATAAACTTTGTAATGCATCTGAATTAGATACTAATTTATCATTCATTTTGCCTTGATTTGTATTGAGTAAATTTAGTTAAATTAAAACAAAATCCTAATGCTCTAGTTTTAAATCCTCACAAAATAATTCTTATTTTACTTGCTGACAATTTGTATTGTACAACGTTTTGAATCAGAATAAACTGTGTAATGCATCTGAATTAGAAATTAATTTATCAATCTTTTTGCCTTGATTTATATTGAGAAATTTAGTTAAAATTTAAACAAAACTCTAATGCCTAGTTTTTAAACTCGCCAAAATAATTTTATTTTACTTGCTGACACCCATTGTACAATTGTTTTGAATCAGAATAAACTGTGTAATGCATCTGAATTAGATATCAATTTATCAATCTTTTTTGCCTTTGATTTATATTGGAGAAATTTAGTTAAAATTTAAACAAAATCCTAACGTTCTAGTTTTTAACCCTGCCAAAATAATTTTTATTTTACTTGTTGACAATTTGCATTGTACAATTGTTTTGAATCAGAATAAACTTTGTAATGCATCTGAATTAGATACTAATTTATCATTCATTTTGCCTTGATTTGTATTGAGAAATTTAGTTAAAATTTAAAAAAACAAAATCCCAATGCTCTAGTTTTTCAATCCCTGCCAAAAATAATTCTTATTTTACTTGCTGACAATTTGCATTGCAATTGTTTTTAAATCAGAATAAACTGTGTAATGCATCTGAATTAGATACTAATTTATCAACTTTTTTGCCTTGATTTATATTGAGAAATTTAGTTAAAATTTAAAACAAAATCCCAATGCTCTAGTTTTTAAATCCCTGCCAAAATAATTTCTTATTTACTTGCTGACAATTTGCATTGTACAATTGTTTTGAATCAGAATAAACTGTGTAATGCATTCGAATTAGATACTAATTTTATCAACTTTTTGCCTTGATTTATATTGAGAAATTTAGTTAAAATTTAAAACAAAATCCTAATGCTCTAGTTTTTAAACCTGCCAAAATAATTCTTATTTTTACTTGCTGACAATTTGCATTGTACAATTGTTTTGAATCAGAATAAACTTTGTAATGCATCTGAATTAGATACTAATTTATCATTCAATTTCCAATTTTGATTTGTATTGAGAAATTTAGTTAAAATTTAAAACAAAATCCTAATGCTCTAGTTTTTAAATCCCTGCCAAAATAATTCTTATTTTACTTGCTGACAATTTGTACTTTTGTACAATTGTTTTGAATCAGAATAAACTGTGTAATGCATCTGAATTAGATACTAATTTATCAATCTTTTGCCTTGATTTACATTGAGAAATTTAGTTAAAATTTAAAAACAAAATCCCAATGCTCTAGTTTTTAAATTCCGCCAAAATAATTTTATTTTTACTTGCTGACACCAGTATTGCACAATTGTTTTGAATCAGAATAAACTTTGTAATGCATCTGAATTAGATACTAATTTATCATTCATTTTGCCTTGATTTGTATTGAGAAATTTAGTTAAAATTTAAAACAAAATCCTAATGCTCTAGTTTTTAAACTTTGCCAAAATAATTTTTATTTTACTTGCTGACAATTTGCATTGTACAATTGTTTTGAATCAGAATAAACTTTGTAATGCATCTGAATTAGATACCAATTTATCATTCATTTTGCCTTGATTTGTATTGAGAAATTTAGTTAAAATTTAAAACAAAATCCTAATGCTCTAGTTTTTAAATCCCTGCCAAAATAATTCTTATTTTACTTGCTGACAAACTGCATTGTACAATTGTTTTGAATCAGAATAAACTGCGTAATGCATCTGAATTTATTCATCATTGTTTCTGCCTTGATTTGCATTCAGAGATTTTGTTAAAATTAAAAATCAAAAGTTAAAATAGCTTTAAATTGACAAATTACATATTTAAGTTTGATATATAGTATAATGGTTATTTTTTTTGTTTTTGAACACATTTAAAAATACTTGGAAGTGTGCTAACTTAATGTATATATTTGTTTTCAGTTTGCATCTTTGAGAGTACATCTAATTGTGATGAATATTCATGAGAAAGAAGAAATTCTCGCATTGAAATTCAAGGATTGGTAGTCAACACAGGAGAGACATAACAGAACAGGCATAACGGATAAATCCTTTCCTCTAAAATCTGGGTATTACATTCTCTATGAACTTAAATCTCAAACAAACGTAAAAAGACACTGGCAAGAAACATTTCCACTGTAATTTGTTGAGTAATTATTTCTTGAATTCTAGTTACACCAATTTTTCCTGAATTTTAGTTATACCAATTTAAACTGTGTGGATTTAAATTTTTGCTCAATTCATTTTTCAGAAAACAAATGTTTAAACACACTGGAAAGAAACCATTCCACTGCGAAATCTGTGGATATCAATGTTCACAAAATTCAACTCTCAAAACACACATGTTAAAACACACTGGTGAGAAACCATTTCACTGTAAAATTTGTGGCTTTAAATGTCGCCAGAATGGAAATCTCAAATCACACATGTTAACACACACTGGAGAGAAACCATTCAACTGTGAAATCTGTGGATTTCGGTGTTCACATAATTCAGCTCTCAAAACACATTTGTTGAAACACACTGGCGAGAAACCATTCATCTGTAAAATTTGTGGCTTTAAATGTCGCCAGAACGGAAATCTCAAAACACACATGTTATCACACACTGGAGAGAAACCATTCCAATGTGAATTTTGTGAATTTAAGTGTCGACGGAATGGAAATCTTAAATCACACATGTTGAGACACACTGGGGAGAAACCATTCCACTGTGAAATTTGTGGATTTCGGTGTTCACATAATTCAGCTTTCAAAACACATATGTTAAAACACACTGGAGAGAAACCATTTCACTGTGAAATTTGTGGCTTTAAATGTCGCCAGAATGGAACTCTCAAATCACACATGTTATCACACACTGGAGAGAAACCATTCCAATGTGAAATTTGTGGATTTAAGTGTTGCCGGAAAGGAAATCTCAAATCACACATGATAACACACAGTGGCGAGAAACCATTTAGCTGTGAAATCTGTGGATTTCGGTGTCAACATAATTCAGCTCTCAAAACACACATGTTAAAACACACTGGGGAGAAACCATACGAATGTGAAATTTGTGGCTTTAAGTGTCGCCAGAATGGAAATCTCAAATCACATATGTTATCACACACTGGAGAGAAACCATACGAATGTGAAATATGCGGCTTTAAGTTTCGCCATAGTGGGCATCTCAAGTCACACATGTTAACACACACTGGAGAGAAACCATTCCACTGTGAAAGTTGTGGATTAAAATTTTCTCAAAGTTCAACTCTCAGAAAACATGTTAAAACACATTGGAAAGAAATCATTCCATTGTGAAATCTGTGCATTTAAGAGCTGCAGAAAATCAAGTCTCAAAACTCACTTGTGAAAACAAAATTGAAACCTTTCCACTGTGAAGGTTGTGCATTGAAAGTTTTCCCAAATTGACATCTCAAAAACTACAAGTTAACACACACTGGAGAAAAATGTTTACACTGTGAAATTTGTGGAGTTAAGTGTTACTGTAATTCAACTCTCAAAACAGACAAGTTAAAACACACTCGAGGGAAAACATTCCACTGTTAAATCTGTGGATTTCAATGTGTGGTATACCAAAGCAATGTATGCTGTATAACCTGCAAACCAGTGTTGATGATCGGCTTGAAATATAACAATGGACAACGTTTGTATAAAAATATATTCAGTTTATTCTCTGCAATGTGACAATTGTATGTAGAGGGGTAGTCAGAGGAGAGACGAGAATGATGGCTGGAGTTGTCTTTTTTTGAGTTCTTTTCATGGCCTGAGCTTGTGTGCTCTCTGCTCTGTCTTCTGTCTGTTGATCTGGGAAAATCCAGTTATATGTAAGACTAGGCTCTGTCAAGCTTCATCCAATTATTCTATTCTCTGGCAGGCCTAATCACCTATTGATGTCTTTGGCCAGTTGCATTTTGATATAATCACATTATCGTTTATTTCATTGTTCAAATTTTTTTCCAACTTTGGCACACTGATGCAATGCCTGTTTATTTCATTGTTTCTGACAACCAAAATATTTTTTATTGGCTTACTAAAATACATAGTTGAGGCAGGTATAAAATGCCCAATTCACCAAACTTCTAATTCTAAAGCATGACTGACATCCAGAATATAGTTAACATGCAATGATACACAAAATGTACTGTTTGTGTGTGTGTGTGTGTGTGTGTCTATATATATATATATAAAATAAATTTTCGATAATCAAAATTGTTGAATGAACATTTCAACATGAAATCCCTAAGAGAGATTTCACGTCTCCTCAGCAACAGTGCATATTTCAAAATGAGAATGAAAATAAAAATAAAAAAGAGAAATAAAAAATAAAAAAATGACGGTTAAGATTTGAAAAATTTACAAAAAATTTGAAAAAAAAAAAATTCGGGAAATAAATCAGTCTATTTTTGGTTTTAACTATTCGATAGAGTTGTAAGTGAAAAGAAATGGAAAATATTTAAATTGAGAATTGGGTTAAACAAAACAGAAAGGGAATGGGAATATATAAGTAAATTAACCTAGTGAGCCAACAAACCTACCAAGTTTTCACCTAAACGGATCTTCAGGGAAGGTTGGTTTTTCTTTGGCTACATACTGGCTTGGTCCAAATCACTTTGGCTGATGTTCATGTGCTTAGGTCTTTCTTTTTTTACAACCATTTTTTTCTTTCCGCACATATATGCAGAGGGTTTTTCAAAATGAGTATAGTGATAAGTTTGCATTTATTTATATATATATATATATGTATATACATGTATTGTATATGTGTGTTTTTGTGAATGCAGGGTTAGGTGACTGGAATTTTTAACCAAACCCTTTCTTTCATTCTTTGATGTAGGTTGTTTTCATTTCATGAGTTATGCCACTTCTAGATGTCGCTTAACTCAAGTCACTAAGTTTTTATTCACCACTACTGTCATCAGCTATTGAACTCACAACAACTCTTTGCATTAAGTCATTAGATTTAACCATTGCTTTTATTCATTGGGTCACAAAACAATGTAAATACATCATTTCAGAAATCGAAGATATATATTTTACCTTACCATTTAAGTATTAATAAAAAATGGTATTTGAAAATAAGAAAATTATATTATTAAAAGTTTTACTTTTTGTCAAAAATAATTAATTTGATCATAAAAAATAACATTTCTAGATTGTAGTCCTTTTGAACTTTTGTATTTTTTAAAATTTTGCACATATTTTGAGATGTCAATACAAAAAAATGACATGCTTTTGTGGTGACAGTAAATGGCCTCTCACCTTGATGAAACTTGATGTGATACAATACATAAATCAACTGTAATTTGCTATCTATATTGCAACAGGCAACCAAAATTGGAGTAGATAGACTAAACTATCACCCGGTTCACACTCCACCCACGTCTATTGAACAGGTGAAGAGGCTCATCCCTTGTTCCCTGTTTAGGATGTGGTTTCCGGCTTTCTCTTTTCCAATCTTTTTATTCTTAAGTAGCCCCCTGTGCATCAGTGGTGTTACCGCCTTGCTTGGGGTGATA
Source organism: Ascarosepion bandense (assembly GCA_037127315.1). Classification (NCBI taxonomy): domain Eukaryota; kingdom Metazoa; phylum Mollusca; class Cephalopoda; order Sepiida; family Sepiidae; genus Ascarosepion; species Ascarosepion bandense. The sequence goes on from JBBBDQ010002147.1 coordinate 940,981, forward strand.
TGATTAAAAAAAAATGTAAGTACCTCCACTAATTCACTGTTAAAACAGCATTGTATCAAAGAAAAAGGCCCCAAACTTAATAAAAAAAAATATTTTTCCATCTAAATGTTTGCTATTATTGAGAGGAAAGATGAAAGTATTTTTAATTATTTAAAAAACATATTTTAATCTTTTCTAATATGTTCAAAATTTTGGTAAAAAAATCTTGTTTTGATTTTTGTTAGTGAGTAACCAAATCATTGCAAGAGTTTACAATGGATAATGTAATATTATGTAACTGAGAACAGTTTTTTTCAGTAAAAAATATATTAATTTGGAAATTCTTGTAAATTACACAATCATTTAGCTTTCAATTAAAGCTGCAAGAAAACTTTATTTTTAAAAAATTAATTTAAAATTTAGATATCAAAATGAGTTTAGGTAATTACCAAAAAGTTAGCATTACAATAATTTTTCCAATCCTGTTAAATAATTGAATTTAAATGTACTAATTTTCATTTAAACAAATCTACTGGATAAATATTGGATTCTTAATTTTTTTTTTAATTTTGTTGCTTTCATTTTTCATCAACAATAATTTTTATGAAAAATTAGAAAAAAAACTGATTAAAAAATATTGTGAGATATGACTGGACAATTTTTTTGGGGAGCAAGGAACGTTTCTGGTAATTTCTTTGGTGTTTACAAATTGTATGCAATCTATTTTCAAATAATTCTTTCTTTTATTGCAATTTCTTTAAAAATTTGAAGTTTTATCGATTGCCATATATTGTCAGTGTTGAGAAAGAAATATCAAGTCGAACAAGAAGAGCAACTTTAATCCTGTTTGTTTTTCTATGAAAAACTTTTAGATTCACCCTGAAAAGGTAAGTTAGACGAACCTTCATGGACTTCTTAAATGACTCGCAAGAAAAGCATTTCAAATCATTTATGAAATGCTTTCTTTGAATTTAAGTTTCGGTTTCATTTGAAAATCCTGAAACAAATGTGAATTGAGACAAAGCTTGATTTTCCAAGTTAAATGCAATAAATACAATATTTAATCATTTTTAAAACATTGACATATTTTCTAGTCATTATATTGTGTGGTACCCCTCACAAACAAAAAACTTTTATCAATTCATTTGCATACATTTTTTGTTCATACTCACAAATAATGAAAGACATGACTTACCTTGGAATTCTAAGCGAGCATAAATATGTCTTGCCCGTAAGATAATAACAAAAAAGACAGATGGCCACTATTAAAGACACAATTTATGCATGCCTATCTCGTCCAAAATGAGATGATATTTGCACACATGCAAATTTTGGCCGTCTTGGAATGGCATAAAAAGCAGGTGCCAGTGCTGCTGTCAGTGCAGATTTTCTTGGTGGATTGTGTGTGTCGAAGTTTCGGACTGACAATCAGACTGACAAAGAGGAAGGAGAATCGGCTTAGTTGGTGTCTGTTTCACAACTGCCCTGTGTAACATGCCGAGTATTTCATCTAGGTTCCTACAAAAACTCATTTAGATCATACTTAATCCAGTTCTGTCAAGATTCAGGCATACCATTAATAAATGTGATACTTCCTCCCCACTCAACAACTGTCTAAAGAGAAACATGAAGTGGCAATGGATGACTTTTACAGTTCCACTTCAAACAGTAAGATAGCCGAATTCAAAATTATGACCCTAGGGTTGTTGGCACCTCAGGAAAGCTGAACATTGGTATCCTTAAAAATTTAATTTTTGAAAATTTTCCAAAGAAAATTTTAAAATGTAGAATAACAAATTTATTACAATATCCTCATCAGCAGCAGCCACTCCTGGGTGTGGCAGCCTTAATTAATGATTTAAAGAGTTCAAAGGTGACTCAGAAGTCTGATTTTTGATCCGCATATATGTTGGCTGATTTGACAGGTAGTAGTATTAGGGAGGCGATTCAGGGTTGAATTATTTTCCTGTGCCTTCATTCGTTTGGTTGCTGTATCATCATTTTCATAACTTGAATGTAAATGACTCTTTAGATTTTCCGCCTAAAATATAAAAGTCATTTATATTTAATATAATACGGTGAATATAACCCATTACATTTATACGTATTTAATGTACGTATATATTATTTTAGAAAAAACATTGGTAAGTACAAATTTGAATATGTCGTTGAAATTTAACGCTTCCATGGACATATGTACTAATTTCAAAATCTGTCGCAATGCGGAAAAATTTGGCTTCTTTCAAATTTTTTTCGTTTACATAAGCTTGTCAAAATAAAATCTGAATGTATCTGAATGTCACTTGTAAGGGACGTATTTCAGATCTTCTCCGATCACTCTTTCGGATATTCCGAATGAAATCATAATTTTCTAAGATGAGAAATATTTATTTTCGCAACTTAATTTTGTTAATTTGTAAATAGTAGTTGAACTGTATGTAAATCGCTATAGACGTATTACAAATGCCCTCTATATTAATATTTATATATATTAACTGTGTTAATTAATATCTAATTTATTTCAAGTTATAATTATTGTTTTCATAACTTGAATGTAAATGACTCTTTAGACTTTCTGCCTGTAATATAAAAGTCACTCAAATATTTAAAATAATGGGGTGAATTTAACCCATTGTTTACATTTATGCGTATTTAATTTACGTATATATTATTTTAGAAAAAACATCAGTAAAGTTTTTTTTCTATGTGTAAAATCTTTAATATATTGTAGCTCAAAATTAAATATTGAGCTTTTAATAATACTGTCTATTTTATATGTAAAAGCAATGTAAGTTGGTTCTGTTTTAGTGCAATTAACAGAAAATTTTTATCAACTTTTTTTCAACCAGTTACAGGGAAGTAACTTACACCATTTCAGTAAGTCTTTCTTATAAACTAATTGTAATATTTCTTTTTTGTTAACATTTGTAAAAATCTGTTACAACGTTTATCATAAAGGCTTAAAGGACCTTTTAAGCAGTGAATTTGTATTATTAATGTTATTTTAAGATTAATAAAGATTGTTTTTTGGATTGGACTCTCAGAATTTATAATTCTTACTTCGATAACTGTAACAGTATTTCATAAAACCACAGAGAAAATATTTTTCTTTTCCTCTGCTTAAAAGAGTAGAGATCTAATATATTTTTTTTTATGTATTCAGGACTCTACAGAGGAATGAGAACATCATCATACTACCAGCTGATAAAGGCAATGCAACTGTAGTGATGGACAAAACTGAATACACTAGAAAAATGGAAGACCTCATTTTGGGGCATTTTTCATCAGCGAAAAACAAGACGTACCTATTTGATAATGTCATTGTTGTAATTATTTGCAATTTGCACAGCTGTAATAGAATGTTTTAACACAGGGTTCAGCAACCTTTTGGAGAGTGAGGGCCAAAAAGCTATGTATAGTCATGGAGGAGGGTCAAACAGCTATGGCACTAGTGTTATGGAGAAGAACCATATTATTAAATATGTGAATAAATTTTCTATGTGTTTGAAGAAAGCAAGGATTCATTATAATTTAATATCTAATGGGAATTTTGTTAAAAAAATATTACATCTTAAAAATAAATGTTTAATAAATCAGTACTGAAAAAAATTCCATTAAAATGACTTGAAAACACTTTTATATTCATTTAAAAGTGCCCCCTCACGAAAGCAATTTCACAGAAAAAGTGAAAGTGAGGTCGTACGCTAATTTTGGTGAGCCCAACAAATAAAAAATAAAAGTAAAACACATTCTCCATGTAAAAAGAAATAATTTTTTAAATTTTGGCATAATATATTCAGACTATCAACTGTCACTTTGGTTTGGTTTACCTATATTTATATCGGGTCCTGAGTAAGGTAACGGGCCGGACAAGATTCACTCCAGGGCCAGATGTAGCCTGCAGGCCAGGGGTTGCCGACCGCTGCTTTAACAAATAAAGCCTTAAACATACTTCATGCAGTTCTCACAAGTTAAACAAAAAGGAGAAAACAGTTACAATATCTACGACTACATTAGTTTAGTATCTCAAAAAGAACATTTGTTGTTTTAGTGATCATCGTAAGGGTGTGTTTTTTTTTGTATAAATGCTTTGACAAATAAAGTCTTAGACATACTTCATACTGTTCTCATAAGTAATTTAAACAAAAAAGGTGAAGTCAGTTAAAATATCCACGACTACATTAGTTTAGGAACTCAGAGAACATTTGTTGTTTTAGTGATCAAGGTATGGAGGTGTTTGTTTTGTATAAATGAGGTATTATGGAGGAAGGATTTATTATAATGTATGCTTGGGTGAGTGAATTTGACTAGATAAAGTTAGATCAACAATGACCAGCCTCTCTGATCCACACTTTTGATCTTTTGCCACACTTGTATTTTCTTGATACAATATTAATTAATTCCCCATTGCATTGAAACCAACCTACACTGATTCCTTCTGTTCCTCTTGCTTTTTGTATTGTTCTGAGGATATCAAAATTTCCAGGCCCTCTTTCCTCATTGTGTGATTTAGAAATTTCAAGTTTCTTTTTTCTGATGCTACATGCAATTGTCCTTTTTAGTTTTCATTTTCTCTAAAATTTTGTGGTTGCTCGAATTTTTCATTTTAATTCATAGTCATTTTGTCGATAACACAAAAAAACCAACTCACTAAATTATCTCCCTTGAACTTCAGAAGAAGGAAAATTAGCTAGTTGCAGTTCAGACAAACCAAGACTGAACAACTTAAATAAAACATTGACCCACTTGTAATATTGCTTGAACAGTGGGCCACCCACTTATCCCAAAATTCATATTGACTGGCAATGAAATTATAAGATTATAAACTTTGACAAAAATTTCTATACAATTTACAATGAGTTGATTTTTTTTACTTTTCAAAATTAACGAAAAATCCATGCTATTAACCTTATTTTAAAAAATAGCAAAAATCAGGGAATTATCCAATTTAAATGACATCGTTATTCATGAATAAATTGTATACTGCATCTTTTATTAATAAAAATAGTTTTACTTAATGTTGTGGCCTGTTAAAGCCAGGAAGAAAGACACAAAAAGAAGAAAGTAGGTTGAACCAGTGTATTGCAATAAAAGAAAATATATACAAAATAAGAGTGCTATTAATCAGCAGATATAATTATCTGTCTGAAATGTCAAGTTACATTGCATCTCGACTGTCTCCTCTAGGAAGTCTCACAGGCAAGTATTTGAGAAGGAGGAAGAGTTCATTCCAATATAGATAGGGTACCATAACATTTAATAACAATATTTCCTAAAAAGTTGAAACTTAATTTTGAAATATTTAGCAACTTTATAAAATATTGTAATTAAGATTGTAAAAAATGAAAAACCATTCTTGTAAAGATTTAATTTTCATTGCAAAATTTTAAAATTTAGACTATATGTTATGAATATAAAAATTAAAGCATTCTTAATTAATGTTTCAAGATAATTGAGTTTTATATTTACAATTCAGAGCTGATTTTTGGTAAGTTGTCATTCAATTTTACAAAAAATAAGTTTGTGATTTAAATTCTTCAATAAATTCTGCTTTTAATTAACATAACAGATGTAACTTTGAATGCCTTGAGCTTTCTTAAAATTTAGGAGTGGTGGGGAGTAACAGATGTTAAGAGTAACAGATGTTAAAAGAGTAACAGATGTAAAAAGCATATTTTTACCAAGAAAATATTAAAAATAAAAGAATTTATTTCCTTTGTAAATAAGTTCTGAAATCCCCAAACCTCCTCTTCTCAAAATTACGTTTTGGACACTAATTTGCCGTAAGTTACTCGCACCTGAGTCTGCAGCTGTTCCATTCTGCCCCAGATGATCAAAGATGTCAAATAATCTGTCAAAGGTCTTTCACTCACTCTCTCTCTCACTGCTCATGTTGTGATTTCTGATTTCAGAGAATTAAAAACCTGGACACAAGAAGCGATAGAATCTTTGGACTGTTTTTCTTAATTCTTGAAAACGAGAGGTGGTCAGGTGTACATACAGAAATACAATGAAATAGGTAAGCCAAGAAATAACAAGGAATGCACTCACTGTTCATCTCAGTGTTCTTGACAGGCTCCAAAGGAGAATCAGTAATGTGATAGGTATCGACTTGGTTGCTAGGGTGAATGCAGCTTGCTTGCTTAGGGTGATACGATTAAAAACAAAAATGTCCAGATAGACTGGCCTTCATTCTGCCTTGTTATTTCTTGGCTTACCTATTTCATTGTATTTCTGTATGTACACCTGACCAACTCTCGTTTTCAGGAATATGCACCTGACCATATATGACAGCAGTACTCCATGTATGGATGGATGGTTGATTAGTATATATTCAAGATGGATTCAGGAGAAAAATTATCCTGGCCCGACACTGTAACCCATGTGGGAGAGGGATAGAGAGGATTTTTTCTTGCATCTTTCACTTCATGCGTTTTTCATCTCTCGTTACTCTGATGTTCACTGTTCTGCCTCAATTTTCAAATCAGTTGTGTTTTTATTAAAATTGTTTCAATTTGGCATGGGTGTGGGAGGACATTGGAATGTCCACCCATTAAAACATAACATCAACTTTTTGGTCTGCTCCATCTCAATTGCCCATATTTTTTTGCCATGTCGGCTCCACTTCTCTGACCCTACTCATCTAACAGTCAGTGTTAATTACATTTGCATTCTCCGTAGGTGAGTCTTTTAAAAAAAATCTAACGTTAATTTTACAATTTGTTGTTTGTCGTCTCTTTCCTTCTTTGAGAGAGCGAAGGGGAGAGCAACAGAAAGAAAAGAACCATAGTTCTCTCTCCTTGCTAGATTATCTCAGCAACTTATTTTCAAAGTCCCATACAACAATGCCATGTGTTTCGCCTCTCTACTTCTTTCGGCCACCCTGGCATTTATTTTTTCCATCCCCCCACCTCTCTCTCTCTCAGCCCTTCCTAAGAAAAGAAGAAAAACTTGATTTTTCAGGGAATAAAAAAATATACAAAATCATGTTTTAATTAAAGATAATTAACAATGACATAACAAATACTTGCATCTTTTCTCTGACGCTGTTCATGCCTCCATTCATTAAGGTTGGGTTGTTGTAGTGATGTCGGGATTTTATTCTTTGTTTAAATTATTGGAAGGCTATATGCGTTGTGGTGCAGTGGATATCGACTCGGAACAAAAAATCAGGGTGCCGAGTTCGAATTCCAGTTGAATTCCATTGCATTCACTTACACACAAATACCCTGGGAAAGGTATTAATCCGTCTCTTCCCTCCAGTTATGGGTTAAATAATAGGACAGGTTGTGTTATATAGCCTTGGCTGGCAACCAGTCTACCACAGAAAGCAATGGCAACCTACTGAGGGATAATCTTCTGCCAAGTCAGTCATGTCTCTTTCGAGACATGAATATATGCCTATGTATTCATTTTAAAAAGTTGATGTAAATTTTATCTGAATTCAGACCAGAGCAAAGAATGCATTGATTTTTACTGAATCCTATTTTGGTTAGTGTCAAATGGAAATTTAGTTTATTTTTGTTTGTTTGTTATTAAGTGTTCACTGTTGTTGATTAAATATTAAATTTAAGCAGTTTTTCTCTTTTTTATTTATTTTTTTCAGAAAATTCTGAAATGAAAAGACACATACAAATTCACACTAGAGACAAACCATATTCTTGTGAAATATGTGGATCAGCATTTTCAACTAATTCTGATTTGAAATGTCACATTCAGATTCACACTGGAGAGAAAATATATTCTTGTGAAATATGTTGATCAACATTTTCAAAGAATTCTAACTTGAAAAAGCATATGGTCATTCACACTGGAGAGAAACCATATTCTTGTGAAATATGCGGTTCAACATTTTCAGATAATTATACTTAAAAAGGTATGTGCGAATTGATACTGGAGAAAAACTATATTCTTGTGAAATATGTGGATCAGCATTTTCAGATAATTATCACTTGAAAAGGCATTTGCGAATTCACACTGGAGAGAAACCATATTCTTGTGAAATATGTGTATCAGCATTTTCACATCCTTTTTCCTTGAAAACACATGTGAGATTTCACACTGTAGAGAAACCATATTTTTGTAAAATATGTGGCTCAGTTTTTTCAAATAATGAAAAAGCACAATCGAATTCACACTGGAGAGAAACCATATTCTTGTGAAATATGTGGATCAGCATTTTCAAGCAGTTGCAACTTAAATAAGCACAATCGAATTCACACTGGTGAGAAAACATTTTTTATTATGTGAATTAACAAGAAATTTCTAAATAAAAAATTCAAAAATAATTTTATTCATTTTTTTTATTTCTGACATAAATAACATTTTCAACAAGTCACCAAGGAAAAAGTTAATTTAAACAAACTTTTGAATGTATGAGAAAGGATTAAACATTTTTAACAACTCTTTGTTTTTTTTTTGTTTGATTTATTTTTCATATTTGTTTTTTGTGCAGTTTGTCTAACTCTTTGTAAAGTTTATTTTGTTAAGTTTATTTTAACCTCGTAAAGTTAATTTTTAACCCCTCTCCCTATTTCTTTTACGGGAATAGCCTTTTAGGCAACTCTTCGCTTTTCTATTTGTATTATTTTTCCCCATATTTTAAATTCTTTTTTGTAATTAGTATATTGTAATAAGTTTATTTTTCTTCCTTTTGTTTTTGTTAAACCTCTCAAGAGGCTAATCTTTTTTTTTGCCGTTTAAGGCTATTTTTATTTTATATATTATGGCTGCTAAAGGCTAGTTTTCTTTAATTTTCCGTCCGTTTTGTTATTTTAATTTCAATTTGTTGCGAGGTTAATTTGTATAACCCTCCATTTTTTCTACCTCTCCCCATTCACCTATTATTTACGGAAAAAAAATTGCTTCCTTTAATTAAATTTAAAAATGGCCGACTCAAGTCGGTCAGTCAAGAAAAAACTTAACTTCAACCCACCCTGGAAGGGCCCACCTGACAAAAATGAGTAGTCTTTTCCCCCTCTTTCAAGAGAAGACCCAGGAGACGACCGAAACTATGGTGGCCAAAAAAGGCAAAAATAATACGGAAAAAATTTCCAAAGATGCTGAGGCCGGGAAATTGCCCTTGGACTGGAAGTCCCCTCCTCAAGTAAAAATCAACCTGACGGAGTTCTTGGAGAAAGCCAAGAGTTATGCACACCTTGTGACAGAAGGTGGGCTCTTGGAAGATCCCCAAAAATCAAGAAAGATTGAAAAAAGAATTGTGTCAGTCTTTGTTGTAGACAAGCGTTTGTGCAAAATTTGTTGCTCCACTAAAGACACGGTGTTAAACAAACTGCAGTCAATGGGGGTTAAGCCCGTATGTATCATTAAACATGCAGGCTTTTTCATGTGGGTCGTGCTTCTGCCCATGCTGGAAGACTGCCAAAAATAGTCACTAAAGATCTAATCACCAAAGACATCATTATAAGAACAGAGTATCAAGGTATGCGTAGAACCAAAGTAGCAGTATACGAGGTCCCTCCTCATGTCATCGGGGAGCATCTCGCAGCCTATTTTTTTCAATTCGGTGAGATTGTAGAAGCCTCATGTGATGACCCGACCGGGGGATGGTTTTTCGATATCATGATCAACCGTCAAGCCTTCCTGAATTTCCCCAACTGTCTTGACGTTGGGGGCTTGAGCCTACTGGTAATTGTTTCCGGACACAAACCCAAATGCTGGAGGTGCGGAGAGATTGGTCACCTCTCCTCCTCTTGCCCAGAGAAGAAGGCCTCTGGAAGCCAGGTCCCTGAAGACCAAAATACCCCTCTGGCCTCTTCTTTGTCAAAACATCTGCCCTCGTTCCCCGAAAGCCCCTCACCTGCTACAAGTGTAGTTGCGGAGAAGGAAAAGGGGGAATGGCAGGTTGTTGGTAGGACGTCAATCAGTCCCCTGATGCTCCCAGGACTAAAGGCACGCACAGCCCCACTCCCTCTACCAGCAAGAAGGGCGACGCCTCGGCCTGGTCCGCACCGTCAATCGAAGAAGTGAGAAAAGCGTTTGACCCTGGTTATGAGGGCATGAAAAAGATAGAAAAACTTGAACAAGAACTGGCGGAAAACCCTATACGCCCTTCTGTCTCTGCCCCGACCTCCCCGGAAAAAGATATCATCCAAAAAACCGCACTCTACACTGCCTACCCCCAGAAAACCGACCCCTCTTTGTAGGGACCCTAGCCCTTTCCGTATTCCCTCCCAACCAACTACCAGTCCTTCCCCCAAGAAAAATTTACCTCCACCATCAAAACGCCAGAGCAGCCCCACAGCGGAAGATCGGGAAGCTCGCAAAAAGACAACAAAAGCGCCTTACGTGTTGGGGAAAGACATCTGTAGAATTTGTACATCTCAGGAGAAGAGAGCCAGAAATTTTGGCAACAGAATTAATAAATTAAAAATATTACTGGCCATGAAAAAATGTAATGACAAGAACATTGAGAAACCAAAAAATTTCCCGGATGCAAAAAGATTACTGACAGTAGTCAGAACAGGAGCAAAAAAGGTGTGGGTCATGCTGTTGGAGGCAGAAAAAAAATATAAAAATGTCCCCACCTATTGTTACAAAAGAAAATGCAAACTTAGATAAACTTAAAGAATTCTGTGTAGGACGGGTCCCAATTTTGGTTCACCCCTCCCTTTACAGAGCTATTAAACTAACATTTCCTTAGGATGTTGGTGGCCTCTCTCGTGAAGGCACCATTGACAAAGAAATGAGCAAAGGATCTATGGGAGAGGCTGTCGGCATCCTTTTCCAGTCCATGTTCTGTCCAGGACCCCAACCCTGATCACGTATCACAATGGCTCTTTGGTTAGCAAGCTGGAATGCCCGAGGGCTGAGGTCAGAGTCTCGGAGGGTGAGACTCTCTCATGATCTCCAGCGCCTTGGTGTGGATGTTTGTTGTTTACAGGAGACCTGGTTTTTTACTGGCGATTATCTGTCTAGGGATTACGATCTCTATTCAGCGTGTTTTGATGGTCGTTCTAGATGTGTTTCCTGGCTAGTGAGCAAGTCTTTGGGTGCGGTGTGTGTGCTTGTCTTCACGGATTCAGCGGGCAGATTTGTGTACTGGATATTACCATAAAGGAGAAGTCTTTTCAGCTCATTGGGGTTTATGCGCCCAATGACCATGCGGAGCGTCCTGCTTTGTTTCGGCGGCTCGAGTCATTCTTTGGAACATTGAGACGGGTAATTTTAGCCGGGGATTGGAATGCCGTCCTTGACCCTGAGAAAGATCGTATAGGAGAAAGATCAGGTACTAACAACCCGGATGTGAAACCATTTTGGGAATTTATCGATAGGAATGATCTCGTCGATAAATACCAAAATGAACACACCCCCGGGAGGTAGTGTGGACTTGGACTAATAGGGGAAGCTTGGATTCGAAGGACCGAGTCCTAGTTAAGAGAGTCGACGTAGGGCTCTTAGGTTGTCCAAGTTTCCATTCGATAGTTTACACGGATCATAGGCTCACGTAAACTTAGATAAGCCTAAGGTTAAGTTGGCTGGATACTGGAAATTGAAATTGGAAATTGAACGCGTCATTATTTGATAGCCAAGTTTTCCAGAAACAGCTATTACTAACACTAAAGCGGGAATTGTCGGGGGCTGTGGTTGGGAATAAGTGGTGGGATTCACTTAAATCTAAACTTAGGTCGTTTACTGCCGACTATAGCCGTCGGCTCAACTTAGCTAATTTAGCGGCGCAAACGGCAGTAGAGAAAAAGTTGATCGGGCGGTTAAATCCCGTAATAGTGGGGATGTGGCCTTAGCTAGGGCCGAGCTGGCCTCCTTGCTTATCAAGAAGGATCAAGCTCTAGTAGTTAGGGCTAGGTTACAAAGAATGTCTTCTGAGGCAACGAAAATGGCCGCAGAATTGCGTGCAGAGGAAGCTAGGCAAGCAGTCAATCGGTATATTAAGGACATCACATTGCCGGACGGGCGTACCGTGACCACAGACGTGGGTATATGTGGGGCTTTTCGGGATTACTATTTGGCTGACTTTCCCCGCCTCGAGGCGGCTGAGGCAGCTGGGTGCGAGGGGCCCATAACAGAGTCGGAAATCTGGGATGCACTGAAACTGGTTGGCCGGGACAAAACTCCAGAATTTTAAACTGAATTAAAAGAAAAAAAAGGTTTCTTATAATTTTATTTTAGTTTTAATTCTAAGATAAATGATTAACTTTAATTTTTGCAGTTAGCAAAATACTCTGATGTATTTCGAAAATTAAGTTACATTTCAATTAGTAAATAATCTTCACTACATAACCTGCCAGACTGACGGCTACAAGAAATGGAAATACTTAAAAAATAATTTTGAAAGTTTATAAATTATTATAATTAAAAAAATATATAAAAAGTATTCTTTTAAAATTTCTTTCTTAATGGAAAAATTTTTATTACTTCAAAATAATGTCTTTAACTTTTATTATTTAATAAAGCAATTAAAAGATTATCTAATTAAATAATGTCATAGTTTTAATGCATTTTCTATTTTACTTTTTGAAAAAAAAGGCCGAATTATTTTAAAAAATAATACGATTTACATTCCCAAATGAGACCGTTGTTTAATAAAAGCATTTTTATCTACAGAATTTAATTTTTGAAATTTCATGAATTTACGTGGTGAGGTAAGAGATGTAAAAAAAAAACCATTTTTACCAAGATTCTTTTTTAAATAATGATGTTAAAATTTTCGTTCATCTGTAAATAAATCTTAAAAGTTTCATTAAAATTGTTGATTTCTGCACGAATTTCCAATACGTTTTCCATTAAACTAGGCACCTCCTTTCATTTTCGATGCCTAAATTTTAATTTTAAAAATAAATAAGTTATCTTAAAGCTTTAAAATGAGATTTAATTGAAAGCCAAGAGATTAAATTTGATAATTCTAGTAAGCAAAACATACTGGTATATTTTTAACTGAAATTATGTTGATTGAAATCTAAAATTTTACCAATTTTTAAAAATATACTGCCATTTTTTATTGATTGACACATTACATACAGTAGCCAAATTTCTGTTTTGAATAATCTTGCAATAATAAAATATACCGCGCTGGCACATTATTTAAGTCAAATTTTAATATTAAAACTTACCTTTATCTGTTTTCAATCTATACATGCTTACTGCCAGAAATTTACAATAAAAAAACAAAAATTAATTACGGTAGCCCTGTTTTTATGTCAGTCATGGAAGCAATGACAGATGACTGATAAGAGATGTTGACAAGCACGCAATGTATGGCGTTCAATCGTGCTAAAATTCCTTTTTGGGCATTTTTTTTAATGAAATAGTAAAATTAGAAATTTAACAATTTTAGTATTTATATAAATTTTTTTCACATTTCCTTGTTTTGTACAATACATTTTTTTAATCATCAGAAATTAGTTAATGCACCTACGGTCAGAAGTAATTTAAAAACTGAGGAATTGAAAAAAGAAACTACTTAATTTAAATGTTGATGGAATTCCTTGAAAAACAGGCTTTTAAATTTTAGAAACGTAGAGAATAAAATATCGTAAAAAGAATGAAAGTGCGTTCTTCTGTTTTGCTATGTAAGGAGGAACAACCCAGAATGCTTGTTAACTTATAAAATCAATTTAAACCATATGGAACAGCGTACTTTATAAATTTGAACATCTTTGCACGAATTACTTTTTTTTGTAAAAATATACGGTGTGAAAAATTGTTATTAATTTTTTTTGAGAGGCAGTATAATCATCAATTCTTAACTAATAAAAAAAATCATACAGCTCTTTAAAAGTTTTTTTTTTAATATTTTAAAACTTTATGAATTATTATAATGAAAAAAATGAAAACAATTCTTTTAAAATTTTATTAGAAATCGAAAAAATTTTTTTCTTCAGACTATAATGTCCTTGTTTTATTGCATTTTTTTATATTTCCCTTCAGAACAGATTTTCGTCTAGTGAAAGATAATTTTAAATAAAAAAATAGATGATTTATATTTCCCGATGAGTTCTGCGTTTAACTAATTAAAAAAGTAAATCACAGAAAATTAAAATTTATTAAAATTTCATTAATTTACGTAAAGGGGGCAGGGGGTAGCAGAGTTAAAAACATTTTTTTTCATCAATATTTTTAAAAAGTAATCATTCCAAAAATAATTTTATTCATTCGTGAATGAGTACTGAAAGTTTCATTAAAATCCGACAAATATTCGATTTTTGGAAGAATTTCCAAATTAATGTGTTTGTCACCGAAAAAGTGACTTACATAACAAAAAATTACGTAATCAATTGTAAAATAGTAGTAACATTTTCGACCACGCTAACTCCAAATCAAAACAAAATTTTCTGCCAAAATTTCAAACATGTTAAAAGGGATTAAAAAATTGTATAAAATAAAATACTTTGAACTTTCCTCTTCATAATAAACATTTTGATAGAAAAAGTTCGTTTTATTAAGTTTCGAACCTTTTTAAATCATAATATGCTGGATTTTTTGTTATGTAATGGAGGTAAGACCTTCGAAATTCTGGAAAAATTTTAAATTTTGTTGGGTAAATTGGTTTTAAACGCGCAAGACTAAATGATCTATTATGCTTTTCAAACATTTTAATAATACCTCATTTCAGAAGTACAGACAAATACAGTGTTAGAAAATATTAAAACATTTGTTGTTTCCACTTTTTGTCTAAAATGGCGATTAAATGAAGGACGAGAAAACTCGTCAATATTTGAAAAATACCTGAAAAGAAAGATTTATTAAGAGACGGAAATTCAGTTTTCTTTTTCATTCTCATTCGTTTTAGGCTATTTGATAATAAATGATTTCACATACTTTTCTGAATGTCTTTTAGGAAGTCCGTGACGTTTCGTCTAACTTACCTTTTTCAGGGCGAATCTAAAAGATTTTCATGGAAACACAAACAGGATTAAAAGTTGTTCTTGTTGTTCGACTTGATATTTCTTTTTCAACATCAACAATGTCTGGTAATGAATAAAACTTTAGATTTTTAAAGAAATTGCAATTCAAAAAAGATAAATTATCTAAAAATTAATCGGATCTAACTTCTGAATAAAACAAATTGCTGAAAACAGTGCAAATGAAGAATTTGTTCCTTACTCAAAAATAGTCATGAGCATTAAATCTGTTTATTGACAAAAAGTCATAACGGCAAAATTACAGAGAATCTGCATATCTTTCATTTGCATACCAACATAGATTCATTAACATGTAATTCTACACATTCACACACACCAACCTATACAATACAATAAATGTAATTTAGACAATTTTGTTTGAATGAAAAAGACAAGAACAATCTCTCTTGTGTAAAATAGTTACCTTCAATAAATCACTGCTCATTTTCGATACCTCAATTTAAATTTAATTTTTAAAAATAAAAATGTTTTCTTGAAGCTTTAATTTTAGATTTAATTGAAAGCCAAGAGATTAAATTTACTAATTACAATAAGCAAAATACCCTGGTTTAGTTCAAACCGAAATTATATTGATGGAAATCAAAAATTTAACTGCTGAAAAAATTTTTTTTAAATATACCACCGTTATTGATTGATCGACACATTATGTAAACAGTAGCCAAATTTTTGTTTTAAAAATCTTGCAAAAAAAAAATATACCTCCTTGACATGTTATTTAAGTCGATTTTTATAATTGAAACTTACCTTTATCTGATTTCAAACATGTAGTAAGTGCTTACTGCCTGGAAATTTACAATATAAATCTCTCTTTAACGACGGTAGCCCTCTTATCTGCGTTACCTTAGGTGACAAATGATTTATTGACAAGCAGTAGTTGTCAATGACGCTTGGATGGCGACCGAAAGTGACAAAAAATTCATGTAGCTTAAAACGTAACATTTAGAAATTTAAATTGTTTTCTGTTGTTCTTTATTTAAATAGTAAAATTAAAAATTTAACATAATATTTTATAGAATTTTAGTTTAGATTTATAGCCAGACTATGCTTTCTGAATAAATAAAAATATGCTTTCTGAATAAATAAAAATTTAAATTTCTTTTCAAATAATTTAATAAGAATTAAATTAAAATAACCAAACTAAGTTATATTATGTTATTTATTAATATTTTTCTGAAATATTAAATATTTTTATGTTTAAATCTTACATATTTTTCTGAAATTATTTATTAATATACTTTCTGAAAAATTAAAAAAATTTATATTTCTTTTAGAATAATTTTAATTTTATAAAAAAAGAATGAAATAAGAATCAAAGTGTGGTTTGTGTTGTTTTCGATGTCAGGGAAATTCATCCAAACACTTGTTAACTTCTAAAAACAATACGGAAAACTACGGAAACTTGTTATGACCCCTATGGAACACCCTACTTAATAAAACTTACCATATTTACACAAATTTATTTTTTTAATTATTTTAAAAATAAAATTGGTGAACGGTTTTATTAAACTTTTCAATTTTCAACAGGCAATATAATAATAAGTTCATAAGTAAAAAAGAAAATAGACAACGTTTCTATAAAAGGTTTTTAAAATATTTGTAACACTTTTATGAATTATTATAATATTATTATTATCTTATACCGGGTTGATCATCTGGGTGGGAAGATGTGGACAGGGGCAAATAGTTGGCTTTCTTCCCAGGTGGTCAGCTACCTGGATAGAATGTTAATCAGAGAAGCCAACATAGATCTTTTAGATTGTCCCATGTTCCACTGGTGAGGCTACTCGGACTACAAACTTGTTTGTGCCCGGGTAGAGTTAGAAAATAGGTCTAGAATGGCTGGTTACTGGATGTTCAATGTGTCCTTAATGGAAAGGCAGGACATTTGGCAGCAGCTAATTAATGTAGGGCAGCGGGCATTAATTGGGGGAGTCATTGGGAATAAGTTAGGGGAGAGTCTTAAGGATAGGATTAGGTTTTTCACCACCAAATATAGCCAACGGCTCAAACTAGGCTAAGAAGGTGAAGAAAGTTAAAAGCTAATTTGGTCGACCAATGACACGTGCGAGACGTCTCAGAACCATTTCAAGAAACAGTTTACCAAGGAGGCTGGTTTCTGTGTCGAGGGGTATCTGAGCTATTTGGGTGACTTACCCCAGCTTCCGCCGCCTGCAACCTGCATCTGTTTCACACCATAAAAGTGGGTGTAAAAGATGATGAAGAAGCCACACTGATCAATTTGGATCAGTCCAAGACATTTGATATGATTGACAATTGCTACCAGGCTGCTGTCCTGCAGGCCGCCGGATTAGCACCTGAATTCTGCTGCTGGATTAGCCTCCGGTATCGCTTCCCCACGGCTGTGGTACAGGTGAATGGGAAGCTGTGGTGCGCTTTTGTCACGGTCGATTTGAATTCGAGTGTGCTTATTTAAATTGTAACTGGTAGAAAATGCTAATCCACATATTTAAAAAGAGTCTGACTTCTCTCCAGTGTAAAATAGCATACACTTTTTCAACTAAGATTTACCTGGAAAAGCTGATACACATATTTCACAGGAATATGGTTTCTCTCCAGTCTGAATTCGACTGTGCTTTTTCAAATCAGAATTAGTTGTAAATGCTGATCGACATATTTCACAAGAATATTGTTTCTCTCCAGTGTGAATTCGATTGTGCCTTTTCAAATGAGAATTACGTGAAAATGCTGATCCACATATTTCACAAGAATATGGTTTCTCTCCAGTGTGAATTCGATTGTGCATTTTCAGAGCAGAATTAGTTGAAAATGCTGATCCACATATTTCACAAGAATATGGCTTCTCTCCAGTGTGAATTCGATTGTGCGTTTTCAAATCAGAATTAGTTGAAAATGCTGATCCACATATTTCACAAGAATATGGTTTCTCTCCAGTGTGAATTCGATTGTGCTTTTTCAAATCAGAATTAGTTGAAAATGCTGATCCACATATTTCACAAAAATATGGTTTTTCTCTAGTGTGAATTCGATTGTGGTTTTTCAAATTAGAAGTAGTTGAAAATGCTGATCCACATATTTCACAAGTATATGGTTTCTCTCCAGTGTGAATCCGAATGTGACATTTCAAAATAGAATTAACTGAAAATGCTGATCCACATATTTGACACGAATATGGTTTCTCTCCAGTGTGAATTCGACCGTGCTGTTTCAAACTAAAATTACTTGAAAATGCTGATCCACATATTTCACAAGAATATGGTTTCTCTCCAGTGTGAATTCGATTGTGCCTTTTCAAATTAAAATTACTTGAAAATGCTGATCCACATATTTCACAGGTATATGGTTTCTCTCCAGTGTGAATCCGAATGTGACATTTCAAAGCAGAATTATTTGAAAATGCTGATTCACATATTTCACAAGAATATGGTTTCTCTCCAGTGTGAATTTGCATGTGTCTTTTCATTTCAGAAGTATCTGAAAAAAAAATAAATAAGGGAAAAACTCCTTAAATTTAATATTTAATCAGCAACAGTTATTAACTTCTATTAACAAACAAAACAAAAAGAAACTAAATTTTTATCTGATGCTTACCAAAATATGATGCAGTAAAAATCCTTGCCTTTTTTTTCTGGTCTGAAATCAGAAAAAGTTTACATCATCTTTCTTGAATGAATACATAGGCATATGTTCATTTAAAATATCCATATTATGTAGATGTATTGACAAAAGGTTATGGTATACAAAGGACAGTATTGGTGATCATCAACAAAATGGCATAAGATTTAGATGTACAGAGGAAAGGATTTAATGAAAGAAAGAAAGTCATTTTTTTTAATAATTATTTCACTCCAAAAAAAAAAAACAGTACTGCCACTGATGTGCAGGGGATTAAAGTGAAGAGAGAGAAGAAAGAAAAAAATGATCAAATGAAGGTACAGGAGTGTGGAAGAAGGGATAAGAGAAAGATGAGAGTCAAGGAGATAGAAGATAATTATTTCACCCCAAACAAGTTATAAACTCTACTGGTGTGCAGGGGGCAACAGTGAGAGAATAGAAAAGATACAACAGATGTCAAAGAAAACATAAGAGATGGATGGGAATCACGTAGATAATGCATTTCAACAATCAGAGATTGTTTTCATCAGGAAAGCATGCATGCAAATGGAAGCGAGTTCCACAAATGAGAAGAGCAAGAAAAGAAACCGTTAGAGCAGAAGAGACAGTTACATTTAATTAATTCAATGCTAAAAAAGTTTACCTTAATGTCAATCTAGTAGCAACAATAAAAACATGAGTTTGAGGTAACAAAGATAAAAAAGCTCATTAGAGCAGTTGTCGGAAAAATACTTGTAGAAAAGACAAAGGGAAGCCACATCACATCAGTGAGACAGATATACTGAGAAAATAATTTTGTAAAAAAAATTGTTTGCAATCATCAACAAAGTACCAAAAGATTTAGATGTACTGAGAAAAGGATTAAAAAAAGAAAGAAAGTGTAGGTGACCATCAAAAAATTCCTTAAAATTTAGATGTACTGAAAAATCTATTTAAAAATGAAAGTGTTGGTGATCATCAAAACATTTTCTATAAGATTTAGAAAGTCTTGATGAAAATATTCCTTTTACCTCTGGTGCACCTCCTACATTTTTTAATTTCATGCAAAGTTGAGACATACAAATTTATATCTTAATTGCGTGAGTTGAAATAAAACCTTTTCCATTGAAATTATATTTTTTGTGTTTTTTTACAATCTTAATTAAATTTTTCTTCTTTTACACATCTGTTTAGGCAGTAAATGTTGAAGATTGGAATTAATTCCTCATTACTGTTCTCGTCACCATTGTATTGTGTTTTTAATGAATCACAATCTCAGATGAAATAGATAAGTTTATTTACACAATGGCCATTCCTGATCTAAAAACCCACTTAGAAAACAAAACTAATCCAGAGATATCACACCCATTTTCCAGGGTGATAATTCTATTTGAATAATGATTTACCATTCTTAATAGACACAACAAATGTCACAATATTCTATTGCAATCACAAGAGACTTTTCATTTTTTATAATTATTCATGAAGTTTATTGATAAACTTTTAAATAAAAATAAGAAATTATGATACCTAAGTTCAAAAGTGAATTTTTAAAAATAAAAAAATGCGTTCTTTTGGCGTATTTATTTTAGGTTTAATTGAAAGCTAAAGGATAAAGTTTAACATTTCAAAAAACGAAACCTACTCAAAGTATTTCAAATAGAAAATATATTGACTGGAATCGCAACTTTTTGAGAGTTTTCAAAAGCAACCCATTTTTGTCCATGTTTAACAGATGGACATGTTTGTAAACAAAAGTTAATTATTCATTTTAAAATCTTGCAAAAGTAAAATACACATGTGATTTTTGGAAAATTGAAAGTTAAATTAATCTGATCTGAAATAAATATTATTTGTTTCTAGCATGAAATTTAGAATTAAAGTATTCTTTAATCATGGCCCTCTTATTTTTCTGATCTGTGAAGTGAGTGATGAAATTTATTCTTCTGAATATAATATCCTTAACATATATCATTTAAATGCTTAAGGTTTTCTTGGAAGAATTGGTTTCATAAGTTAAATGCTGGAATCATTTGGGCATGTAAATCATCTAGTATTTTTTTTCAAACATTTTGTCCTTATTTCCAAAAATGTACCTTGAATAGTAAGATAAAAAATTGAGTAGAACTATGATATTTAATTAGATAAGCTTTTACTTGCTTCAACAAATAATACTAACTACAAATATTGTAGTCCAAAAAAAATGTTTTTGGATAATAAAGAAATTTAAAAAAAATTTACTTTTCTTAATTATTAAGATGCAAATACTATTAAAAACTATTTAAAGACCTGTAGACATTAGGTTGTCCAATTATAAATGAAGATTATATTTACAATATTTACATTATTTGGATTATTGTCCTCGTCTTTGATGCCACTTGTACAATGTCTTGGCCGTTGTGGGCTTCGGCCTTCTTCAGTGCTAGGAATTTCAAACCAAACCCTTTATTACAATGCCTGGGGTATATGAACTCCATTTCTTGTGTGAAGCCTCATCCACCTGTGAAGGCAGTTGCCTACATCAGGTGTGTGCTTCTGAAGGGTCCATGCTGAATAAGGGTCTCAACTTCACAAGAACCATCAGGCAGATACCATACTTAGACATCCCTGAGGCTCAGGCGGATGAACTAAGATGAAACGTGAGACAGACACTGGAGAAAGCCAAGCCATCCAAACCATACATCACGAAAGAGGAGGGGCTGGCAATCTGGACTCAACAGAGGAATGAGAACATCATCATACTACCAGCTGATAAAGGCAATGCAACTGTATTGACCCATGGATAGGAAAGTCACCATCATATGTTCGAAACTCCACTCATTTCGTGGAACTTATCAAAGATGCTCCCATCCAGTACAACCAGATGGTGAGCCTGGATGTGCTAAGTCTGATCACCAAGGTACCAACACTGGAAGCACTATTGGTAGTCAGAGACAGGCTGGTCACTGACTCATCTTTAAGAGAACGAATCAGTGTATCACTAGACAACCTGATGGAGATGCTGACTTTCTGACTTTCAAACAACACATTTGGACTGAGATCAGACATATATCGGCAGGATGAAAGCTTAGAAATGGGCTCACCATTATCACCATCACTGGCTAACATATACATGGAATACTTTGAAGAGATGGCATTAGAATCCACAGTTATGAAGCCAACTCTATGGTTGAGATATGTTCATGACATCTTCATACTCTGTCCACACCAGGAGGAGGTCCAGGCACTACTCAACCATGCGAACTCAATAAGACCATCCATACCATGGAAAAAAGTTTGATAACAAACTCGCATTCCTGGATGTGCTAATAACTCGAACAGAGGTGGGGTTCAAGACATCCGTAGAGGGCAAGCCAACATTCACTGCACAATACCTCAACTTCAACTCTCACCACCTATACAATGTAAACAAAGAGATCATCTGCTACCTTCAACATCGAGGAAGTCATAAGCGGCGAACTCGAGTCATACGAACAGGAAATTGTGAAGGAGTTATAGGAGAAAATACAAATGATCAGTGGTCTATACAGCATCAAGATGATCTTCAGAAATGGTTCTACACTTCGCAGGTACCTCTTCCGAGTAAGATCCCAACAAAGGAGGACATGACTAAAAGCTGTGTGCACGCCATTCCATGTAGTTGTGGAAAAAAATATAAAGGAGAGACAGACCGCTCCCTTAAGTTAAGGCTACAAAAACATTGCAAGGCCTTAACACGAAAGGAGATAGAAAAATCAGGCATAGCTCACCACATATGGATGTAGAAAGAGGATTATGCCCCCCAATGGGATCAAGCTGAAATTACAGATAGAGAACACCACTGGAAACTATGTAAACTTAAAGAATCAGCACATATGCTAGGCTTTAAAAATCTCCTAAGCCGACCAAGCAGAGAGTTGAATACAATATGGGAACCAGTAATACAGAGTGCCAGAGAAAATCGTTAGGGTCTATAATTGCAATATGAGCTCTGGCCAAAAAAATACTAGAGAAAAACATTAACATCAAAAATTGCAATATGAACTCTGGTAAAACAGGGTTACTGGACATTAAGTTTATAAGTCCTAGAAATTCAGTTGTCCTTAAAAACACATGGTCCGATAGATATAGACATTGATTAGTTCCTGACTTGACTCTTAGAGTTCTCAGTTCAATACCATACTACAGCAGGGTTTTAGGGAGATAACTCATCACTTCTAATCAAGGCTTTACACAATGAATGGAGTTCAAATATCCCAGTGATTATGATAAAGGATTTGATTCGAAACTCCTAGCAACTGAAGAAGGCCAGAGCGTACAATGGCCAAAAGGTCATACAAATGGCAACAAAGATGAGGACAATAGTCTGAATATTGTAAATACTACCTCATCTCAGAAATACAGACAAATAATGAAGACTATATTTACTAATTGAAAATTGAAAAATTTAATAGAAACCGTCGAGCTATCATATTTTTAATACAATTTTTAATTTGACTTTTTTGTATGGGAATTTCTGTGTGTACATTAAAAGCTTATGTGTTTCACAGTTTCTTCCCCTTGAAGGCAAAAAAAGTGGTCAGTCTTATCAATTCTGGTCACCATACACTTATTTCACACCTGTCAAACTGTCATCACAAATTAAAAGCTTTTCAATTTTTAATTAGTAAATGTAATTTTCACTTAAGTTAAAAAACTAACAGCAACAAATCTTTGAAGTATTTTTTAAATATTCTTGAATCTTTATGAATTATTACAATTAAAAAAAGGAGAAATCACTTCTTTTAAAATTTTATTATAATTGAAAAAATTACATTTTTCAGACTATAATGTCTTTATACAAAAAAATATGTATAATATACATATTCTTTATTAAAACATTTCAAAGTTCATCAAATTAAACAATGTCATACATTTATTGCATTTTTTAGTTTACTATTCAAAGCAGATTTTTAAAAATAAGGGCAAAATTAGGTACCACTACTCATTTTCAGTATCTAAATTTTAAACTGAATTTAAAAGAAAAAAAAAGGGTTCTTATAATTTTATTTTAGTTTTAATTCTAAGATAAATGATTAACTTTAATTTTTCCAGTAAGCAAAATACTCTGATGTATTTCGAAAATTAAGTTACATTGATTGGAATATAAAATTCTAAGATTTTTAATTTGTAAATTTTTCAGCCATTTTTGAGTGATTGACAAATTTATAAAGAAAAGTTAATTTTAGGCTTAAAAATTCTTGCAAAAATGAAATATACATCAGTGACACATTATTTTTAGAAAATTAGCAAATTTCATATTAAATTCATCTAATTTACACAAGTATCACTTATTTATAGTATTAAATTTAGAACAAAACTACTTTTACACACAAAGTTGACTTTTCTAGCCTATCCACCATAACTTAAACGTGTTGACAGATCAAGATAAGGTAAGCATATGTTGATCACAAGTGCCATAATTGTACAATTTTTTTCCCCGTAAATGGGAATAACCCTGAAATACATGACCTTTTGATTCACGCCTAAAAATTACCATACAAAAAAAAACTTCAAATACACAAAAAAAAAATTGAAAATTATTTTAAAAATACGATAGCCAAATCATTTGCATAAAGCTTTTCAATTTTCAATTAGTAAATAGTCTTCACTATGTAACCTGCCAGACTGATGGCTAAAAGAAATGGAAATATTTTTAAAATAATTTTGAAAGTTTATAAATTATTATAATTACAAAAAAAAAACAGAATTCTTTTAAAATTTCTTTCTTAATGCAAAAATTTTAATTACTTTAAAATGTCGTTAACTAATATAATTTATTAAAGCAATTAATAGATTATCTAATTAAATAATGTCATAGTTTTAATGCACTTTCTATTTTACTTTTTGGAAAAAAGGCCGAATTAGTTTTTAAAAAAATAATACATTATTTACATTCCCCAATGAGACCTTAGTTTAATAAAAGCATTTTTCCTTTTGTCTACAGAATTTAATTTTTGAAATTTCATGAATTTACATGGAGGTGAGGTAAGAGATATAAAAAAAAAACATTTTAACCAAGATTCTTTTTAAAGAATGATGTTAAAATTTTCATTCATCTGTAAATAAGTCTTGAAAGTTTCATTAAAATTCTTGATTTCTGCACGAATTTCCAATTAAAGTGTTTGTCACTGGAAATAATTGTGTCATCATGTAATAATATGTATTCCATTAAACTCCAGTTATGATATTGCTCCCCGTTAACGAAAATAAAAACAAGATATTTACCAAAATTTTGTACGTGTTAAAAAAAGATTAAGAAAGTAATAAAAAAATAATTTGATCCTTCTTCTTAATAATTATGTCAACATTTTGATGTAAAAAGTTAGTTTTATTAAGTTTGGGACATTTCTTCCTCATATAACATCCTGTTTTTTCAGCGATTTTTAGTGGAGGTACCTTCACTACGAGCAAATACCCTTGGGAAAGGTATTAATCCGTCTCTTCTCTCCAGCTATGGGTCAAATAACAGGACAGAGTGGGTTCTATAGCCCTGGTTGGCAACCAGTCTACTGCAGAAAGCAATGGCAACCTACTGCGGGATAATCTTCTGCCCAGTCAGTGATGTCTCTTTCGAGACATGATCGCCCAAGCGTGTATCACGTATGGCACTTAAGTGACTGACCTTCACTACAGATCGCTAAAAAAACAGCATCGTGTGAATAAAAAAAAAGAATAATAATAGGTCCTCAAACTTAAGAACGCGCTTTTTCCATCAAACAATATGTTCGTTTGGTATTAAGAAAAAAAATCAAAGTATTTTTTAATTATTTTTCAAAATTTTTTCATCTTTCCTAAACACGTTCGAAATTCTGGTAAAAAAATTAAAATTTTGTTGGGTAAATTGGTTTTAAACGCAAGACTCATTGGGGAAAGTAAATGATCAATATTTTTCAAACATTTTGATAGTACCTCATTTAAGAAGCACAGACAAATACAGTGTTAGAAAATATTAAAACATTTGTTGTTTTCACTTTTCGTCTAAAATGGCGATTCAATAAAGGACGAGATAACTCGTCAATGTTTGAAAAATGCCTGAAAAGAAAGATTTATTTAGAGACGGAAATTCAGTTTTCTTTTTCATTCTCATTCGTTTTAGGCTATTTTATCTTTCAAATAAAAGCGAAATGTAAGCGAATTTCTTTCATAGAAGAAGACATTTAAAAAATTATTTCAAATGCTTTTGTTTTTCGTCTTTTTAGGAAATCCGTGACGTTTCGTCTGACTTACCTTTTTCAGGGCGAATCTAAAAGCTTTTCATAGAAAAACAAACAGGATTAAATTGCTCTTGTTGTTCGACTTGATATTTCTTTTTCAACATCAACAATATCTGGTAATCAATAAAACTTTAGATTTTTAAATTGCAATTAAAAAAAGATGAATTATTTGAAAATAGATCGGATCTAACTTCTGACTAAAACGAATTGCTGAAAACGGTGTAAATGAAGAATTTGTTCCTTGCTCAAAAATAGTCGTGGGCATAAATTTTTTTTATTGACAAAATGTCATAACAGCAAAATTACAGAGAAAAAACTGTTGTTGAATCTGCATTTTATGTTTTTCATTTGGTGGGGACAAAGACCAGTATGTCTCTGCCTCCCCAGCCTTCGATTTTGATGGCTACACCAACGGTGACTCATTCACCGTCGGTTTGGATTAAATGAACCACAAAGAGAGACTGTAATTATTTCCTGCAGATGCAGGAAAAGTACAAGTCCTTCTACAGTGAAAAAATGAACTTATTGTTATCCCAGAAGTGTGAAATTTAAGCGCAGCGAAGACAATTTCTCGGTTGACGTCGGACCCGAAAACCCGGATGTTTGTGGGCGCCAGCAGGATAAGTATGGAAGAAACTCTTAAAAGCCTGGGTATTTGCCCGAAAGTTCTTGCAAGGAGGTCCTGAGCCATGTGGGACACCCTTCTTGGCTCAGAGGAAGATGCAGGCGAAGGGAGTGCACCTGCAAACCGAATACATGGGCACAAGGCGCACTCATATCGTCATCTATGGTGTGCCTCTGGAGATTTCTAATGACCATGTGGGAGACTTTTTCACCCACTTCTGGGCTGTAGATGAGGTAAACCATGCGGTCAGCAAAGTTAGAGGGCAGACAGAGGACATCAGCGCCTACGTCGTGGATCAGCCGAACACACAGAGTGCTTGACACCCTATTATGGAGAGGGAGGAAAGTGTTTTTTACTGTGGAGGGTCGTAGACCACATTGTTGTTACTGCGGAGTGGCTTGTCACTTAGTCAAAATGTGACCTCCAGGAAACAAGAAAAACAACAGGAAATGAGGGCATCGCAAGCAAAACCTGCAACACCAATATCACCACCGGTAGCCAAGTCACCGGGAACACAGGAGGGGAACATCACCCCAAAAGGACTGAGACTATGAAGGGGGAGTCAGTCTGCCCCCCCCCCCTTTACACATATTTTGTTTTCTCTCCCTACGCCCCTCTCCAGAAACACCCCCTGAAGCACCCTCTTCCCAGATATCCACCTCCTAACAAGAAACTCCCACCCCGATTCTAAGCAATCAGTCTCTAAGAGGAAAAAGAAAAAGAAAACGCCTATTACAAGTTAAAGTTCTGTAAGATCGACAGACTGGCCGTAGAGTGGGAACTTTCCTCGCAGAGGAAGGTCCTCCTAAGGACGGTTTTTTTCAAATTGACCTCAGTCGATTTCTTGTTGCCTGAGGACCCGGCAAACTTCCTTGGTGTCCCCGGGGTTCTCTCACAGGAGTTTTCTTAAAGGTCTGGGACATGATAAAGGGGGCAATGGCAGCATTTCCCAATATTACAATGGCCCAGATTGGGACGCAACATTTAAATAAGTTGTCAAAGTTTTGTGCTGAGAGGGTCCCTGTAATCCTCCACCCCTCTTTAGATAGGGCAATTAAGCTTACCTTCCCTACGGACGTCGGCGGGATTGTTCAGGATGAACGGATAACGTCCGATATTGGACCCGCCGTCAAGGTCCTTAATGCCATAGATAGACTAAAGCTTTTTCTCTTTGCAGGCCTAAACGTTGTCAATTAAGATAACCAGCGTGAATGCAAACGGCCTGAGGGATCGGGGTAAGGCTGCCCACCTGTTTCATAACCGCTTGTCCTTCGGCATGGATGTGGCCACGATCCAAAAGACTCATTTGTTTGCAACGTCGATGCTTGTGTGCTGTCTAACGACTTTGTCGTTTGTCGTTCAGCATATGGGGAACGATCGGCCTGAGGGATTTCTTTGCTGGTCAACGTACACTTGACGCGAAGGTAGACTTTGCTCCTGATGGTTTATGCGCCCAATGATCAGGAGGAGAAGATCTAGTTTTTTTAGTAGTTGGGGCGCTTCCTGGTGGATTCAACCAGACTAGTCTTAGTGGGGGGACTGGAATGCCATACTAGACCCCAAGTGGTATAGAGGGTGGGGAGCTAGCTAGAAGCCATGACATCGCAGCTTTGTTGATCTGATCGATGAATTCGGTCTCATCGATAGATAACGGGTTGATCATCTGGGTGGGAAGATGTGGACATGGGCGAATAGTTGGCCTTCTAACCAGGTGGTCAGCTACTTGGAAAGAATGTTAATTAGAGAAGCCGACATAGATCTTTTAGACTGTCCCACATTCCACTGGTGAGGCTACTCAGACTACAAAGTTGTTTGTGCCCGAGTAGAGTTAGAAAATAGGCCTAGAATGGCTGGTTACTGGAAGTTAAACGTGTCCTTAATGGAAAGGCAGGACATTTAGCAGAAGCTAATTAATGTAGGGCAGCAGGCGTTAACTGGGGGAGTCATTGGGAATAAGTTAGGGGAGAGTCTTAAGGATAGGATTTGGTCTTTCACCACCGAATATAGCCAACGGCTCAAACTAGATAAGGCTAAGAAGGTGAAGAAACTTAAAAGCTAATTTATTCTAGGAAGAGGATGGTGGGGGCCCAGTAGAGATAGCCTTAACTAAGGAGGCCCTGGAGCGTTCGAATAGCGAGTGTTACATGGGTCAGGTAATTAGACATAAGCAAGATATGTTCTGAAGCTGTGAACATGGGTGCAGAATTGCGCAAGAAAGAGATTCGGCGAGGTGTCGATGATAAATTCGAGAGGTATGTGACCAGGAGGGGCATACACTTTGGTCGACCAATGACACGTGCGAGACGTCTCGGCGGCATTTCAAGAGCCAGTTTACCAAGGAGGCTGGTTTCTGTGTCAAGGGGTATCTGAGCTATTTGGCTGACTTCCCCAGCATCCGCTGCCTGCAACCTGCATCTGATTCGCACCATACAAGTAGGTGTAAAACACGACGAACAAGCCACACTGATCAATTTGGATCAGTCCAAGACATTTGATAGGGTTGACCATCGCTACCAGGCTGCTGTCCTGCAGGCTGTCGGATTATCACCTGGACTCTGCTGCTGGATTAGCCTCCAGTATCGCTTCCCCACGGCTTTGGTAGAGGTGAATGGGAAGCTGTCGTGCGCTTTTTGCACTGTTACGGTCAGTTTGACAGGGTTGTTTATTCTCGCCCGTAGTTTACGCTTCGGCCTTGGAGCCCCTCCTTCGCCGGCTAAGAAACTGGGTGAGCAATCCGGCCTTACGTGGAATCGCATACCAAGCCAGGGTTTCTACATACGCTGATGACATTACTACTTTTGTGTCATCCCAGGATGACATTAAGGAGGTGCTGAAGGCGCTTGAATGGTACGAACAGGTCACATGCGCCAAGATTAACTCTGACAAGTCTTCCGGTTTGCAGTTAGGTGCTTCGAAAGGAGGTATCCTCTCGGTGTTTTTCAGTTATATGAACGGCCCTGTCTGCTTTCTTGGAGTGTGTTTTGGGACTAAACTTCAGCTGGAGAAAAATTGGTCTAAAGTACAGGCAAAGGTCGATTTGTCGGCTGAGATTTGGCATCGAAGGAATTTGTCCTTGAAGGGTTTGACTGAGGCGTGGGCCGTATACGTCTTTCCTATTATCCTTCACCGGTTGTCTGTATTTTCACTTTGTAAACGGTGTGCGAAGGCAATCAAGTGTTTGCTATACACATGTGATTTTTGGAAAATTAGAAAATTTAAAGTTAAATTAATCTGATCTGAAATAAATGTTATTGGTTTCTAGTATGAAATTTTGAATCAAAGTATTATTTACTCATGGCCATCTTATCTTTCTGGCCTGTGAAGTGAGTGATGACAGCCAGATGTGGTAACAAGTCAAGTATGGTTGACCAGAATTGATATAAACTCATGAAATCTAACATTTAATAAGAGGAACAACCCTTGAAAAAGAATCTGATAATGTAAAAAAAATGGATAACAAAAAACTTATAAATTGTTTTAAAAATATTAGTGTAAATTGACTTCTATTAAACTTTTCAATTTTCAATTAGTGTCGTTACTTATGAATTATATTGACTGGAAAAAATTTACAATATGTTTAAAACTTTACAAGTCATTATAATTAACAAAGAAAAAAATGAAAACAATTCTTGTAGAAATTCATTATTCACCAAAATTTATCATTTAAATGCTGAAGGTTTTGTTGGAAGAATTGGTTTGATAAGTTAAATGCTTGACTCATTCGGGAATGTAAATCATCTATTATTTTTGTCAAACATTTTTGAATAGCAAGATAAAAAATTGAGTAGAACTATGATATTATTTAATTAGATAAGATTTTACTTGCTTCAAAAAATATTCACTAAAAACATTATAGTCTGAAGAAAAAATATTTTTTGGATAATAAAAAGCTTTTAAAAGAATTGTTTTCTTTTTTTTAATTATAATAAATTATTAAGTTGCAAACACTATTTTAAAATTATTTAAAAGACTTGTAGACATTGGGTTGTCAAATTATAAATAAAGACTATATTTACAGAACTTAAATTATTCGGATTATTGTTCTCATCTTTGTTGCCACTTGTACGATGTTTCGGCCGTTGTACGCTTCGGCCTTCTTCAGTGCTAGGAATTTCAAATCGAACCCTTCAATACAATCCTGGGGTATATGAGCTCCATTCCTTGTGTGAAGCCTCATCCACCGTGAAGGCAGTTGAGACATAAATCGACAGGACGAAGCCTTAGCAATGGGCTCACCATTATCACCATCACCGGCTAACACATACATGGAATATTTTGAAGAGATGGCACGAGAATTCACAGTGATAAAGCCAACTTTATGGTTGAGATACGTTGATAAAACCTTCATACTATGGCCACACCAGGAGGAGGTCCAGGCACTACTCAACCATGTGAACTCAATAAGACCATCCATACAGTTCACTATAGAAAAAAAGTTTGATAACAAACTCGCATTCCTGGATGTGCTAATAACTCAAACAGAGGTGGGGTTCAAGACATCCATATATGGCAAGCCAACATTCACTGCACAATAACTCAACTTCAACTCTCACCAAATATACAATATAAAGAAAGGGATCGCCCGCGACCTTCAACATCAAGTTAAAGTCATAAGCAGCGATATAGACTCATACAAACAGGAAATGGTTAGTATATGCAGTACCCTACAACGAAACAATTATACAGGGTACATGACAACAACTCCACCATACATGGAAGGGAAAGTGCATGAGGATAACAACCCCCAGAAAACAGCGTCAGTCTATCTACCCTAAGTGAAAAGTTATCGGAGAAAATACAAAGAATCAGTGGTCTGTTCAACATGAAGACGATCTTCAGAAATGGGTCTACACTTCGCAGGTACCTCTCCCGAATAAGAACGTAGATAACCACATATGGATGTAGAAAGGGGATCATGCCCAGCCAATAGGATGAAGTTGAAATAACAGATAGAGAACGCTACTGGAGACTATGTAAACTTAAGGAATCAGCACATATGCTAGGTTTTAAAAATCTCTTAAGACGACCGAGCATAGAGATGAACACAATATGGGAACCAGTAATACGGTGTGCCAGAGAAAATCATTAGTGTCTAAAATTGCAATATGAGCTCTAGAAAAAATTCTAGAGAAAAACATTAACATCAAAAATTGCAATATGAACTCTGGTAAAACAGGGTTACTGGACATTAAGTTTATAAGTCCTAGAAATTCAGTTGTCCTTCAGGACACATGGTCCAGTAGATATAGACGTTGGTTAGTTCCTGAATAGACTCTAGAATAGAGTTCTGAGTTCAATATCAGGCGAAACCTGTGGTGAAGTAGTAACTTGCACGGTTTGAGGGAGATAACTCATTACTTCTAATCGAGGCTTGACACAAGGAATGGAGTTCATATATCCCAGTTATTGTAATAAAGGGTTCGGTTGGAAACTCCTAGCAACTGAAGAAGGCCGGAGTGTACAATGGCCATAAGGTCATACAAATGGCAACAAAGATGAGGATAGTAGTCTGAATAATGTAAATACTACCTCATCTCAGAAATACAGACAAATAATGAAGACTATATTTACTAATTGAAAATTGAAAAATTAATTATAAACAATCAGGCTATCATATTTTTAATACAACTTTTGATTTGGTGTTTTTATTTGTATGGTAATTTCTGTGTGTACATTAGAATAGAAACTTCCACTGTATCACTAAAAAATCTCAACAAGAACAAACTTTCCATTAAAATCGATATATTATTATTAAGAGAAAAGATGAAAGTAATTTTTAATTATTTTTTAATATTTTTTAATCACTTCTAACATTTGTGAAATTTTGGCAGAAAAAAGTTTGTTTTGGTTTTCGTTAGCGGGTAACCAAAATGTTACGACTGTTTACTATGGAAAACATAATGATTACATCACCCACTTTTTTTTCCGTTGACAAACACATTAATTTGGAAACCCTCGCAAAAATAAAATAAATTATCGGAGTTTCATGAAACTTTCAATACTCATTCACAAATGAACGAAATACATTTTGAAAATCTTGGTAAAATATTTTTTTTATTTCTCACACTCCCTCCACGCAAATCCAAGAAATTTTAATAAAGTTCATCGTGTTGCAGTCTATAATTTTGTTAGTTAATGCAGGACTCATTGGGGAATATAAATCATCTTTATTTTTCAATTTTGCCCCTGTATCTGAAATCTGCTTCGAAGAGTAAAATAAAAAATACAAGAAAACTTTGATATTATTTAATTTGATAAGCTGTTAATTTCTTGGATAAATAATAAAAATTAAGAACACTGAAATTCAACTAAACCAACCATTCGAGTGGTTCAACTATTTATTTTGTATAAATATACAAAACTGTGGCACATGACCGAAAAGGGGAGGGGGCGGTCTTCAGTTAACTATTCTATACCAAGCTAAACACTATCACGACCCATTCACTCATTACAATTTGTTCAATCACCAAAAGAACGCATCCATCATCTCCCAAACCTTCATACACCATAATACCACATATTTACGAGAGGCACCTAAAAAGTGGAGGAAAAACCCATGACAATAAAAATGTGTTTATATACAATATAATGCGTAATTTAAAAGATTTAATGAATAATGAAATGATGGGAGGGGGGAATGAACCCACAAAACAATCCTGAAAATACAACAATTTTGAACTAAAATGATAAACTATGTTAGTAAGACGCGTCCAGCCCAGAAAAAAGAGTAGCCTCTGTATTCCGCCAACTGAACTGAAATTCCAACCGTTTATCTATGTATCAAATTTCTAAAACGGCTTGGCAGGAAAATTCCAATTAACTTTGTTGTTGATTGGTCTCTGACAACCAATCAGCTATTGTTAACGGAAACGAATTAACTCCCTTTGCGCGACCAAAATCTACGTAAGGAAAAATCACAGTAGACACCATTTTTCACAAAAAGTCGAGATGGCGTCCTGCTAGCAAGCATTTACTCGTTCGGGCCAACGTGAGACATAAAATAGGTGAACAAGCAAAGATTTTCATTCAAAATATTTCCCAAATCTACTGGACATTGTTATTAGGTATTCATTTCTACCCACTTTTCATTTATTTTATTTATTTCAGTTTTCACGTTGAAGAATTGTAAACTGCGAATGCGTTGCGACCACGTGTGAAATAAAATTACATTTCTTCACCAGTTTTGCTCTCTAGTTCCTCATTTTGGCCCAGTGCTGCCGTTACAACTATTGTTCTAGGTACCTCCAATTAATCGCTAAAAAAAAAAAAAAAACATGAAACAGCATTAATAAAAAAAAGTTCATAAACTTAAAACAAACTTTTTCCATCAAAATATTTAGAGGAAAGATCAAACCAATTTTTAATTATTTTAAAATTTATTTTAATCCCTGATTACATTTTCGAAATTTTGTTAGAAAATTTTGTTTTTATTTGAGTTAGCGGCTAAAAAAAAAGTTTACGAGTGTTTTTTACAATGGGTAACGTAAATGACACAACCCACTTTTTCCCCGGTGACAAACACATTAATTTGAAAATTCTCGCAAAAATCAAATAGTTACATTTGAATTAAACTTTCAGTACTCATTCACAAATGAATGAAATTATTTCTGAAATTATTTTTTAAATATTTTGGTGGAAATATTTTTTTAAACTCTGTTACCCCCCCCCCCCCACACACACACACCTTTACGTAAATCCATGAAATAAATTCTAAGTAGCCTTTAAAAAAAATTTTTATTAGTTAAATGCAGGACTCATTGGGGCATATAAATCATCCATATTTTTTATTTTAAAGTGGACAACGTGACCGAAAATCTGTGCCGAAGAGTAAGATAAAAATGAAATAAAACTCTGATATAATTTAATTTGATAAACTTTTAATTGCCGGAATAAATAATAATTATTAAGGACATTATAGGCTGAAGAAAAAAAATTTTCGTTTACTTATAAAATTTTGAAATAATTGTTTTTATTTTTTTTTACTTTTAATTATAATAATTACAAATATTTTAAAAACCTTTCAATAGAAACGTTGTTTAATTTCTTTTTTACTTTTATTATATTGCCAGTCGAAAATTGAAAAGTTTAATAATTGTTCACCAATTTTATTTTTAAAATAATTAAAAAAAAAAAAATTTTGAGCAGGGAACAAATTTTTCATTTACACTGTTTTCAGCAATTCGTTTTATTCAGAAGTTAGATCGGATCAATTTTTAGATAATTCATCTTTTTTGAATTGCAATTTCTTTAAAAAAATCTAAAATTTAATTCATTACCAGACATTGTTGATGTTGAAAAAGAAATATCAAGTCAAACAACAAGATCAACTTTTAATCTTGTTTGTGTTCCTATGAAAAGCTTTTAGATTTGCCCTGAAAAAGGTAAGTTAGACGAAATGCTACGGACTTCCTAAAAGACATTCAAAAAGTTAATGAAATCATTTATTATTAAATGTCTTCTTTGAAAAAAATTTGCTCTTTTCAGGCATTTTTCAAACTTTGACGAGTTATCTTGTCCTTCATTGAATCGCCATTTTCGACAAAAAGTGAAAACAACAAATGTTTTAATATTTTCTAACACTGTATTTGTCTGTACTTCTGAAATGAGGTACTATCAAAATGTTTGAATAACATAATAGATCATTTACATTCCCCAATGAGTCTTGTGTTTGAAACCAATTTACCCAACAAAATTTAAAATTTTTTCCATTACATAAAAAAGTCCAGCATAGTATGATTTAAAAAGGTCCAAAACTTAATAAACCAAACTTTTTCTATCAAGATGTTTATTATGAAGAGGAAAGATCAAAGTAAATTTTATAACATTTTTTAATCCCTTTTAACATGTTTGAAATTTTGGCAGAAAATTTTGTTTTGATTTGGCGTCAGCGTGGTAAAAAATATTAAGGCTAGTTTACAATTGATTAATTTGGAAATTCTTGCAAAAATCAAATATTTGTTAGATTTGAATGAAAGTTTCAGTACTCATACACAAATGAATAAAATTATTTTCGAAATTATTACTTTTTAAAAATATTGATGATGAAAAATTTTTTTTAACTCTGCTACCCCCCCGCCCACTTTACGTAAATTCATGAAATTTTAATAAATTTTAATTTTCTGCGATTTACTTTTTTATTAGTTAAACGCAGAACTCATCGAGAAATATAAATCATCTATTTTTTTATTTAAAATTATCATTCACTAGACGAAAATCTGTTCCGAACAGAAAGATGAAAAATGCAATAAAACAAGGACATTATAGATTCTGAAGAAAAAATTTTTTTAAAATTACGAATAAAATTTAAAAGAATTTGAATTTTTTTTTTATAATAATTCATAAAGTTTTGAAATATTTGAAAAATCTTTTAAAAAACTGTATGATTTTTTTTATTAGTTAAGAATTGATGATTATACTGTCTCTCAAAAACAAAAATTAATAAAATTTTTCACACCGTATATTTTTACAAAAAAAAAAAAAATTTCTGCAAAATTTAAATTTAGGCATCGAAAATGAAAGGAGGTACCTAGTTTAATGGAAAACATTGGAAATTTGTGCAGAAATCAACAATTTTAATGAAACTTTTAAGACTTATGTACAGATGAATGAAAATTTTAACATCATTATTTAAAAAAGAATCTTGGTAAAAATGTTTTTTACATCTCTTACCTCACCTCCACGTAAATTCATGAAATTTCAAAAATTAAATTCTGTAGACAAAAATGCTTTTATTAATGGTTTCATTGGGGAATGTAAATCATGTTATTTTTTTAAACAATTTGGCCTTTTTTTCCAAAAAGTAAAATAGAAATGCATTAAAACTATGACATTATTTAATTTTAATTTATTTTTTTTAATTATAATAATTTATAAACTTTCCACATAATTTTTTAAATATTTTCATTTCTTGTAGCAGTCAGTTGTAAAGCTTAATACAAATCATTTAGCCATTGTATTTTTAAAATACTTTGCCATTTTTTTTTTTTTTTTGTGTGTGTATTTGAAGTGTTTTTTGTATGGTAA
This sequence comes from Ascarosepion bandense, assembly GCA_037127315.1. Classification (NCBI taxonomy): domain Eukaryota; kingdom Metazoa; phylum Mollusca; class Cephalopoda; order Sepiida; family Sepiidae; genus Ascarosepion; species Ascarosepion bandense. The sequence continues at coordinate 977,319 of JBBBDQ010002147.1, forward strand.
TTTTTAGGTGTGAATCAAAAGGTCATGTATGTCAGGGTTATTCCTATTTATAGGGGGGGAAATGGTACAGTTATGGCATTTGTGATCAACATATGCTTACCTTATCTTGATCTGTCAACTGTGTAAAAGTAGTTTTATTCTAAATTTAATGCTATAAATAAGTGATACTTGTGTAAATCAATGAATTTCATTTTTTTCTTTGTTAATTATAATGACAATTAATTAATTATAATGAAGTTTTAAACATCTTGTAAATTTTTTCCAGTCAATGTAATTCATAAGTAACGGCACTAATTGAAAATTGAAAAGTTTAATAGAAGTCAATTTACACTAAAATTTTTAAAACAATTTATAATGTTTTTGTTATCCATTTTTTTTACATTATCAGATTCTTTTTCAATGGTTGTTCCTCTTATTAAATGTTAGATTTCATGAGTTTATATCAATTCTGGTCGACCATACTTGACTTGTTACCACATCTGGCTGTCATCACTCACTTCACAGGTCGGAAAGATAAGATGGCCATGATTAAGGAATACTTCGATTCAAAATTTCATGCTAGAAACAAATAATATTTATTTCAGATGAGATTAATTTAACTTTAAATTTTCTAATTTTCCAAAAATCAGATGTGTATTTTACTTTTGCAAGATTTTAAAATGAAGAATTAACTTTTGTTTACAAACATGCCCATCTGTTAAACATGGACAAAAAAGGGTTGCTTTTGAAAACTCTCAAAAAGTTGTGATTCCAGTCAATGTAATTTCCATTTGAAATACATCAAAGTATTTTGCTTTTTTGAAATATTAAATTTTATCATTTAGCTTTCAATTAAAGCTAAAATGAATACGCCATTTTTTTTTTAAATTCACTTTAAAACTTAGGTATTAAAATTTATTATTTTTACTTAAAAGTTTATCAATAAACTTCATGAATAATTATAAAAAATGAAAATTCTCTTGTGATTGCAATAGAATATTGTGACATATTTATTGTGTCCATTAAGAATGGCAAATCACTATTTAAATAAAATTATCACCCTGGAAATGGGTGTGATATATCTGGATTAGTTTTGTTTTCTAAGTGGGTTTTTAGATCAGCAATGGTCATTGCATAAATAAATCCATTATCTATTTGTTCTGAGATTTTGATTTATTAAAACACAATAAAATGGTGACAAGGACAGTAATGAGGAATTTATTCCAATCTTCAACATGTACTGCCTAAACAAATGTGTAAAAAAGAAAAATTTAACTAAGATTATAAAAAAACACAAAGCTAATTTTCAATGGAAGAGGTTTTATTTCAAACAATATGACCTGAACATGAACAAAATAAATTGTTTCTAATTAATATTTTCGGTTTATTGAGTTTTATATTTTACAATTCAGAAACTGATTTTCGAGAAGTGTTCACTCAATTTTATAAAAGATAGGTTTATGATTTAAATTGTTTAAAGAATTCTGATTTAACTCATGAAGATAAAAATTTGAATGTCTCAAGTTTTCATAAAATTAAAAAAGGTAGGGGGTGCATCAGTTAAAAAAATATTTTCACCAAGACTTTCTAAATCTTATGGAATTTTGTTGACGATCACCAACACTTTCTTTTCTCAGTACATCTAAATTTTAAGGAATTTTTTGGATGATCACCAACACTCTTTCTTTTCCTAAATCCTTTTCTCAGTACATCTAAATCTTCTGGCATTTTGTTGATGATCGGCAACAATTTCTTTATTTTACAAACTCCTTTTCTCGGTACATCTAAATATTCTGGTATTTTGTTGATGATTGCAAATGCTTTCTTTTACAAAAGTATTTTTTCAGTATATCTTTCTCACTGATGTGATGTGGCTTCCCTTTGTCTTTTCTACAAGTATTTTTATGACAACTGATCTGATGAGCTTTTTTCCCTGGTATCTCGAACAAGTCTTTGCTTGTGCTTCTTTATTGGCATCAAGGTCACACCTTTTAGCATAGAACTAATTAAGTTTAACTGTCTCTACTTTAACGGTTTTTTCCTTGTACTTCCTGTTTGTGGAACTCCCTTCCATTTGCCTGTTTCCCTGATAAAGGCAATCTCTGAAAGCTGAAATGCATTATTTACGTGATTCCTATCCATCTCTTATGTTTTCTTTGACATATACTGTATCTTTTTTATTCTTTCACTGTTGACCCCTGCACACCAGTTGAGTTTATAACTTGTTTGGGGTGAAATAATTATCTTTTATCTCCTTGATTCTCATTTTTCTCTTATCCTTCCTTCCACATCCCCTGTACCTTCACTTGCTCACTTTTTTTTCTTCTCTCTCTTTTCTTTAATCCCCTGCACATCAGTGGCAGTATTGCTTTTCTTGGAGTGAAATAATTATTTAAAAACAAATTTCTTTCTTTTATTAAATACTTTTTTGTACATCTAGATCTTATGCTGTTTTATTAATGTGTATATTTTAAATGAATATATGCCTATGTCATCATTTCAAAAGGTTGATATAAATGTTTTCTGAATTCAGACAATAAAAGAAAATGCATCGATTTTTTTTTTTTTTTAATATTATTGCATTTTATTTTGGTAAGCATGAGATGAAAATTTAGTTTCTTTTTTTCTTTTTCTTTTTTTTTGTCATTACGAGTTAATAACTGTTGTTGATTAAATATTAAAATTAAGCTGTTTCTCTTTTTTTATTTATTTTTTTCTTTTCAGATAATTCTGAAATGAAACAACACAATCTAATTCACACTGGAGAGAAACCATATTCCTGTGAAATATGTGGATCAGCATTTTCAACTAATTCTGCTTTGAAAAAGCACAGTCGAATTCACACTGGAGAGAAACCATATTCTTGTGAAATATGTCGATCAGCATTTTCAAATAATTCTGATTTTAAAAAGCACAGTCGAATACACACTGGAGAGAAACCATATTCTTGTGAAATATGTGAATCTGCATTTTCAAATAATTCTGGTTTGAAATGTCACAGTCGAATTCACACTGGAGAGAAACCATATTCTTGTGAAATATGTGGATCAGCATTTTCAGCTAATTCTTATTTGAAATGTCACATTCGGATTCACACTGGAGAGAAACCATATTCTTGTGAAATTTGTGGGTCAGCATTTTCAGCTAATTCTGATTTGAAAAAGCACAATCGAATTCACACTGGAGAGAAACCATATTCTTTTGAAATATGTGGATCAGCATTTTCAGATAAATCTGCTTTTAAAAAGTGCAGTCAAATTCACACCGGAGAGAAACCATAATCTTGTGAAATATGTGGATCAGCATTTGCTGGTAATTTCCACCTGAAAAGACACATGCAAATTCACATTGGCGATAAAGCATATTGCTGTAAAATATGTGGATCAGCATTTTCGCAAATTTTCAATTTTAAATGGTTCAGTTGAATTCACACTGGAGAAAAACCTTATTCTTGTCAAATATCTGGATCAGCTTTTGCTGGTAATTTTGAACTGAACAACATACGCGAATTCACACTTTAGAGAAACCATATATGTGTGAAATATGTGGATAAGCGGTTTCTGATAATTATCACTTGAAAAGGCGTGTGCAAATTCATATTGGTGAGTAACCATATTCATGGGAAATGTGTGTATCAGCATTTTCACATTCTTTGTCATTGAAAACGTGCGAATTCACACTGGAGAGAAAACATTCTTGTGAAATATGTGGATCAGCATTTTCAAACAGTTGCAATTTAAAACAGCACAATCGAATTCATTTGGGAGAGAAACAATATTCTCCTGAAATATGTGAATCAGCTTTTCCAGATAAATCTTACTCGAAAAAGCATGTGCAATTTCATGCTGGAGAGAAACCATATTCTTGTGAATATGTGGATCAGCATTTTCTACCAGTTGCAATTTAAATAAGCACAATTGAATTCACAATGGCGAGAAAATATTTTTTCATTAAATACGTGAATTAACAAGAAATTTCTAATAAAACATTCAAATATAATTTTATTCATTTTTGTTTTAAAAGTTTCATTAAAATCTGATGATTATTTCTGATGTAATTTTAACAAGTCTTCAAGGAAAAAGTGAATTTAACCAAACTTTTTAATGTACAAGAAAAGATTAAGCATTTTAATAAAACAATAAAAATAATAAAAAATCATTTTGTCTTACCCGTTAATAATAAAGAAACATTTTAACAATATAATTGGTCATATAATAAAAGGTGTGAAGTTGGTTTTTTTTTTTTTTTTTGTCATTGATTTCAATATCAATTGTGAACAGATTGAAACTTCGTTGAAATTTTTTGGTATTTCATTCATTAATGAATTAATTTTATAATGAACATTTTTTGATTTAAAAAAAACTTTGAGAAAATATTTTTGTCACTGAACAGAATCGTTTCAGGCATTTCAATAAAAAATATTCCAATCGCTAATTTTTACATTTCTAGAAACACAAAAATATGGTATACCAGATCTAAAATCGAATTAGACTTAGAATTTTTCATAATTTCAGAGCATCTTTAAGAGAAACGAGAAATTTTTCCAATGCAAAATCTGTGGAGTAAGTTTTTTTTAAATATACACTCTGTCATGTCATTCAAATTCTGTGTAATGTCATTTCGTCTCAAATCAACAAGGGACGTACCATCACTGACGCCAGTGTTGGTCCTCCTTTGATTGGGATTAAATGATTAAGATGTGCACTCTGTTGTTGAATGTGAATTCTGTATCTAGTCATTCTGTGTTAAATGGATAACAGAATGATGAGGAAGGATACTTTTTTGATAAATGTCAATTTTATCGTTTAACAGCTGGTAGGTGATTTTTTTTTTTTTTAGGGGATACAAATTTGTAAAGATTACTTAAGGAATATAACATGATTGCCTGTTTTTATAGAATTTAATGTCACAGAAATCTTAAATATTTAGGAAAATTATTTGAAGATATTTTACGTAATCTAATATTTAATTTTATTACTTTCAAATTTAATTCAGTTGTCAGTCTTTTTTTTCTGATAATATTGTGTATTGATATGTGTTTAAGAAATTGGGATGCTTAACACATATCCACACACATGCACATAAAAAATATCAAAATTCCTAAAATATTTAGGGTTGATGAATTATACTAAGCTTTTCAATTAGTAAATATTCTTTTTAAGGACATTATAGCCTACATGGTTTCAAAATAATACTGAAATTTCAAAGATTTAACACTGAAAAAATGTGCCTACAATTTTTCATGAACAATCAATGACAACTCATGTATATTAACACAATAGTAATAATCAAGGTCATAAAATGTGTTGTTAACATTCAATTGTACAATTTTTCTGCACACCAGTATTTTATCAGTTTTTCTCAGCCAGTCTGTGGTATGCAGCACTAGTTTTTACCCCACACTCCAAGTCTAGCATATATCCCTGGCCTTCTACATCTGCAGTATGTGACATATTGGCCAACTCATCTCTGGTGTTATTGTTTGTATAACCATCTCTCCAGGTCTGTTGTTCTCTTGCCTGCTATACTGGATGCAGTTGTGAGGACATGTTCTTCTGCTCTGCATTCAGTGAGTGTTAGTATCTCAAAAACAACCCCCCTGCACCTGACTTCATTTGATGATCATATTAAATCCAATTTTCAATTTACAATTGATATCAGTTTGAATAAAATGTTCAGATTTAAATACTATTTTATAAGTTATTCAGCTTTATAGTTTTCTTTTCAAAATTGACTTGATCACAAATATATTAAAATTTACAAATTATCTATATTTGTTTTATAAACATAATATGAAGGATTTTCAGATAATATACAAATCTATTTTATAACCCTATATAGTGTGTTTGCTTACTCAAGAATACAATTTATTTTTTCTTTTTCTGTTTCTATCTTTGAAAGTACCTAAACCCATTATGTAAATTTGTGAGAAAAAAGGTATTCTCACACTGTGAAATTTAAGAATTATTTGTTACTTTTAATTCTGTACAATAAAAATGAGAGACCATGAATAGGAGATTAACCATTTTATTTGAAATCTCTGGTATTCAATTTTCATAAATTAAAATTGATAATCAAACATGCAATCTCAACTTGAATGGGAACCATTACACTGTGAAATCCGTGGATTTAAGTTTTTCCAAAACTCATCTCTCAAAAGAAATATGTTAACACACACTGGTGAGAAAATTCTCTGCTGTGAAATCTGTAGACATAAGTTTTCAAAATTCATCTCTGAAACAACACATGTTAATACACACTAGAGAGATATCTGTGGATGAAACTGTCCAAAATATGCAAATCATAGACAACACATGCTAACACACTGGCAAGCAACTTTCCATTGTGATTTTTTTCAATTATCTTGCCTTTAAAATTCCCACTTTAGATGACATATGTCAGACTTCATTAGGACTGAAAAAGCTGTAACGTTATTTTTCACCTAAAGAACTTTCCCATGAAAACCTTGGACACAATTTGGTATTAAATATAAACCACAAAAATGATCACCAGAAACAAGGACAGTCAGTGACAAAATCTTGGACCACAAAACAAGGCCTTTTATCAACAGGTGTTACCCTGACAATGAGAGGAAATGAATGGAAACTTGGTAACAAAATTTTTACTAAATTCCTGCCGCAATACATGTTATCATGAAAATGGCAGCTGAAAGAATGGACAGCGACAAATTTTGGACAATGAACAAGGTCTTGGCTTAGCACACATTACCACAACAATGGCAGAAAAAGGACAGATATTCAATGACAAGATATTTGGCTCAGTATAAGTTACCATGAAAATGCATCAGCCGGTGAGAATTTTTCTTTGCAGAAATGCATACAAAGCCGTGATGGACATGTCATAATTTTTCTTTCTTGTTCATCATATTTAAATTGCTGCTTTCACACACGTACAATAGAACTTTTGGTGTTTGTATGGTCACAGCAAGGAACAATAAAAATTACTATGTAAATTCATGTACCTGACTGTATAAATATTAATTTGAAATTTAGCTTGATTTTCTTCCTTTTCTGCAAAAATCATTTCTTTGCATTGTCTATAATTTTGCATTGTATTTGGAGAATGACACTTGGGTTTTATTTTTTCCACCAAATTCAAGAGACAGCCCCCAACCCCAGCTTTTTATCATTTCCAGAATCATTTCATAAAAATTGGAAGAATGTCATTACTGACTGTATAAGTTTTATCCTTACAAATTTTTAGTCACGGAATCAAAATATCCAAATAAATCCCAAAACGTTTTATGAACTGTCTTTCAAAATAAAAATTCTAGACCACTTAAGATTCTTTTTCAAAAATTTGGATTTATGCTAGTTTCGCAATTAAGATTTAATATTTATTCATTTATTCTAATGTATGTAGAACATTTACCCCAGCAACTGTTATCCCTTTAAGAATAATTTCTGTGAATCAGAAGGATGCCAACACTGACTGTATTAGTTTTGCCCTTAGAGATTTTTAATCAAGTTCAACAACAACAATTTAATCTTGCTTGTTTTTTGATAAAAAACTTTCCTTTGCCCTGAGAAGTCAAAGCTAAAATAGATGAACCATCACAGATTTCCTAAAAGGTCAGAAAAATGCATTTGAAATCATTTAAATATCTTTGAATGTCAATTCCTGTTTTTTTCAAATATAATAGCCTAAATTAGGGCCAGAAAAGAGGAAAATTCATTTTCCTTGTCATTAATGTATTTGTTTTAAGTATTAATTCTTTAAAATTTTCACAGCAAAAAACAAAAAATTCAAGTGAATGTTTTTCACCTGAAACAAAAAATTAAATATAAATATTACATTGACCACCAATGCAGAAAATAAAAGACTTTTTGCCAAAATTCTGAACATGCTAGAAAAGGAGTATAAAGGAGTATAAATTATGAAGGAGAAGATGTACCTCCTTGATAATGACTTTGTTGTAATTATTTAAAACTTCCACGGCTGTAATTGAATGCTTCATGCTGTTCTCACAAGTACGTTAAACAAAAAGGTGAAGTCAGTTACAATATCCACAACTACATTAGCTAAGGATCTCCAAGAAAACTTTGTTGTTTTAGTGATCATGGTATGGATATGTCTGTTTTGTATAAATGGGGTATTATGGTGGAAGGATTTATTATAATGTCTGCTTGGGTGAGTGAATTTGGCCAGATAAAGTTAGACCAAAGATGACCCAGCCTCTCTCATCCTCACTTTTTACCTTTTGACACACTTTTCATTTTATTTTATTTTTTTTAAGGTTTGGTGAATTTCTTCGAAGTAGTTAATTTCTATAAGTGACGGATTTAAAGTTACATTCAATTATAAAATAATTTTAGGCTCGCTTTCTTTTTCAGACTGTCTGGTTACAGATCAATTGTGTCGGCTGATTTTAATTGGAAATATTTAAATTCTAGCAAAGGTGTTTCCAAGAAATGGCGTGATATATGCTGACCAATCAGTATACTGTCTTATATAATCCCACAGCGTGCATAGCAACAATTTTCCGGAGGCTTATTGTTACTTGTTCTCGATTGTAATAAAAGTTCTAATTTTGAGGAATATTTTTCTTAATTATATGCAATGCAATATGTAAATTGTTGACATTTTATAATTTTAATTTTCTCAATTATATATATATATATATATATATATATATATATGGTGTTAAAGATCATGATAAGTTGTAAAACAAAAAATAAAACTCCAGTCAAACGGTTTTGTCTCCTCTTGTCAGAACTGTAAATGGGGAAACAAATTATGAAAAAGTCTGTTGCAGATGACGTGAATGAATGGACAGGGGAAAATAAAAGTTATGACATCTAATGATGCTAGAGACACAGCAAAGCAAAGCCCAAGTAAACAAACTCTTTGTTTACAAAGGGAGGGTCATCTGGAATGGATGAACATCGTCTCCAGCGCCTTCAGATAATGAGTGTGCTCTTGCCAAAATACAGAACCAATATACCGGTCGACTGGTGTTTTATTTTCTGTTTTAAAATTTAACATCGTCTTTAGTAATAAAACTTTCTTGTCTTTATTCTCTTGTTGCTGACAAATGCGTCTGGCTCAAGGTCATTATTCTTTAGTTTCTCTCTGATTGGGTCTTCAAAATATCCTTGAAATTCACCACAAATATTTCTTTTCACAATTCGACGCGACATGCAAGAAGGAATACTGGTTGCAGAAAATAGGAAATGACAACAATATAACTTTTGAAACAACAAAATAAAATATAATAACATACAATTTTGAAGTTGATACGAAAAGGCATGAAACACATTTAGCAGGGAATAGGAAAGTAGGAGTTTCTTCCCATTAATCGAGTAACACAGTTTGTAGCTGATGGTAATGAAGTTTATAATAAGGTTTGTTTGTTTGAATGAATGTATTAATATTCAAATGTTCAGTAGTCATCGTTGTGAATAGAAGTTACCTTAAGGATTAATTAACGTGTCAAGGTTATGAGAGTACAGAATAGTTATTTTTGTCAGGTGGGCATATGTTAATGCGTGCATATTTTATGTGTGAGCAGATTAGTTACATGAAGTACTGTTGAAGCGAAATTTAACTAATCCACGATTATTTATTGCGTAAAATTACACAATTGTGGCACAACTCCAAAGTTTATGGGTGTGGCAAAACTCAGGATGGTCAACACTAACTATGTTATACGTAGCTAATCAAACTCATGAACTAGACATCTTTTACAATTTCTCATTCGCCATCAGAACCTATCCATTGTCAATCAAACCTTCATGTACCAAAAAACCGCATACGCTCAGGGCACCTAAAAAAATCCCACATGAAATAAACATTCCTTTATGTGTAAAAAGATATAAAAATTCTTCATGAAATGACATTTACGTTGGAGAATGACTCAAAATCACAAACAAAATTTTTTCAACTTAACGTATAAATTAATCCATTGATGAGCCGACCAACCTGCAAAATAAATAGGCCGCTCTATTCTGTCTTTATAACAGAATTCAGAGGCGCTCTTTCTAAAGGAAGTGGGGAGGAGAAAAATGAAGACGAATGGGAAAAATGAAATTCTAACCCAGACGAGATGAAATACGGGATTTTAAAAAATTTGGACGAGGGGAATCTCGACCTGGATCATAACAAAAAGACGAAACTGGGAACAAGGCTTACTCACATATAACTTGGTACACAAAAGAAGCTATCTTAACCAGGGGAGGGATCCATAAGAAACTACCCTAATGCAACTAAGGGGACTTAATGGAGAAAATCAAGGCTAGTCCCGTTCACGCAAATCAGGCTCGCCACATACACCCAACTTTTACTGAAGTCTGTCGAAGTCAAGCTCTTTCTATCAGTTCTAATCTTCATTTTGAACTGATGCTCAAAATATCGGATCACATCCTGATGTGAAGGGCACTCCCATTGCAAGTGTTCCTCCTTTCGCCTCGTCTGATAGAAACACCATCAGATTCACGCCCGAGAACGGGGGTGACACATTGTCATAGGCGTATGCAGAAGTTCCTCGGGAATGATACGAGCAGACAACTCGCCGACACATTCCCATAGAGGGCAAACCTGCAAATGATGGTAGAAGGCATGCGGAGCCGTTTCTTCCAACCCAATGTTGCTGCGTTCAGAATTTGGCAAATCTGTCAGGCCTCATATGAAGGCCTTGTCAGTAAGAAACAGCCTATTCCGAGCCAATCGCCAGGTAAGTGAAAACTCAGAGTTGCTGAGATAATCCGCCACTAGCGCCCTAGTCCAGAAAAGAACGATAGTCATCTTCTGACAAGTCGAGCATCTCCTTGAGTGGATCCTTCAAGACCCCCTCCACTAATCCCTGATAGATGTTCCCACCAGCTTCTTTGCTTCTTTCTCTGAGCCAAGAAGGGTGTCCCACATGGCTCAGGACCTCCTTGCAAGAACTTTCGGGCAAATACCCAGGCTTTTAAGAGTTTCTGCCATACTTATCCTGCTGGTGCCCACAAACCTCCGGGTTTTCGGGTCCGACGTCAGCTGAGAAATTGTCTTGGTTGTGCTCACCTTTCCCACTTCATTTTTTTACTGTAGAAGGACTTGTACTTTTCCTGCATCTGCAGGAAATAATTACTGTCTCTCTTTGTGGGGTCATTATTCTATAACCGATGGTGAGGGAGTCACCGTCGGTGTAGCCATCAAAGCCGAAGGCTGGTGAGACAGAGTCGTACTGGTCTTTGTCCCCACCAAATGAAAAACACAAAAATTCCAACAGAAAATGAAAAAGACGATCTAACAACACAACAAAGTTCACAGCAATAAAACAAAGTTGATGTCAATGGTAACAAAAATTATTAACTTTGTTTCGATCGACAAAGAAACAGTCCGATAACTGAAATTCAAAGGCAACTATTTGAGTGGTCCAACAGTATTTATTCATGTAAAATACATGAATTGTGGCACAAAGCCGAAAAAGGGAAGGGGTAGAGTGTGGTCTTCAGTTAACTATCCTATACCTAGTTAAACACTATCACGACCCATTCACTCATTACAATTTGCTCAATCACCAAAAGTACCCATCCGTCACTTTCCAATCCTTCATACACCACAATACCACATATTTACGAGGGACACCAAAAAAAAAAAAGAGGGAAATAACCCATGTCAATAAAAATGTGTTTATATACAATATAATACATAATTTAAAAGATTTAATGAAGAATGAAATGATGGGAGGGGGATGAACCCAAAAACAAACTGAAAATACAACAAATTTTGAACTAAAATAATAAACAATGTTAGTAAGACCCGCCCATCCCAGAAAAGAGTGGCCACTGTATTCCGCCAAACAGTGAAATCAAGAAGCACACTCGCTAAGGGAGTGGGGAGGGGGTAAAGATTTAGCTAGGAACACATTTATTCACTTCAACTAGGTACACAAAAGAGAGCTACCTTAACCAGGGGAGGGTTCCACAGAAATCCACCCCAATGTAACCAGCAGATCTAAACGAGAAAATCAAGACTAGCCCCGTTCACGCGAACCAGGCTCGCCACATTTACCCACCTTTTGCTGAAATCTGTCGAAGTCAAACGTTTCCAATCAGTTCTAATCCTTATTTTGAGCTGATGCTCAAAATATTGGATCAGATCCTGATGTGAAAGACGCTGACTTCGCAAGACTTCCTCCGTTCGCGTCGTCCAAATCACCATTCGAGCCGTGGCTAGCAGCGACAGAAACTCCATACGCTTCATCCCAGAAAACGGGGCGACACATTGTCGCAGGCAAATACACGATCAATGAGCACAAGCTCTCGCAGAGCGATACGATCAGTCAACTCGCCGACCCGGTCCCATAGAGGGCGAACCCGCGAACAATGGTAGGAGTGCGAAGCCGTTTCATCCAAGCCAAGGTCGCAGCGTTCAAAATCTGGCAAATCCGCCAGGCCCCATATGAAGGCCTTGTCATTGAGAGGCAACCGATTCCGAGCCAGTCGCCAAGTGAGCGAAAACTCAGAGTTGCTGAGATATTCACTACCTGGCGCCCAAGACCAGAACGAGCGAAACTCATCCTCTGACAAGCGGAGCACATCACGCACTGAATCCTTCGCGACGCCCTCCACTAACCATAGAAGACTCTCCTAGGCCGTGAAAGGTCACTGAACCGTGGAATGGCCCACAGGGCCGCCAGACATTCGAGGAGAAAACTCGATCGCTTTCGAGGCTTACGGCACCGCCTCGAGATGGGGGGAGTGATAGTAAGGCTAGGGAACATGTCTCTCACTATCCCCCTAAGCAATGAGTCTTTGGAAATCGCTCGCCTGAGAAAAACCAACCTTGACGCAACCTTATGGCCCATCAGGTAAGGCATTCCCAGACCCCCATGACACGGACGTTGGTAACAGACACGTTTGTCGACATAGTGTTTTCGTCCTCTCCACAGAATGGAGAATAGCAAACGCTCGATCGCCTTCCTATGCCGTTTACAAAGGGGAAGTACTGACAACCGGTAAAGGATACTGGGAAAGACGTATGTAGCACACGCCTCAGCCAAACCCTTTAAGGACAACCTCCTTCGATGCCAAGTCTTGGCCGACGCGTCTACCTTTGCTAGTACTTCAGACCAATTTTTCTCCAACAGTAGGTCGGGCCCGAACCACACTCCAAGAATGCAGACCGGGCCGTCCGTCCAGTCGACGGGCCTCGGGAGGGTAACATCCTTCCAGGCACCTAACCGCAAGCCGGACGACTTGTTGCGGTTAATCTTGGCCCCTGTCACCTGTTCGTACCGTTCAAGCGCCTTTTGTACCACCTCGATGTCACTCCGGGAGGACACGAAATTAGTGACGTCATCGACGTACGCGGAAACCCTGGCTCGAGCACCACCAAGGACAGCGATTCCACGTAGGGCCGGACTGCACGCCCTGTCCCTTAGCCGGCGAAGGAGGGGCTCCAACGCCAAAGCATAAAGTAGGAGCGACAGTGGACAACCCTGTCGGGCCGACCTAGACAGCGCCAGAACGCCCGACAACTTTCCGTTCACCTGTACCACAGCCGTGGGGGATTGATACAGGAGGCTAATCCAGCGGTGGAATTTGGTTTTGAATCTAGCTGCTTGCAGGACAACCGCCAGGTAACGATGTTCAACCCTATCAAATGCCTTGGAATGATCTAAATTGATCAGCGCGGCTTGTTCGTCGTCTTTTATCCCCTCTATGATCGTGCGTATCAGATGCAGGTTGCTCTGAATTCTTCGGCCCTTCACACCACAAGTCTGCTCAGGTTCCAACAGAGACTCGGCAACTAATTGCAAACGATTTTGCAAGATCTTGACCAAAATCTTTATCTGATTCGAGTGCTCCAACTGTTGGAACTGAAATTCCAACGGTTTATCTATGTATCAAATTTCTAAAACGACTTGGCAGGAAAATTTCAATTAACTTTGTTGTTGATTGGTCTCTGACAACCAATCAGCTATTGTTAACGGAAACGAATTAACTTCCTTTGCGCGACCAAAATCTCCGTAAGGAAAAATCACAGTAGACACCGCTTTTCACAAAAAGTCGAGATGGCGTCCTGCTAGCAAGTTCGGGCCAACGTGAGACATAAAATAGGTGAACAAGCAAAGATTTTCATTCAAAATATTTCCCAAATCTACTGGACATTGTTATTAGGTATTCATTTCTACCCACTTTTCATTTATTTTATTTATTTCGGTTTTCACGTTGAAGAATTGTAAACTGCGAATGCGTTGCGACCACGTGCGAAATAAAATTACATTTCTTCACCAGTTGTGCTCTAGTTCCTCATTTTGGCCCAGTGCTGCCGTTACAGCTATTAAAATCTGACTATTATTTGATTTTTGCGAGAATTTCCAAATTAATGTGTTTGTCACTGGGAAAAAAACGGTTTGTGTCATTATTACGTTACCCACTGTAAAACAGTCGTAAACTTTTTTTTTAGCCGCTAACTCAAATAAAAACAACAAAATTTCGAAAATGTTAGTAAGGATTAAAATTTTTTTAAAAATAATTAAAATTGCTTTGATCTTTCCTTTTAATAATAATAAAATATTTAGATTGAAAAAGTTTGTTTTATTAAGTTTATGAACTTTTTTATGCTGTTTTTTTTGTTTTTTTTTTTTTTGTTTTTTTTTAGCGATTAATTTTAGGTACCTAAAAGCTGATGTGTTTCACAGTTTCTTCCCCTTAAAGATAAAAAAATAGTCAGTCTTACCAATTCTGGTCGCCATACACTTATTTCAAGCTGTCATCACAAATTAAAAGCTTTTCGATTTTTGATTAGTAAATGTAATTTTCACTTAAGTACTAAGTACTAACTAACGACAACAAGTGTTTGAAGTATTTTTGAAATATACTTGAATCTTTATGAATTATTATAATTAAAAATGGAAAAAACACTTCTTTTAAAATTTTATTATTTTTATTATTAATTGAAAAAATTTATATTTTTCAGACTATAATGTCTTAATACATACACTTTATTAAAACAATTCAAAGTTTAATTAAACAAGGTCATAGATTTATTGCATTTTTTATTTTACTATTCAAAGCAGATTTTTGGAAATATAGCCAAAATTAGGTAATACCACTCATTTTCATTATCTAAATTTTAAATTGAATTTTAAAAACAAAAGTTTTCTTATAATTTTATTTTAGTTTTAATTCTAAGCTAAATGATTAAATTTAATTTTTTGAGTAAGCAAAATACTCTGATGTATTTTGAAAATTAAATTACATTGACTGGAATGTAAAATTCTAAGATTTTTATTTTGTAAATTTTTCAGCCATTTTTGAGAGATTGACAGATTTATAAAGAAAAGTTAAGTTTAGGTTTTAAAATTATTGCAAATATGAAATATACATCTGTGACACATTATTTTTGGAAAATTAGCAAATTTCATATTAAATTCATCTGATTTACACAAGTATCACTTATTTATAGCATTAAATTTAGAATAAAACTACTTTTACACACACAATTGACTTTTCTAGCCTATCCACTGTAACTTAAATGTGTTGACAGATCAAGATAAGGTAAGCATATGGTGATCACAAGTGCCATAATTGTACAAATATTTTGTCCAGTAAATGGAAATAACCCTGAAATACATGACATTTGATCCACACCTAAAAATTACCATACAAAAAACACTTGAAATACACACACACACAAAAAAAAAAAAATTGAAAATTATTTTAAAAATACAATGGCTAAATGATTTGTACTAAGCTTTTCAGTTTTCAATTAGTAAATAATCTTCACTACATAACCTACCAGACTGACGGCTACAAGAAATGGAAATATTCAAAAAGTGATTTTGAAAGTTTATAAATTATTATAATTTAAAAAACAAAAACAAAAAGAATTCTTTCAAAATTTCTTTCATAATGGAAAAATTTTTATTGCTTCAAAATAATGTCCCTAACTTTTATTATTTATTAAAGCAATTAAAAGCTTATCTAATTAAATAATGTCATAGTTTTAATGCATTTTCTATTTTACTTTTTCGAAAAAAGGCCGAATTAGTTTAAAAAAAATAATACATGATTTACATTCCCCAATGAGATTGTAGTTTAATAAAACCATTTTTGTCTACAGAATTTAATTTTTGAAATTTCATGAATTTACGTGGAGGTGAGATGAGAATGTAAAAAAAAAAACAAACAAACATAACTTACCTTTTTCAGGGTGAATCTAAAAAAGCTTTTCATAGAAACACAAACAGGATTAAAAGTTGTTCTTGTTGTTTGACTTGATATTTCTTTTTCAACATCAACAATGTCTGGTAATGAATAAAATTTTAGATTTTTAAAGAAATTGCAATTCAAAAAAGATGAATTATCTAAAAATTGATCAGATCTAACTTCTGAATAAAACGAATTGCTGAAAACGGTGTAAATGAAGAATTTGTTCCTTGCTCAAAAATAGTCGTGAGCATTAAATCTGTTTATTGATAAAATGTCATAATGGCAAAATTACGGAGAAAAAAACTGTTGCTGAATCTGCATATCTTTCATTTGCATAGCAAAATAAATTCATTAACATGTAATTCTACACATACACACACACCAACGTATACACTACTACTTACTGTAATTTTTAGACAATTTTGTTCGAATGAACAAAAGAACAATCTCTCTTGTGTACCTCCAAAATATCGCTAAAAAACAGCATGAAACAGCATAGTATGAATAAAAAAGTTCATAAATTTATTAAAACAAACTTTTTCCATCAAAATACTTATATTTTTATTAAGGGGAAAGATCAAAGCAATTTTTAATTATTTTTAAAAAATTTTGAATCCCTGCTAACATTTTCGAAATTTTGATAGAAAATGTTTTTATTTTTTTTAGCAGCTAAAACAAAAAATTACGCCTTTATTACAATAAGCTATGTGGTAATGATGACACAACCCACTTTTTTCACTGTAACAAACACATTAAATTGAAAATTCTCACAAAAATCAAATAATAGTCAGATTTGAATTAAACTTTCAGTACTCATTCACAAATGAATGAAATTATTTTTGAAATTATTATTTTTTAAAATTTCTTGGTGAAAATATTTTTTTAACTCTGTTACCCACCTCTACGTAAATCCATGAAATTTTAATAAATTTTGATTAGCTGTATAAATTTTTTTATAAGTTAAATGTAGGACTCATTGGGGCATATAAATCATCTATGTTTTTTATTAAGTGGACAACCTGGCCGAAAATCTGCTCCGAAGAGTAAGATAAAAATGTAATAAAACTCTGATATAATTTAATTTGGTAAACTTTTAATTGCTGGAATAAATAATAATTATTAAGGACATTATAGTCTGAAGAAAAAAATTTTTTTTGTCTACCAATAAAATTTTGAAATAATTGTTTATATTTTTTATTTTTTTATTATAATAATTCATAAAAGTGTTAAAAATATTTTAAAAGCCTGTTATAAAAACGTTGTTGAATATCTTTTTTACTTAAGAATTGATTATCACATTGCCTATTGAAAATTGAAAAGTTTAATAAAAATCATTCACCAATTTTATTTTTAAAATAATTAAAAAAAATAAATTTGTGTGTAAATGTGGTAATTTTTATTAAGTACGGTGTTCCATAGGGGTCATAACAAGTTTCCGTAGACGTTGTATTGTTTTTAGAAGTTAACAAGTGTTTCGATGAATTCCCCTTACATTGAAAACGACACAAACCACACTTTGATTCTAATTTCATTCTTTTTTTATTAAATTAAAATTATTCTAAAAGAAATTTAAATTTTTTAAGTTTTCAGAAAGCATATTAATAATTTCAGAATAGTATGTAATATTTAAACATAAAAATATTTAATATCTCAGAACAATATTAATAAATAACATAATATAACTTAGTTCGGTTATTTTAATTTAATTCTTTCTTATTAAATTATTTTAAAAGAAATTTAAATTTTTACTTATTCAGAAAGCATATTTTTATTTATTCAGAAAGCATAGTCTGGCTATAAATCAAAACTAAAATTCTATAAAATATTATATACTTGCTGAAAATATTATGTTAAATGTTTAATTTTACTATTTAAATAAAAAACAACAGAAAAAAATTTAAATTTCCAAATGTTACATTTTAAGCTACATGAATTTTTTGTCACTTTCGGTCACCATTCAAACATCATTGACACCTGCTTGTCAATAAATCATTTGTCACCTAAGGCAACGCAGATAAGAGAGCTACCGTCGTTAAAGAGAGATTTATATTGTAAATTTCCAGGCAGTAAGCACTTACTACATGTTTGAAATAAGGTAAAGGTAAGTTTCAATTACAAAAATCGACTTAAATAACGTATTAGGGAGGTATATTTGTTTTTTGCAAGATTTTTAAAACAAAAATTTGGCTCCTGTTTACATAATGTGACGATCAATCAATAATGGCAGTATATTTTTAAAAAAATTTTTTCAGCAGTTAAATTTTTTATTCTGATCAATATAATTTCAGTTTGAACTAAACCAGGGTATTTTGCTTACTGTAATTAGTAAATTTAAACTCTTGGCTTTCAATTAAAGCTAAAATTAAAGCTTCAAGAAAATATTTTTATTTTTAAAAATTAATTTTAAATTGAGGTATCGAAAATGAGCAGTGATTTATTGGAAGTAGGTACCTCCACATATTTACTTTTAAACTAAATTTTGAAAAATGAAAAAGTTTTCTTGAATCTTCTATTTTAGTTAAGAGGAAAGATTAAATTATTTTTTTTTTTAGGTATCTCCACTTTTTTTTTTTTTTGCTGGAAAAAGCCGCATAGTCTGAAGGAAAAGGCCACAAACTAAATAAAAACAAAGTTTTCTTGGCAAAATGTTTATGCTATCATAAAGAGGATAGATTAAATTTTTTTTAAATTATTTTTACAATTTTTTTAAATTGTTCTAGCCGATTCTAAAAGGCTCATTTAGTGGTAGAAAATCTTTTTTTTCTCTCGTTAGTGAGTGGGATAAATTACATGAAGGCATTTTTTGACTGTGAAAGACACCTTAATTTGGAAATTCTTGCAAAAATCAAATAATCGTCTGATTTTGATGAAAATTTCAGGACTTATTCATAACTGACTGAAATAGGTTTTGAAATAATTATTATTAGAAAATATTGGTAAAAATATGTCCCCCTCCCCATCATTTAATTTGCAGAAATGTCGAAAAATGCGACTGTCACAACCTATAGATATTATAATACACACTTTTTTTCTGGTGACATAGTTTTAATTAAATTCAGGAGTTATTGGGGAATGCAAATCAACTGTCTTTTTTTCTTCAAAACCTACCACTGCTCCGAATTAGAAAAACAAAAATGCAATAAAACTATGCCTTTTCTTATTTGGATAAACTTTTAATTGCTTTTATAAACACAAATTAAAATTGTGTCATCGTCTGAATAGAAAAAAAAATTTTCCGTTAGTAATGAATTTTTACAAGAATTGTTTTTATTTTTATTATTTTATTTTTTATTAAGTAATTTATAAAAAGTTTCATAAATCTTTTACAATTTCCTCATCATAGGTCTCTCAGATTTTTTTCAATTAATGTGTGGCAAATATATTTATTAATCGAAAAATTTAAACAGTTACTCTAAAAAGTGGTGCTCCTTTTTTGTAAATTAATGAAAACCTGTTAATTTTTTGCATGTTGATTTCCCGTTTTTTGTTTGTACTGACGGCCATACGCGATATATATCTGTAAAAGGTCACTGACTCAAGGGTTGTCCGCCCTTACATAAAAGATTTCCCCATATGAACTTTGCTATTCTTTTCATGCGTGTTTGTGAATCGCTCAACAAAAAAGTCATTTCAAGTCAGACTTTAAATATTTAAAGTAAGTTTTGTATTTTTTACTTATTAGTTTCATCATCTTTTATATTAATTGTGAATGTAGGTACCTGACAGAAATTAGAAAAAAGCTCCTAAGTGTTTTTTGTTTTGCCTTTTTTGAGGTGTTCATTTCAATGGCCTCTTGTAATCCTTGAAATTATTAGGGATAAAATGGTTTAATTTATATATATATATATATATAACATCTAGAGTTATATAAAAATTAAATTAGATATTTTTGCCTTGTTATCTTACTAATTAATATGAGAAATGCATAATAAAAATATTAATTATTAACCTAAATTTCATAACTTAGCTGGGTTATTTTAATTTCATTCTTTCTTATTAAATTGTAAAATTATTTTAAAAGAAATTTTAATTTTTATTTATTCAAAAACCATATGCAATCATCCAGCTATAAAGCTAAACTAAAATTCTATAAAATAAGTAACTGCTGAAAATACTGTTACATTTTTAGTATTACTATGTAGTGAAAAACTAAAGAACGAAATTACAATTTTAGTCATTTAGCTACATACAATTTTGCCATGTTTATATCCATTTTATAGGATCTCCTATCAATTGGACAAGTATTAACTTGAAGTTGGTGCACAATATGTGATGCAGGACCTGTACCTGGAAAAGCAGCTAAGCAATGAGAAGAATTGAAGAGCCAATTACAAAAACACCACGGAACCTTTTCAGGGACACAAAATATTCCTGAAAGTTTTTTCTCTTCAAGATATTGCATAAATACATTATGACATGTATAAAAAATATAGATACTTAATTATAACATCTACAGCTATATAAAAATTAAATTAGATATTTTTACCTTGTTATCTTACTAATTAATATGAAAAATGCATAATAAAAATATTAATACTTAGCCTAATATTTCATAACTTAGCTGGGTTATTTTAATTAATTTCATTCTTTCTTATTAAATTGTAAGATTATTTTAAAAGAAATTTTTATTTTTATTTATTCAGAAAGCATATGCAATCATCCAGCTATAAAGCTAAACAAATATTGTATAAAATATGTAATTGATGAAAATATGTTATGGTTAACTATGCAGTTAAAAAACAAAAACCATTTTTTTTACATACATAAAAATTTGGCATGTCCGGACGCCATACTTGGGTTATTGACAGCCGGAAGCTGTCATATTCAATCAATCAGTAGCTCGTATTACGTTAATGACAGACTACTGTAAAGAAAGGAATTACTATTGTGTGGAATCAGATTAAGGTAAGTTTCAATTTAAACAATTGACTGCAAAAAAGTGTCTGCGATGTATTTTTTTTCCCAAGATTTTTTAAACAGAAAGTAGGCTACTGTTTACGGAATGTGTTGATCAATCAATAATGGCAGAAAATTTAAATTTATTTTTTTTTATTTTTTATTTTTTTGAAAAATTTCTGATTCTGATCGATATAATTTCAGTTTAAAATACACCAGTGTATTTTGATTACCGGAATTACTATCTTTAATCCCTTGACTTTGAAAAAGACCTAATTTTAAAGCTTGAAGATAACTTATTTTAAAATTTTCAATTTAAATTTAGGTATTGAAAAATTGATGTGAGGTACCTAATTCTAATGAAACTTTCAAGATTTATTTACAGATGAATGAAAATTTTAACATTATTTTAAAAAAACATCTTGTTAAAAAAATTTTTTTTTTTTACATCTTTACCCCACCTCCACGTAAATTCATGAAATTTCAAAAATTAAATTCTCTAGACAAAAATGGTTTTATTAAACAATGGTCTCATTGGGGAATGTAAATCATGTATTATTTTTTAAAACTACGCTTTTTTTACAAAAAGGAAAATAAAAATGCATTAAAATTTTGACATTTTTTAGTTAGAAAAGCTTTTAATTGCTTTAATAAATAGGATAAATTATGAAGTAGTAAAAATCTTTTCATTTAGAAAGAAATTTTAAAAGAATTCTTTTTATTTTTGTTTCTTTAATTATAATAATTTCAAAAATTTCAAAATTATTTTTTAAATATTTCCATTTCTTGCAGCCATTAGACTGGCAGGTTATAGTGAAGATGATTTACTAATTGAAGCTTTTATTTTAGTTTCAATTGAAAGCTAAATGATTAACTTTACCATTTCCAGTAAGCAAATTACTTCCCAGTTTATATCAAACAGAAATTATATTAATTGAAATATAAAAGTTTGAGATTTTTTTCAATTTTTTAATTTTGTCTCCATTTTTTATCAATCAACACATTTATAAACAAAAGTTAATTTTCAGTTTTAAGAAATCTTGTAAAAACAAAATATAATTCTGTGATGCATTATTTTTGGAAAATTAGCAAATTTTATCTTAAATTAACCTGATTCATGCAAGTGTTATTTATAGCACCAAATTTAGGATAAAACTATTTCTTAATCACTGGTTTGAACTTTTTGACCTTTCTGCATCGTGAATCAAGAAATTGTTGACAGGTACTTGATTAAAGAGAAATAGTGTATGGCATTTATAAGTGACAAAATCGTACAAATTTTTTTTGGGTAAGAGAGGAAATTCTGACCTTTTAATTTGCACATAGAAATTACCATACGAAAAAAAACATCAAACACACAAAAAGATACATTGAAATTATTTAAAAAATATCGTAGCCTAACAACTTTTTGATTTTTGATAGGCAGTATAATCATCAATTCTTAACTAAAAAAATCTAACTGCAAGAGTTTTTTCAAAATTTTTTTAAATATCTTAAAAGCTTTATGAATTATGATAATAAAAAAAACTAATTCTTTTAAAAGTTCATTAGTTTTTGAAAACTTTGTTTTTCTTCAGACTATAATGTCCTTAATTTTTATTATTTATTCAAGCAATTAAAAGCTTATCAAATTAAATAATATCAGAGATTTATTGCATTTTTTATTTTACTCTTTACAAATTTCGGATACAGGGGTGAAATTTAAAATAAAAAAGATAGCTGATTTTTCCCCAGTGAGTTCCGCATTAACTAACAAAACAAAATTATAGACTGCAATAAGTTGAACTTTATTAAAATTTCATGGATTTGTGTGGAGTGGGGATGAGAAATAAAAACTCATATTTTTACCAAGATTTTTAAGAAATAAAAATTTCAAAATGTATTTCATTCATTTGTGAATGAGTATTGAAAGTTTCATTAAACTCTGATAATTATTTGATTTTTGTGAGAATTTCCAAATTATGTGTTTTTCAATGGAAAAAAGTGGGTGATGTAATCATTATGTTTTCCATGGTAAACAGTTGTAACATTTTGGTTACCTGTTAACGCCAATCAAAACAAATTTTTTTCTGCCAAAATTTCGAAAATGTTACAAGTGATTAAAAAATAATTAAAAATTATTTTGAACTTTCCTGTTAATAATAATGTATAGATTTTGATGGAAAGTTTGTTCTTGTTAAGTTTAGGATTCTTTTATTCATCCTGTGCTGTTTTTTAGCGATATAGTGAAGGTTCCTATTTTAATGTACACAGAGAAATTACCATAAAAAAAAAATCACATAAAAATTATATTAAAAATATGATAGCTCGATGGTAAATATTAAATTTTTCAGTTAGTAAATATAGTCTTCATTATTTGTCTGTATTTCTGAGATGAGGTAGTATTTACAATATTCAGACTATTATCCTCATCTTTGTTGCCATTTGTACGACCTTTTGGCCATTGTATGCTCCGGCCTTTTTCAGTTGCTAGGAGTTTTCAACTGAATCCTTTATTACAATCACTGGGATATATGAACTCCATTTCTTGTGTCAAGCCTTGATTAGAAATAATGAGTTATCTCCCTCAAACCCCAGGAGTTCCTGGGGTTTGAGGGAGATAACTCATTATTTCTAATCAAGTGTACATTAGTTCACCACTGGTGTAGCCTGGTATTGAACTCAGATCTCTATTCTAGAGTCTATTCAGGAACTAACCAACTTCTATATCTACTGGCCCATGTGTCCTTAAGGACAACTGAATTTCTAGGACTTATAAACTTAATGTCCAGTAACCCTGTTTAACCAGAGTTCATATTGCATTTTTGATGTTAATGTTGTTCACTAGTACACTAATGATTTTCTCTGGCACTCCATATTACTGGTTCCCATATTGTGTTCATCTCTATGCTTGGTCGGCTTAGGAGATTTTTAAAGCCTAGCATATGTGCTGATTCTTTAAGTTTATATAGTTTCCAGTGGTGTTCTCTGTCTGTTATTTCAACTTGATCCCACTGGGGGACATGATCCCCTTTCTACCTCCATATGTGGTGAGCTACGCCTGGTTTTTCTGTCTCCCCTCCTGTAACAGCCTTGCGATGTTTTTGTGGACTTACCTTAAGGAGTCAGTCTGTCTCTCCTTTATATTTCTTTCCACATTTACATGGATTTATTAGTCACGTCCTCCTTTGTTGGGGTTCTTATTCGGGAGAAGTACCTGCGAAGTGTAGAACCATTTCTGAAGATCATCTTCATGTTGTATAGACCACCGATCCTTTGTATTTTCTCTGATAACTCCTTCACATATGGTAGACAGACTGAGGCTGTTTACCAAGAGTTGTTGTGGTCATGTACCCTGGATAATTGTTTTGTTGTAGGGTACTGCTTATACTAACCAATTTCTGTTTGAATGAGTCTGGATCACCGCTTATGACTTTTGCTCGATGTTGAAGTTAGCGGATCCCTTTCTTTACATTGTATAGGTGGTGAGAGTTGAAGTTGGATATTGTGTGGTGAATGTTGGTTTGCCATATATGGATGTCTTGAACCCCACCTCTGTTCAAGTTATTAGCACATCCAGGAATGCGAGTTTGTTTTCAAACTTTTTTTCCATAGTGAACTGTATAGATGGTCTTATTGAGTTTGCATGGTTGATTAGTATGGTGATTTTCTCAATCCTCTGTAGGGTCCTGATTGCCAGCTCCCTCCTATTTTGTGATGTTTGGGTGGCTTGGCTTTCTCCAGTGTCTGTCTCACTTTTCATCTTATCTCATCTGCCAGAGCCTGAGGGATGTTCAAAGCTAGTTTCTCGATGCAAACAATGATGTCTAAGAATGGTATCTGTCTGATGGTTGTTGTGAA
This sequence comes from Ascarosepion bandense, assembly GCA_037127315.1. Lineage (NCBI taxonomy): Eukaryota > Metazoa > Mollusca > Cephalopoda > Sepiida > Sepiidae > Ascarosepion > Ascarosepion bandense. The sequence goes on from JBBBDQ010002147.1 coordinate 1,002,200, forward strand.
GTTGAGACAATTTTTAAGCATGGACTTCTCAGAAGCACACACCTGATGTTGAATGATGTTGGCAACTGCCTTCACCAGTGGAAGAGGCTTCACACAAGGAATGGAATTCATATACCCCAGTGATTGTAATAAAGGGTTCTGTTCAAAATTCCTAGCACTGAAGTAGGCCAAAGCGTACAATGGTCGAAACATCATACAAGTGGCAACAAAGATGAGAACAACTTAATTATTTATTATAATTAAAAAAAAGAAAAAAATTCTTTTTAAATTTTTTTATTATCTAAAAAATATTTTTTCTTCAGACTATAATGTTTTTAGTTAATATTTTTTGAAGCAAGTAAAAGCTTATCTAATTGAATAATCTCATAGTTCTACTCAATTTTTTATCTTGCTATTCAAAGCATATTTTTTTAAATAAAACCAAAATGTTTGATAAAAATAACAGATGATTTACATTCCCGAATGAGTCCAGCATTTAACTTATCAAACCAGTTCTTCCAACAAAACCTTCAGCATTTAAATGATATATATTAAGGATATTATATACAGAAGAATAGATTTTGGTGAATAATGAATTTCTACAAGAACAGTTTTCATTTTTTCTTTGTTAATTATGATGATTTAATTGAAAATTGAAAAGTTTGATAGAAGTCAATTTACATTAAGATTTTTAAAACAATTTAGAATTTTTTTTGTTAAGTATTTTTTTACATTATGAGATTCTTTTTCAAGGGTTGTTCCTCTTATTAAATATTAGGTTTCATAAGTTTATATCAATTCTGGTTAACCATACTTTGCTTGTTATCGACTAATAAGTAATGATACTAATTGAAAAGTTTAATAGAATGAAGAATTATCTTTTGTTTACAAACATGTCCATCTGTTAAACATGGACAAAAAAGTGTTTCTTTGGAAGCTTTTGAGAGCTTCCAAAGAAACACTTTTTTGTTGCAATTCCAGTCAATATATTTTCTATTTGAAATACTTTGAGTAGGTTTCTTTTTGTGAAATGTTAAATTTTATTCTTTAGCTTTCAATTAAACCTAAAATAAATATGCCAAAAGAACGTATTTTTTTATTTTTAAAAATTCACTTTTGAACTTAGGTATCATAATTTCTTATTTTTACTTAAAAGTTTATCAATAAACTTCATGAATAATTATAAAAAATGAAAAATCTCTTGTGATTGCAATAGAATATTGTGACATTTGTTGTGTCCATTAAGAATGGTAAATCACTATTCAAATAGAATTATCACCCTGGAAAGTGGGTGATATCTCTGGATTAGTTTTGTTTTTTAAGTGGGTTTTTAGATCAGGAATGGCTGTTGTGTAAATGAACTTATCTATTTCATCTGAGATTGTGATTTATTAAAAACACAATAAAATGGTGACGAGAACAGTAATGAGGAATTAATTCCAATCATCAACATTTACTGCCTAAACAGATGTGTAATAAAAAAAATTTAATTAAGATTGTAAAAAAACACAAAAAAGAAAATTTCAATGGAAAAGGTTTTATTTCAAACAATATGTCCTAAACATAAACAAAATGAAGCGGTTTATAATTAATGTTTTAGGTTTATTGAGTTTTATATTTTACAATTTAGGAACTGATTTTCTAGAAGTGTTCACTCACTTTCATAAAAGATAGGTTTATGATTTAAATTCTTTAAAGAATTCTGCTTTTAACTCATGCAATTAAGATATAAATTTGAATGTCTCAACTTTGCATAAAATTAAAAATGGTAGGAGGTGCACCAGAGGTAAAAAAAATATTTTCACCAAGACTTTCTAAATCTTATGGAAAATTTTTGACAATCAGCAACACTTTAATTTATAAATAGATTTCTCGGTACATCTAAATTTTAAGGAATTTTGTTGATGGTCACCAACACTTTATTTCTTTTCCTAAATCCTTTTCTCAGTACATCTAAATGTTTTGGTATTTTGTTGATGATCGCCAACAATTACTTCATTTTACAAAATTCTTTTCTCAGTACATCTAAATCCTCTGGTATTTTGTTGATGGTTGCTAACAATTTTTTTACAAAATTATTTTCTCAGTATATCTTTCTCACTGATATGATGTGGCTTCCCTTTGTCTTTTCTACAAGTATTTTTCTGACAGTTGCTCTGATGAGCTTTTTATGTTTTTATTTTTGCTACTAGACTGACATAAATGTCACCCATTTTAGCATTGAATTAATTAAATGTAACTGTCTCTTCTACTCTAACAGTTTCTTTTCTTGCTCTTCTCATTTGTGGAACTCACTTCCATTTGCATGCTTCTTTGATAGAGGCAATCTCTGAATGTTGAAATGCATTATTTATGTGATTCCTATCCATCTCTTATGTTTTCTTTGACATCTGCTGTATCTTCCGTATTCTCTCACTGTTGACCCCTGCACACCAGTAGATTTTACACATTACTTGGGGTGAAATAATTATCTTCTATCTCCTTGACTCTCATCTTTCTCTTGTCCTTCCTTCCACATCCCCTGTACCTTCATTTGCTCACTTTTTTCTTCTCTCTCTTTTCTTTAATCCCCTACACATCAGTGGCAGTATTGTTTTTCTTGGAGTGAAATACTGATTTAAAAAATAACTTTATTTCTTTCTTTTATTAAATCCTTTCCTCTGTATATCTAAATCTTATCACCCAATACTGTCTTTCTGACACCATAACCTGTGGTCAATACATCTACATAATATGGATATTTTAAATGAACATATGCCTAGGTATTCATTTAAAAAAGATTAGGTAAATTTTTTCTGATTTCGGAATAAAAAAAAGGCAAAAATTTTTACTGCATCCTATTTTGGTAAGCATCAAATGAAAATTTAGTTTGTTTTTTTTTGTTTGTTATTAAGAGTTAAGAACAGTTGTTAATTAAATATTAAATTTAAGCTGTTTCTCTTTTTTTATTTATTTATTTTTATTCTTTTCAGATAATTCTGAAATGAAGAGGTAAAATATGTGGATCAGCATTTTCAGTTAATTTTGCTTTGAAATGTCACATTCGGATTCACACTGGAGAGAAACCATATTCTTGTGAAATATGTGGATCAGCATTTTCACGAATTTCCAGTTTAGTAAAGCACGGTCGAATTCACACTGGAGAGAAACCATATTCTTGTGAAATATGTGGATCAGCATTTTCAGATGTCTGCTTTCAATAAGCACAGTCGAATTCACACTGGAGAGAAACCATATTCTTGTAAAATATGTGGATCAGCTTTTTCAAATAATTCTGCTTTGAAACGTCACATTTGGATTCACACTGGAGAGCAACCATATTCTTGCAAAATATGTGAATCACCATTTTCAGATAATTTTGCTTTGAAATGTCACATTCGGATTCACACTGGGGAGAAACCATATTCTTGTGATATATGTGGATCAGCATTTGCAACTAATTTTGTTTTGAAAAGGCACCATCAAATTCACACTGGAGAGAAACCATATTCTTGTGAAATATGTGGATCAGCATTTTCAGATAAGTCTGCTTTCAATAAGCACAGTCGAATTCACACTGGAGAGAAACCATATTCTTGTAAAATATGTGGATCAGCTTTTTCAAATAATTTTGCTTTGAAACGTCACATTCGGATTCACACTGGAGAGAAACCATATTCTTGCAAAATATGTGGATCATCATTTTCAGATAATTTTGCTTTGAAATGTCACATTCGGATTCACACTGGGGAGAAACCATATTCTTGTGATATATGTGGATCAGCATTTGCAACTAATTTTGTTTTGAAAAGGCACCATCAAATTCACACTGGTGAGAAACCATATTCTTGTGAAGTATGTGGATCAGCATTCTTAAATAATTCTGATTTGAAAAAGCATAATCGAATTCACATGGGAGAGAAAAAAATATTCTTGTGAAACATACGAATCAGCTTTTCCAGGTAAATCTTAGTTGAAAAAGCATATTTGATTACACACTGGAGAGAAACCATATTCCTGTGAAATATTTGATCATGGTTTTTACCCCACAATCCAAACCTACCATATATCGCTGGCCTTCTCCATCTGCAGTATGTGACAAGTTTTCTCAAAATTAATCTCTGAAACAACACATGTTAATACACCCTAGAGAGAAATCTGTGGATGAAACTGTTCAAAATATGCACATCATAGACAACACATGCTAACACAGTGGCAAGCAAGATTTCCATTGTGATTTTTTTTTTTTCAATTATTCTATCATTACATTCCCACTTTAGATGACATATGTCAGACTTCATTAGGACTGAAGAAGCTTTAACGTTATTTTCCACCCAAAGAACTTTCCGATGAAAAATTTCGGATAGGATTTGGTATTGAACATAAACCACAAAAATGATCTCTAGGGACAAGGACAGTGACAAAATCTTGGACAACAAAACAAGGCCTTGTCTCAACATGTGTTATCCTGACAATGAGAGGAAATGAATGGGCAGTTGGTAACAAAATCTTTACTAAATTCCTGTCGCAATACATGTTACCATGACAATGGCAGGTGAAAGAATGGACAGCGACAAATTTTGGACAATGAACAAGGTCTTGGCTTAGCACACGTTACCATAACAATGGCAGAAAATGGACAGATATTCAACGACAAGAACTTTGGCTCAGAAACTATGATAAAACCAAAGCTGTGAAGGACATAAGTCATAATCTCTTTTGTTCATCATATTTAAATTGCTTCTTTCGCACACAATCAGCAAGCAGTTACATTTAAAAATCCAGCATATACCTATACACACACTGGTGTAAATGTTTTTCTTCACTTTCAACAAAATCACTATGAACTTGGTAGACTCACTTGTGGTAAATCCTTACAAACAATAGACCTTTTAGCGTTTGCATGGCCACAGCAAGGAACAATAAAAATTACTATGTAAATACATGTACCTGACTGTATAAATATTAATGTGAAATTTAGCTTGATTTTCTTCCTTTGCTGCAAAAATCATTTCTTTGCATTCTCTATAATTTTGCATTATATTTGGGGAATGACACTTGGATTTTATTTTTTCCACCAAATTCAAGAGACAGCCCCCAACCCCACCTTTTTATCATTTCCAAAATCATTTCATGCAAATTAGAAGAATGTGTATATTTTATGGAAAATTTTATCAACTGTTTAAAACCAATCAAAGGGAAGTAAATTACAACATTTCAGTAAGTCTTCTTTCTAAACTAATTGTAAAATTTATTTTTCATTTACATTTTGTAAAAATCTGTTACAACATTTATGTAAGTGGCTTAAAGGAATTTTTAAGCAGTCTATATTTGCAAGCTTATTGTTCTTTTTAACATTAATAAAAATTGCTATTGAATTGGACTCACAGAATTTATAATTCTTACTTTAGATAACAGTAACAGTAATTTCAAAAACGCCTGAGAAATTTTATATCAATTAATTTTTCTCTCTTATAAAATTTCTGTTCATATAAATTTCCTTTTATTATCAATAAAAGAAATTGATATTATTTCTCTTTCATTCTGCTTAAAAAAGATTAAATTCTTTTTACTGCTGTAGCCGCTGTTGATGTTGTAGCTGCTGCTGCTCCTGCTCTTTCTAATTTTTGGAGGGAGAAGAAGATTTCTTTGACGTGGAGTTCTGCATTGAAGGAGGGAAAGCCGATTTCTCGCTTTTTTTGACCACCTCCGTCCGTTCCGTCACTTTTGGGGTGATGTTCACCTCCTGTGTTTTTGGTGATTTTGGCTAACGGTAGTGATATTGGTGTTGCCGGTGTTGCTTTAGCTGCCCACATTTCCTGTTGTTCCTCCTGTTTCCTGGAGGTCACGTTTTGGCTAAGTGGCAAACCACTCCGCAGTAACAACAATGTGGTCTACGCCCCTCCACAGTAACAAACAGTTTCCTCCCTCTTCAGAGGAGGACATCAGGCACTCTAAGGGTGTTCGTCCTATCCACAATAACGTAGGCGCTGATGTCCTCTGTCTGCACTCTAGCTTTGCTGACCACATGGTTTACCTCATCTACAGCCCCGAATTGGGTGAAAAAGTCTCCCACATGGTCATTAGAAATCTCCAGAGGCACACCATGGATGACAATATGAGTGCGTCTTGTGCCATGTATTTGGTTTGCAGCTTCGCCTGCATACAAGTTCCCACCAGCTTCTTTGCTTCTTTCTCTGAGCCAAGAAGGACGTCCCACATGTCTTGGTGACGCACACCTTTCCCACTTCCAGGATAACAATCAGTACATTTTTCACTGTAGAAGGACTTGTACCTTTCCTTCATTTGCAGCAAATACAGTCTTTGTGGGGTCATTATTCTAAAACGACGATGAGGGAGTCACCATCGGTGTAGCCATCGAATACGAAGGCTGGGGAGACAGAGCCATACTGGTCTTTGTCCCAACCAAATAAAAAACATAAAAAGTTCCAACAGAAAACGAAAAAGATGATCTAAAAATAAAACAAAGTTGATGTCAATGGTAACAAATTGGATCGACAAAGAAACAGTCTGATAACTGAAATAAACAAACATTCGAGTGGTTCAACTGTTGGAACTGAAGTTCCAACTGCTTATCTTTGTATCAAAGTTCTAAAATGACTTGGCAGGAAAATTCCAATTTACTTTGTTGTTGATTGGTCCCTGTCAAACAATCGGCTATTCTTTTACACAAGAAAGATTGTACTTGTCTTGTACATTCTAAAATTGTAAGTAGTAGTGTATACGTTGGGGTGTGTGTGTGTGTGTGTGTGTGTGTATAGAATTACATGTTAATGAATTTATGTTGATATGCAAATAAAAGATATGCAGATTCAACAACAGTTTTTTTTTCTCTCATAATTTTGCCGTTATGACTATTTGACAATAAATAGTTTTAATGCCCACGACTATTTTTGAGCAAGGAACAAATTCTTTATTTACACCGTTTTCAGCAATTCGTTTTTATTCAGAAGTTAAATCCGATCTATTTTCAGATAATTAATCTTTTTTGAATTGCAATTTCTTTAAAAATCTAAAATTTTATCGATTACCAGATATTGTTGATGTTGAAAAAGAAATATCAAGTCGAACAACAAGAGCAACTTAATCCTGTTTGGTTTTCTACGAAAAGCTTTTAGATTCGCCCTGAAAAAGGTAAGTTAGACGAAACGTCACGGATTTCCTAAAAAGACAAAAAAGCAAAAGAATTTGAAATCATTTTTTAAATGTCTTCTTCTATGAAAGAAATTCCCTTACATTTCGCTTTTATTTGAAAGATAAAATAGTCTAAAACGAATGAGAACAAAAAAGAAAACTGAATTTCCATCTCTAAATAAATCTTTTTCAGACATTTTTCAAATACTGACGAGTTTTCTCATCCTTCATTGAATCGCCATTTTAGACGAAAAGTGAAAACAACAAATGTTTGAATATTTTCTAACACTGTATTTGTCTGTACTTCGGAAATGAGGTACTATCAAAATGTTTGAAAAATATAATAGATCATTTACATTCCCCAATGAGTCTTGCGTTTAAAACTAATTTACCCAACAAAATTTAAATTTTATTACCAGAATCTCAAATGTGTTAGGAAAGATGAAAAAAATTTTTGAAAAATAATTAAAAATACTTTGATCTTTCTTCTTAATAACAAACAAACATATTGTTTGATGGAAAAAGCGCGTTATTATTATGTTTGGTGACCTATTATTATTTTTTTATTATTCAGATGATGCTGTGGGGTTTTGTTTTGTTTTTTTTTGCGATCACTAATAAAGATACCTCCACTAAATCACTGACAAAACAGTATGTTATATGAGGAAGAAAGGTCCCAAAATAAAACTACCTTTTTACATCAAAATGTTTACATAATTATTAAGAAGGATCAAATTATATTTTAATTACTTTTTAATCTTATTTTTTCACATGCAAAAAATTTTGGTAAATATCTTCTTGATTTTATTTTCTTTAACGGGGAGCCAAATCATAACTAGAGTTTAATGGAAAACATAATATTACAATACACACTTTTTTCCGTTGACAAACACCTTAATTCAAAATTTGTGCAGAAATCAACAATTTTAATGAAATTTCCATGACTTATTTACAGATGAATGAAAATTTTAACATTTTTTTAAAAAATATCTTGGTAAAAATAAGTTTTTTTTTGTTTTAGTTTTTTTTTTTTGTGTGGGGCAGGTTAAATCTCTTACCCCCATTTCCGCATAAATTCATGAAATTTCAAATATTAAATTCTGTAGACAAAAATGGTTTTACCTCCACTCATTTTCGATACCTAAATTTAAATTGAATTTTTAAAAATAACAAGTTTTTCTTGCTTGGGGTGAAATAATTATCTTCTATCTCCTTGACTCTCATCTTTTTCTTATCCTTCCTTCCACATCCCCTGTACCTTCACTTGATTATTTTCTTCTTTCTTCTTTCTCTTCACTTTAATCCCCTGCACATCAGTGGCAGTATTGTTTTTCTTGGAGTGAAATAATTATTAAAAAAAAATTACTTTCTTTTATTAAATCCTTTCTTCTGTACATTTAAATCTTATGCTGTTTTGTTGATGATCACCAATACTGTCTTTCTTAAACCATAACTGTGGTCAATCTACATAATATGGATATTTTAAAGAAACATATGCCTAGGTATTCATTTAAAAAAGATGTAAATTTTTTCTGATTTCAGAACAGAAAAAAAGGCAAAGATTTTTACTGCGTCAGATGAAAATTTAGTTTGTTTGTTTGTTATTAAGAGTTAATAACTGTTGTTAATTAAATATTAAATTTAAGCTGTTTCTCTTTTTTTATTTATTTTTTTCTTTTCAGATAATTCTGAAATGAAAAGACACAATCAAATTCACAATGGCAAGAAACCATATTCTTGTGAAATATGTGGTTCTGCATTTGCTGGTAATTTTCAACTGAAAACACATCTGCGAATTCACACTGGAGAGAAACCATATTCTTGTGAAATATGTGGATCAGCATTTTCAGATAATTCTGCTTTGAAAAAGCACAGTCGAATTGACACTGGAGAGAAACCATATTCTTGTGAAATATGTGGATCAGCATTTTCTATCAGTTGCAATTTAAATAAGCACTACTGAATTCACACTAGCAAGAGAATATTTGTTTATTAAATATGTGAATTAACAAGAAATTTCTAAAGAAAACATTCAAAAATAATTTAATTCATTTTCGTTTTAAATGTTTTATTAAAATCTGATGATTATTTCTGACGTAAATGATGTTTTTATCAAGGCCCCAAGGAAAAAGTGAATTTTACCAAACTTTTAAATGTATGAGAAAAGATTAAACATTTTAATGAAAGAATAAAATAATAAAAAATCCTTTTGTCTTACTCCTTAATAATAACAGAAACATTTCGTTTATATAACTTGTAATGTAATAAAATGTGTGACGTTGTTTTTTTTTTTTTTTCATTGATTTCAATATCAGTTTTGAACAGATTGAAACTTTATTGTAATTTTTGGTATTTTATTAATAAAAATTTTTTATAATAAACATTTTGTGATTTTAAAAAAAAACCTTGAGAAAATATTTTAATCACTAAACAGGATCATTTAGGCATTTCAATAAAAAATATTCCAATCACTAATTTTTTACATTTCTTGAAACACGAAACTATGATAAAACCAGATTTAAAATTAAATTAGACTTAGAATTTTTCATATTTTCAGAGCATCTTTAAGTTAATTTAAAAAAAATATGTAATCTCAAACAGGAGAGAAAATTTTCCACTGCAAAATCTGTAAGTTTTTTTTTAAAATATACGCTCTGTCATGTCATTCAAATTCTGTGTAATGTCATCCCATCTCAAATCAACAAGGGTCATACCATCACTGACACCAGTGTCGGTCCTCCTTTGATTGGGGTTAAATGATTAAGATGTTCACTCTGTTATTGAATGGGAATTCTGTATTAAATGGATAACAGAATGATGAGGAAAGACAATGTCAATTTTAGCATTTAACAGCTGGTACTAGATCTAATTTTTTTCTACAGGATACATATCTATAAAGATTACTTGAGGAATATAACATGATCGCCTGTTTTATAGAATTTAATGTCACAGAAATCTTAAATATTTAGGAAAATATTTTACATAATCTAATATTTTATTTAATTTTATTACTTTTCAAATTTAATACAGTTATCAGTCTTTTTTTCTGACAATATGGTGTATGGATATCTGCTTTGCAAATATAGTGTATGGATATCTGTGTTTAAAAAATTGGAATGCTTAACACATATACACACACATGCACATAAAAAATATCAAAATTCTTCTTAAAATATTTAGTGTTGATGAATCACACTAAGCTTTTCCATTCATATTAGTAAATATTCTATTTAAGGACATTATCGGCTACATGGTTTCAATATAATACTGAAATTTCAAAGATTTAAAACTTTTGAAATGTGCCTACAATTTTCCACGAATAATCAATTACAACTCAGATGTTAAATATTAAATTTAAGCTGTTTCTCTTTTTTTATTTATTTATTTTTTTCTTTTCAGATAATTCTGAAATGAAAAGACACAATCAAATTCACACTGGAGAGAAACCATATTCTTGTAAAATATGTGGATCTGCATTTGCTGGTAATTTTCAACTGAAAACACATCTGCGAATTCACACTGGAGAGAAACCACATTCTTGTGAAATATGTAGCTCAGCATTTTCAAGTAATTCTGTTTTGAAATGTCACATTCGGATTCACACTGGAGAGAAACCATATTCTTGTGAAATATGTGGATCAGCATTTTCAGATAATACTGCTTTGAAAAAGCACAGTCGAATTCACACTGGACAGAAACCATAACCTTGTGAAATATGTGGATCTGCATTTCCTGGTAATTTTCTACTGAAAAACATATGCAAATTCACACCATATGTGGATCAGCATTTTCTACCAGTTGCAATTTAATTTAGCACAATTGAATTCACACTAGCGAGAAAACATTTGTTTATTAAATATGTGAATTAACAAGAAATTTCTAAATAAAACCTTCAAAAATAATTTTATTCATTTTTGTTATAAATGTTTCATCAAATTCTGATGATTATTTATGACGTAAATGATGTTTTTAACAAGGCCCAAGGAAAAAGTGAATTTAACCAAACTTTTTAATATATGAGAAAAGATTAAACGTTTTAATAAAACAATAAAAATAATAAAAAAATCCTTTTGTCTTACCCAATAATAATAACAGAAACATTTATAATATAATAAAATGTGTGAAGTTTTTTTTTCTATTCATTGATTTCAATATCAATTTTGAACAGATTGAAACTTTATCGAAATTTTTGGTATTTTATTCATTAATGAATTAATTTTATAATGAAAATTTTTTGATTTAAAAAATAAAACCATGAGAAAATATTTTTTATCACTGAACAGGATCATTCAGACATTTGAATAAAAATATTCCAATTGCTAATTTTTACATTTCTAGAAACACGAAAATACGATAAAACCAGATCCAAAATCAAAATAGACTTAGAATCTTTCATAATTTTAGAGCAGTTTTAAGAGAATCTTTAAAAAATTATGTAATCTCAGACAGGAGAGAAACTTTTCCACTGCAAAATCTGTGGAGTAATTGTTTTTTAAATATACACTCTGTCATGTAATTCAAATTCTGTGTTATGTCATTCCATCTCAAATCAACAAGGGTCTTACCATCACTGACACCAGTGTTGGTCTTCCTTTGATTGGGGTTAAATGATTAAGATGTCCACTCTGTTATTGAATGGGAATTCTGTATATAGTCATTCTGTTAAATGGATAACAGAATGATGAGAAAGGACACTTTTTGATAAATGTTAATGTTATCGTTTAACAGCTGGGAGGTGATCTAATTTTTTTTTACAGGATACAAATCTGTAAAGATTACTTGAGGAATATAACATGGTCGCCTATCATAAAAATGTGTTGTTAACATTCAATTGTACAATATTTCTTCACACCAATAATCTATCACTTTCTCTCAGCCAGTCTGTGGTATGCAGCACTAGTTTTTACCCCACACTCCAAGTCTAGCATATATCCCTGGCCTTCTACATCTGCAGTATGTGACATATTGACTAATTCATCCTTGGGTTATTGTTTGTATAACCATCTCTCCAGGTCTGTTGTTCTCTTGCCTGCTATACTGGATGCAGTTGTGAGGACATGTTCTTCTGCTCTGCATTCAGTGAGCGTTTGTATCTCAAAAACAACCCCCTGCACCTGACTTTATCTGATGATCATATTAAATCAAATTTGCATTTTACAATTGATTTCAGTCAGAATAAAATGTTCAACTTGAAATACTCGTTTATAAGTTATTCAGCATTAATTTTTTTCTTTTCAGAATTTAGTTTATCACAAATACATTTAAATTTACAAATTATTTATATTTGTTTTATAAACATATAATATAAAGGTGGATTTTCAGATAAGCTTTAAGAAAAATATACAAACCTATTTTATAACCCTATAGAATGTGTTCAATTACAGGAGAAAACAATTTATTTTTTCTTTTCCAGTTTCCATCGTTAAAAGGACCTAAAACCATGACCAAAATTTATGAGAAAAAAGGTAATCTCACACTGTGAATTTGAAGAATTATTTGTTACTTTTAATTCTATACAATAAAATGAGAGACCATGGATAGGGGATAAACCATTTCTTTGAAGTCTGTGGTATTCAATTTTCATAAATTAAAATTGAAAAACAAACATGCAATCTCAACTTGAATGGGAACCATTACACTGTGAAATCCGTGGACTTCAGCTTATCTAAAACTCATCTCTCTAAAGAAATATGTTAACACACTGGTGAGAAAATTTTCTGCTGTGAAATCTGTAGACGTAAGTTTTCCCAAAATTCATCTCTGAAACAACACATGTTAATACACACTAGAGAGATATCTGTGGCTGAAACTGTCCAAAATATGCAAACCATAGACAACTCATGTTAACCCAGTGGCAAGCAACCTTTCTATTGTGACTTTCTTTCAATTATTTTTTCATTACATTCCCACTTTAGATGACATATGTCAGACTTCATTAGGACTGAAAAAGCTGTAATGTTATTTTCCACCTAAAGAACTTTCCTATGAAAACCTCGGACAGGATTTGGTATTGAACATAAACCACAAAAATGATCTCTAGGGACAAGGACAGTCAGTGACAAAATCTTGGATAACGAAACAAGTCCTTGTCTTGACATGTGTTACCTTGACAATGAGAGGAAATGAATGGGCAGTTGGTAACAAAATCTTTACTAAATTCCTGCCGCAATCCATGTTATCATGAAAATGGCAGGTGAAAGAATGGACAGCGACAAATTTTGGACAATGAACAAGGTCTTGGTTTAGCACACATTACCATAACAATGGCAGAAAAAGGACAGATATTCAATGACAAGATCTTTGACTCAACAGAAGTTAACATGATACTCCATCAGCCGGTGATAATTTTTCTTTGCAGAAATGCATACAAATATACAAATATTAATGTGAAATTTAGCTGGATTTTCTTCCTTTTCTGCAAACATCCTTTCTTTGAGTCATCTTAATTTTGCACTGTATTTGTGGACTTGGCACTTGGATTTTATTTTCTCAACCAAATTCAAGAGACAGCCCCCAACCCCAGCTTTTTATCATTTCCAGAATCATTTCATGCAAATTGGAAGAATGTCATTACTGACTGTATAAGTTTTATCCTTACAAATTTTTAGTCACGGAATCAAAATATCCAAATAAATCCCAAAAAGTTTTATGAACTGTCTTTCAAAATAAAAATTCAAGACCTCTTAAGATTCTTTTTCAAAAATTTGGATTCATGCTAATTTCACAATTCACATCCTCTAATATTTATTCATTTTTTTCCAATGGATATAGAGCCGTTACCCCAGCAACTGTTATCCTTTTAAGAATAATTTTTGTAAATCAGAAGGATGCCACCACTGACTATATTAGTTTTACCCTAAGAGATTTTTAATCAAGTTCAACAACAGCAATTTAATCTTGCTTGTTTTTTGATGAAAAACATTTCTTCACCCTGAGAAGTGAAAGGTAAACTAGATGAACCATCACAGATTTCCTAAAAGGTCAGAAAAATGCATTTGACATCATTTAAATATCATCTTTGAACGTCAATTCCATTTTTGTTCAAATATAATAGCCTAAAGTAAGGCCAGTAAATAGGAATATTCATTAATGTATTGGTTTGAAGTATGAATTCTTTAAAATTTTCACAGACAAAGAAAAAACAAAAAAAAAATTTCAAATGAATGCTTTTCACCTGAAAGAAGACATGAAATATAAATATTACATTGACCACTAATGCAGTAAAAAGAGAAGATTTTTTGCCAAAATTCTGAACATGCTAGAAAAGGAGTATAAAGGAGTATAAATTATGAAAATAATAAAAAAGTAATTTATCCTTTCCTCCTTAATTATAACAAAGGTTTTGAAAATGAGATTTTGGTTTCGTCATTTTGGGGCATTTTTCATCAACGAAAGAGAAGATGTACCTACTTGATAATGACTTTGTTGTAATTATTTACAATTTCCACGGCTGTAATTGAATGCTTTGACAAATAAAGCCTTAGACATTTCCTTCATGCAGTTCTCACAAGTACGTTAAACAAAAAGGTGAAGTCAGTTCCAATATCCACGACTACATTAGTTTAGGATCTCCAAGAGAACATTTGTTGTTTTAGTGATCATGGTATGGATATGTCTGTTTTGTATAAATGAGGTATTTTGGTGGAAGGATGTATTATAATGTCTGCTTGGGTGAGTGAATTTGGCCAGATAAAGTTAGATAAAGATGACCAGCCTCTCTCATCCTCACTTTTTACCTTTTGTCACACTTTTTATTTTTTTTTAGGTTCGGTGAATTTCTTCGAAGTAGTTAACTTTAAATTCATCACTTATAGAAATTATCGTCAATTCTCAACTAAGTTTTTTTTCCACTAGGGTCCATTTCAAAACTGTTACATTTTAGGCGCACTTTCTTTTTCATACTGTCTGGCCACACATCAATTGTATCGGCTGATTTTGGTTGGAAATATTTAAATTCTAGGAAAGATTTTTCCAAGTAATGGCTGACCAATCAGTGTTCAGTATACTGTCTTATATAATCCCACAGTGTGCATCGCAACAATTTTCAGGAAGCTTGTTGTCACCTGTTCTTGATTGTAATAAAAGTTTTACTTTTGAGGTAATATTTTTTTTAGTTGTATGCAATGCAATATGTAAATTGTTGCCATTTTATTATTGTAATTTCCTCAATTATATATATATATATATATATATATATATATATATATATATGGTGTTAAGGACCATGGTGAGTTGTAAAACAAAAAATAAAACTCAAGTCAAACGGTTTTGTCTCCTCTTGTCAGAACCGTAAATGGGGAAACAAATTATGAAAAGAAAGTCTGTTGCGGATGACGTGAATGAATGGACAGGGGAAAATAAAAGTTATGACATCTAAAGATGCTAGAGAGACACAACAAAGCAAATCCCAAGCAAACAATCTCTTTGTTTACAAAGGGAAGGTCGTCTGGAACGGATGAACAGCGTCTCCAGCGCCTTCAGTTAGAATAATGAGTGTGCACTGGCCAAAATACAGAGCCAATTTATCGTACCGTCAAAACCTATTGGATTATTATTTATTGTGTAAAATTACACAATTGTGGCACAACTCCAAAGTTTATGGGTGTGGCAGAAACTCAGGATGGTTGACTCTATGTTAATGCGTGCATATTTTTTTTCCAGCACCATCATGAGCAAAGTCTACCTTTGCGTCAAGTGTACGTCGACCAGCAAAGAAAGCCCTCTGGCCGATCGGTCCCCATATGCTGAACAACAAACAACGAAGTCGTTAGACAGCCCACAGGCATCGACGTTGCATACAAAGTGTGTCTTTTGGATCGTGGCCACGTCCATGAAGAAGGACAAAAGTTTACGAAACAGGTGGGCAGCCTTACCCTGATCCCTCAGGTCCTTCGTATTCACGCTGGTTATCTTAATTGACAATGTTTAGGCCTGCAAAGAGAAAAAGCTTTAGTCTGTCTATGGCATTAAGGACCTCGACGGCGGGTCCAATATCGGACGTTATCCGTTCCTTCTGAACAATCCCACCGACGTCCGTAGGGAAAGTAAGCTTAATTGCCCTATCTAAAGAGGGGTGGAGGATTACAGGAACCCTCTCAGCAGATAACTTTGACAACTGATTTAAATGCTGTGTCCCAATCTGGGCCGGATTGAGTCTTGGCAATGACCCTATCCGTGTCGCAATCGTCACAGTTCAACTTGCCCTTCTTCTTTGCTCAATTCTCTTGCTCTTCATGGCCTCTTTTCAGGGATGAGGACCATGGAGGAGGCATTTTCTCCACCTCCATTTTCATCTCAGGGCTTGGTTGCTGCTGCTGTTGTTATTGTTGTTGCTGTAGCTGCTGCTGCTACTGCTGCAGCCACTGTTGATGTTGTAGCTGCTGCTGCTTCTGCTTTTTTTACTTTTTGGAGGGAGAAGCTTCCTTGAAAGGGAGTTCTGCATTGAAGGAGGGAAAGCCGATTTCTCCTTTTTTTGACCACCCCGTCCACTCCATTGCTTTTGGGGTGGTGTTCCCCTCCTGTGTTCCCGGTGATTTGGCTAACGGTGGTGATATTGGTGTTGCCGGTGTTGCTTCCCATGCCCTCATTTCCTGTTGTTTTGGCTTAGTGACAAGCCACTCCACAGTAACAACAATGTGGTCTACAACCCTCCACAGTAAAAAACAGTTTCCTCCCTCTCCATAGTAGGATGTCAAGCACTCTATGTGTGTTCGGCCGATCCACAATGACGTAGGCGCTGATGTCCTCTGTCTGCTCTCTAACTTTGCTGACCGCATGGTTTACCTCATCTACAGCCCCGAAGTGGGTGAAAAAGTCTCCCACATGGTCATTAGAAATCTTCAGAGGCACACCATGGATGACGATATGAGTGCGCCTTGTGCCCATGTATTCGGTTTGCAGGTGCACTCCCTTTGCCTGCATCTTCCTCTGAGCCAAGAAGTGTGTCCCATATGGCTCAGGACCTCCTTGCAAGAACTTTCGGGCAAATACCCAGGCTTTTTAAGAGTTTCTTCCATATTTATCCTACTGGCGCCCACAAACATCCGGGTTTTCGGGTCCGACGTCAACCGAGAAATTTCACACTTTTGGGAGAACAATAAGTTCATTTCTCACTGTATAATGACTTTTACTTTTCCTGCATCTGCAGGAAATAATTACAGTCTCTCTTTGTGGGTTCATTTAATCCAAACCGACGGTGAATGAGTCACCGTTGGTGTAGCCATCAAAATCGAAAGCTGGGGAGGCAGAGACATACTGGTCTTTGTCCCCACCAAATGAAAAACACAAAATGCAGATTCAACAACAGTTCTTTTCTCCATAATTTTGCCGTCATGACTTTTTGTCAATAGAAAAAATTTTATGCCCACGACTATTTTTGAGCAGAGAACAAATTCTTCATTTACACCGTTTTCAGCAATTCGTTAGATCCTATCTGTTTTCAAATAATTCATCTTTTTTTAATTGCAATTTAAAAATCTAAAGTTTTATTGATTATCAGATATTGTTGATGTTGAAAAAGAAATATCAAGTCGAACCACAAGAGCAATTTAATCCTGTTTTCTATGAAAAGCTTTTGTTAATTTTAGATTCGCCCTGACAAAGGTAAGTAAGTTAGACGAAACGTTACGGATTTCCTAAAAAGACGAAAAACAAAAAAAGCATTTGAAATCATTTTTTTAAACGTCTTCTTCTATGAAAGAAATTCCCTTACATTTCGCTTTTATTTGAAAGATAAAATAGCCTAAAACGAATGAGAATGAAAAAGAAAACTGAATTTCCGTCTCTAAATAAATCTTTCTTTTCAGTCATTTTTCAAACATTGACGAGTTATCTCGTCCTTCATCGAATCGCCATTTTAGACGAAAAGTGAAAACAACAACTGTTTTATTTTCTAACACTGTATTTATCTGTACTTCGGAAATGAGGTACTATCAAAATGTTTGAAAAATATAATAATAGATCATTTACATTCCCCAATGAGTCTTGAGTTTAAAACCAATTTGCCCAACAAAATTTAATTTTTTTTTTACCAGAATTTCGAACGTGTTAGGAAGAAAAGGGTAAAATTTCGTTTTAATTCCCCTTCAAATTTATCCAAAGTAGCATTATATCTGTGCAAAAGTATATGTTGAACTCAAATCAAGTGTTATTTATAGAAAAAAAACTTATCTTTTTTTTATCTAAATATCCATTTGAAAAACGAACTATATCTTGCCCTTCTTCTCTCACGTAAACATGTAATTAACTGCAGAATGACGGGCTTTACTTCCGCCTCTTTACTTCCGATTAAGGAAATAATGCGCCCCCAATTTTTTTTCCGGTACACAATTTAAAGAGAAAGTTGCGTTTTTTTTCTTTTTTTAATATGAAATTATGCGTTAAATGTGCTTTAATTATACTTCAATTACAAAATTTTAAAAAAAGGGCGCATTTTCTTATACTTAAAAATTGAAAAGTAAGGAAATACTTAAAAATTGAAAAGAGAGGGAAGTAATGCGCCCCCCCTTTTTTTTCGGTACACAATTTAAAGATAAAGTTGCATTTTTTTTTAAATATGAAAATTTATGTTAAATGTGTTTTTATTTTACTTCCTATTAAGGAAGTAATGCGCCCCCCCCTTTTTTTCGGTACACAATTTAAAGATAAAGTTGCATTTTTTTTTAAATATGAAAATTTATGTTAAATGTGTTTTTATTTTACTTCCTATTAAGGAAGTAATGCGCCCCCCCCTTTTTTTCGGTACACAATTTAAAGATAAAGTTGCATTTTTTTTTAAATATGAAAATTTATGTTAAATGTGTTTTTATTTTATGTTAAATGTGTTTTTATTTTACTCCCTATTAAGGAAGTAATGCGCCTTTTTTTTTTCGGTGCACAATTTCAAGAGAAAGTTGCGGTCATTTTTGTTTTTTTTTTAGATATGAAAATATGTGTTAAATGTGCTTTAATTAAACTTCAATTTGAAAATTTAAAAGAAAAAGTAAACATTGAACATTTTCTTATACTTAAAAATTGAAAAGAAAGGAAATTCTTAAAAACTGAAAAGAAAGGAAACAAAGAACTTTTTTTATACAATAAAATGGAATGAAAGAAAACACGAACATTTTTTTTTTATACATAAAAATTGCACTGGACATTTTTTATTCTTAACATTTACAGGAAAGAATACACTGACAAAAAAAATGCAGTGCGTATTTGGTCCGGGATAATTTTTGCTTGCCTCTCTCAGGAAAATGTGAAGGCGCTGGCTATGATTTGGTATTGTTTTTATAAATAAAAAGCGAGCAATATATTGCTTTAAATAAGCAGTTCTATTTCCAGACCTTCTTACTATTGATTTAGTGGTCCTCCACAGTCTTTCTACTTTTTGTGTGTGGATATTTTGATCCTGAGGATCAACAAAGTGTTCTGTGGAGATTTCACAAACAGGTCATATTCGTTGTATCTAATTGTATCAAGTGAGACAAGAAAAGGCGCATTACTACCCTTTACCAGAAGTAAAAAGGGGATATTGCTTTCTGCAGTTAATTACATGTCTACGTGAGAATTACGGGAGAGAAGAAGGGCAAGATATAGTTCGTTTTTCAAATGGATCTTTAGATAAAAAAAGGTAAGTTTTTTCGATAAATAACACTTGATTTCAGTTCAACATATACTTTTGCACAGATATAATGCTACTTTGGATAAATTTGAAGGGGAATTAAAATGAAATTTTACCAAAAAAATTTGGAAAAATAATTAAAAAGTACTTTGATCTTTCTTCTTAATAACAAACAAACATTGTTTGATGGAAAAAGCTCGTTCTTATTAAGTTTGGGGCCCTATGTTTTTTTTTATTCAGACGATACTGTGTTTTTAGCGATCTGGAGTGAAGGTACCTCCACTAAATCGCTGAAAAAACAGGATGTTATATGAGGAAGAAAGGTCCCAAACTTAAAACTAACTTTTTACACCAAAATGTTGACATAATTATTAAGAAAAAGGATCAAATTATTTTTTTATTACTTTCTTAATCTTTTTTTTTAACACGTAGGAAATTTTGGTAAATATCTTGTTTTTATTTTCGTTAACGGGGAGCCAAATCGTAACTGTAAGTTTAATGGAAAAAGTAATATTACAATACACAGGTGACAAACACCTTAATTGGAAATTCGTGCAGAAATCAACAATTTTAATGAAACTTTCAAGACTTACAGATGAATGAAAATTTTAACATCATTATTTAAAAAAGAATCTTGGTAAAAATATGTTTTTTTTTGTTTCTTTTTTACATCTCTCACCTCACCTCCACGTAAATTCATGAAATTTTAAAAATTAAATTCTGTAGACAAAAATGCTTTTACTAAACGACGGTCTCATTGGGGAATGTAAATCATGTATTATTTTTTTAAACTAATTCGGCCTTTTTTCCTAAAAGTAAAATAGAAAATGCATTAAAACTATGACATTATTTAATTAGATAAATTTTTAATTGCTTTAATAAATAAGAAAAGTTAAGGACATTATATTTGGAATTAATTAAAATTTTTGCATTAATAAAGAAATTTTGAAAGAATTTTTTTTGTTTTTTTTTGTAATTATAATAATTTATAAACTTTCAAAATTATTTTAAAAATATTTCCATTTCTTTTAGCCATCAATCTGGCAGGTTACATAGTGAAGACTATTTACTAATTGAAAATTGAAAAGCTTTATGCAAATGATTTGGCTATCGTATTTTTAAAATAATTTTCAATTTTGTTTTTTTTTTGTGTGTAATTAAATTTTTTTTGTATGGTAATTTTTAGGTGTGAATCAAAACGTCATGTATTTCAGGGTTATTCCTATTTATGGGGGTAAAAATTGTACAATTATGACACTTGTGATCACCATATGCTTACCTTATCTTGATCTGTCAACACATTTAAGTTACGGTGGATAGGCTAGAAAGGTCAACTCTGTGTGTAAAAGTAGTTTTATTCTAAATAGAATGCTATAAGTAAGTGTTACTTGTGTAAATCAGATGAATTTAATATGAAATTTGCTAATTTTTCAAACATAATATGTCACAGATGTATATTTCATATTTGCAAGAATTTTAAAGCCTAAATTAATTTTTTTTATAAATCTGTCAATCGTTCAAAAATGGCTGAAAAATTTACAAATTAAAAATCTTAGAATTTTACATTCTAATCAATGTAATTTAATTTTTGAAATACATCAAAGTTTTTTGCTTACTCGAAAAATTAAATTTAATCATTTAGTATAGAATTAAAACTAAAATAAAATTATAAGAGAACTTTCTTTTTTTTTAAAATTCAATCTAAAATTTAGATACTGAAAATGAGTGGTATTACCTAATTTTGGCCTTATTTCCAAAAATCTGCTTTGAATAGTAAAATAAAAAATGCAATAAATCTATGACATTGTTTAATTTGATAAACTTTGAATTGTTTTAATAAAGGATACGTATTAAGACATTATAGTCTGAAAAATGTAATTTTTTCAATTAATAATAAAAATTTAAAAGAAGTGTTTTCTCCTTTTTTAATTATAATAATTCATAAAGATTCAAGAGTATTTAAAAAAATACTTCAAAGATTTGTTGTCGTTCGTTTTTTAATTTAAGTGAAAATTACCTTTACTAATCAAAAATCGAAAAGCTTTTAATTTGTGATGACAGTTTGACAGGTTTGAAATAAGTTTATGGCGACCAGAATTGATAAAACTGACCACTTTTTAAATCACAAAAAAACTGCATATTTACTTTTAAACTAAATTTTGTAAACTGAAAAAGTTTTCTTGAAACGTTTATTTTAGTTTTAATTGAAAGCTAATGATTAATTTTACCATTTTCAGTAAGCAAAATACTCTCTGGTTTATATCAAACAGAAATAATATTGATTGGAATATAAAAGTTTGAGATTTTTTTTCAATTTGTCAATTTTGTCTCCCTTTTTTGCCGATCAACACATTTATAAACAAAAATTAATTTTCGATTTTAAAAAATGATGTAAAATCAAAATATATACCTGTGACGCATTATTTTTGGAAAATTTGCAAATTTTATGTTAAATGGATCTGATTTATAGTGCAAAATTTAGAATAAAGCTATTTCTTAATCACAGGTTTGAACTTTTCGACTTGTCTGCATCGTGAATCAAGAAATTGTTGACAGGTACTTAATAAAAGAGAAATAGTGCATGGAATTTATAAATGACAAAGACGTACAAATTGTTTTCGGGTAAGAGAGGAAATTTTGATAATCATCAATTCTTAACTAAAAAAAAATCTAACTGCAAGAGTTCTTTAAAGATTTTTAAAATATTTTAAAAACTTAATGACTTATTATAATAAAAAAAATGAAACTAAGTCTTTTAAAGTTTCATTAGTTATTGAAAAAATTTATATTTCTTCAGACTCTCTTTAATTTTTATTAAGATTTTTAAGAAATAAAAATTTCAAAAATTATTTTGTTCATTTGTGATTGAGTATTGAAAGTTTCATGAAAATCTGATAATTATTTGATTTTTGTGAGAATTTCCAAATTAATGTGTTTGTGAACGGAAAAAAATTAAATGATGTAATCATTATGCTTCCATTGGAAACAGTCGTAAAGTTTAGTTTCCCGCTAAATCAAATCAAAACAAAATTTTTTCTGCCAAAATTTTGCAAATGTTAGAAGTGATTAAAAAATATTAAAAATTAATTTGATTTCTCCTCTTAATAATAATACAACAATTTTGATGGGAAGTTTGTTCTTGTTAAGCCTGATTTTTCTATCTCCTTTCGTGTTAAGGCCTTGCAATGTTTTTGTGGCCTTACCTTAAGGGGGCGGTCTGTCTCTCCTTTATATTTTTTTTCAACAAATACATGGAATGGCGTACACACAGTTTTTAATCATGTCCTCCTCTGTTGGGGATCTTACTCAGAAGAGGTACCTGCGAAGTGTAGAACCATTTTTGAAGATCATCTTGATGCTGTATAGACCACCGATCCTTTGTATTTTCTCCTATAACTCCTTCACAATTTCCTGTTCGTATGACTCCGGATTGCCGGTTATGACTTACTCGATGTTTGAAGGCAGCGAATGATCTCTTTGTTTACATTGTATAGGTGGTGAGAGTTGAAGTTGAGGTATTGTGCGGTGAATGTTGGCTTGCCCTCTACGGATGTCTTGAACCCCACCACTGTTCGAGTTATTAGCACATTCATGAATGCGAGTTTTTTATCAAACTTTTTTCCATGGTATGAATGGTCTTATTGAGTTCGCATGGTTGAGTAGTGCCTGGATCTCCTCCTGGTGTGGCCAGAGTATGAAGATGTCATGAACGTATCTCAACCATAGAGTTGGCTTTATAACTGTGGATTTTAATGCCATCTCTTCAAAGTATTCCATGTATATGTTAGCCAGTGATGGTGATAATGGTGAACCCATTGCTAAGCTTTTGTCCTGTCGATATATGTCTGATCTCAGTCCAAATGTGTTGTTTGTGTGCAGAAAATCAGCATCTCCATCAGGTTGTCTAGTGGTACACTGATTCGTTCCCTTAAGGACGAGTCAGTGACCAGTCTGTCCCTGACTACCAATAGTGCCTCCATTGTCGGTACCTTGGTGAACAGACTTTGCACATCCAGGTTCACCATCTGGTTGTACTGGATGGGAGCATCTTTGATAAGTTCCACGAAATGAGTGGAGTTTCGAATATAAGATGGTGACTTTCCTATCCATGGGTTAATTATATCTACAAGGAAGCTACTCAGAGTGGGGCACACCGAGTCTAGGCTGATAACAGTTGGCGTGAGTGGAATATCGTCTTTATGAATCTTAGGTAGACCAGACATGTGAGGTAGCTTGCTGTAGTGTTGAGACAACTGCCTGTATGTCCAAGGCTGGAAGTGATTCTTGTTCTTGATTAGGAGCTGCAACAGCTGTCGTTCTGTTTTTGATGTGGGGTCTTTCTTTACCTTGCTATAGCTACCACTTGTAATTAGGTCTTTCAGTTCTGTCTATCACTACAGTTGCATTGCCTTTATCGGCTGTGAGTATGATGATGTTCTCATTTCTCTGTCGGTTCCTGATTGCCAGACCCTCCTCTTTCATGATGTATGGTTTGGGTGGCTTGGCTTTCTCCAGTGTCTGTCTCACTTTTCATCTTAGGTCATCCTCCGAGTCTGACGGATGTTCAAGGCTAGTTCCTCGATGCAGGTAATGATGTCTAAGTATGGTATCTGCCTGATGGTCTTTCTGTTGTTGAGACCATTATTCAGCATGGACTCTTCAGAAGCGCACACCTGATGTTGACTGATGTTGGCAACTGCTTTCACAGGTGAATGAGGCTTCACGAAAGGAATGAAGTTCATATACCCCAGGGATTGTAATAAAGGGTTTGGTTCGAAATTCCTAGCACTGAAGAAGGCAGAAGCACACAACGGCTAAAACATCGTACAAGTGGCAACAAAGACGAGGACAATAATCCAAATAATGTAAATACTGTAAATATAATCTTCATTTGTAATTTGACAACCTAATATCTGTAAGTCTTTAAATAGTTTTAAAATAGTATTTGCAAGTTAATAATTTATTATAATTAAAAAAAGAAAACAATTTTGTAAAAATTTCTTTATTATCCAAAATAATTTTTTTTCTGACTATAATGTTTTTTGTTAATATTATTTTTTGAATTAAGTAAAAGCTTATCTAATTAAATATCATAGTTCTACTGAATTTTTTAATTTGCTATTCAAAGAATATTTTTAGAAATAAAAACAAAATGTTTGACAAAAATAGTAGATGATTTACATTCCCAAATGAGTCAAGCATTTACCATATCAAACCAATTGTTCCAACAAAATCTTAAGCATTTAAATGAGATATATTAAGGATATTATATTCAGAAAAATAAATTTTGGTGAATAATGAATTTCTACAAGAATTGTTTTCATCTTTTTCTTTGTTAATTATGATGATTTAATTGAAAATTGAAAAGTTTAATAGAAGTCAATTTGCACTAAGATTTTTAAAACAATTTATAATTTTTTGTTATCCATTTTTTTACATTATCAGATTCTTTTTCAAGTGATGTTCCTCTTATTAAATGTTAGGTTTCATAAGTTTATATCAATTCTGGTTAACCATACTTCACTTGTTACCACATCTGGCTGTCATCACTCATTTCACAGGTCAGAAAGATAAGAGTTCCATGATTAAGAAATACTTCGATTCTCAATTTCATGCTAGAAACAAATAATGATTATTTCAGATCAGATTAACTTTAAATTTTCTAATTTTCCAAAAATCACATGTGTATTTTACTTTTGCAAGATTTTAAAATGAAGAATTAACTTTCGTTTACAAACATGTCCATCTGTTGAACATGGACAAAAATGGGTTGCTTTCGAAAACTCTCAAAATGTTGCAATTCCAGTCAATATAATGGTGACGAGGACAGTAATGAGAAATTAATTCCAATCTTCAACATTTACTGCCTAAACAGATGTGTAAAAAAAAGAAACATTTAATTAAGATTGTAAAAAAACACAAAAAGATAATTTTCAATGGAAAAGGTTTTATTTCAAACAATATGTCCTGAACATAAAGCATTTCTAATTATTGTTTTAGCTTTAATGAGTTTTATATTTTACAATTTAGAAACTGATTTTTTGAGAAGTGTTCACTCAATTTTATAAAAGATAGGTTTATGATTTAAATTCTTTAAAGAATTCTGCTTTTAATTCACGCAATTAAAATATAAATTTGAATGTCTCAACTTTGCATGAAATTAAAAAATGTAGGGGGTGCACCAGAAGTAAAAAAAAATATTTTCACCAAGACTTTCTAAATCTTATGGAATATTTCTGACGATCACCAACACTTTCATTTTTAATTAGATTTCTAGGTACATCTAAATTTTAAGGAATTTTGTTGATGGTCACCAAAACTTTCTTTCTCTCCCTAAATCTTTTTCTCAGTACATCTAAATCTTCTGGCATTTTGTCGATGATTGCAAACAATTTTTCTTACAAAATTATTTTCTTAGTATATCTTTCTCACTGATGTGATGAGGCTTCCCTTTGTCTTTTCTAAAAGTATTTTTATGACAACTGGTCTGATGAGTTTTTTATCCCTGTTACCTTGAACTCAGGTTTTTATTTTTGCTGCTAGATTGACATTAAGGTCACCAATTTTAGCATTGAATTAATTAAATGTAACTGTCTCTTCTACTCTAATGGTTTCTTTTCTTGCTCTTCTCATTTGTGGAACTCACTTTCATTTGCATGCTTCCCTGATAGAGGCAATCTTGGAATGTTGAAATGTATTATCTACGTGTTTCCCATCCATCTCTTGTGTTTTCTTTGACATCTGCTGTATCTTTTTTATTCTCTCACATTTTCCCCCTGCACACCAGTAGAGTTTACACGTTGCTTGGGGTGAAATAATTATCTTCTATCTCCTTTACTCTCATCTTTTTCTTATCCTTCCTTCCACATCCCCTGTACCTTCACTTGATCATTTTTTTCTTTTTTCACTCTCTTCACTTTAATCCCCTGCACATCAGAGGAAGTATTATTTTTCTTGGAGTGAAATAATTATTAAAAAAATAACTTTCTTTCTTTCTTTCTTTCTTTCTTCCATTAAATCATTTCCTGTGTAAATCATTTAATTTCTTTTTTTATTTGTATGAAAAAAGAGTTAATGACTGTTGTTGACTAAAAATTAAATTTAAGGAATTTTTCCCTTATTTATTCATTTATTTATTTATTTTCTTTTCAGATAATTCTGAAATGAAAAGGCATATCGAAATTCAAACTGGAGAGAAACCATATTCTTGTGAAATATGTGGATCAGCATTTTCAGATAATTCTGCTTTGAAAAAGCACCGACGAATCCACACTGGAGAGAAACCATATTCTTGTGAAATATGTGGATCAGCATTTTCAGATAATTATGCTTTGAAAAAGCACAGTCGAATTCACACAGGAGAGAAACCATATTCTTGTGAAATATGTGGATCAGCATTTTCAGATAATTCTGCTTTGAAAAAGCACCGTCGAATTCACACTGGAGAGAAACCATATTCTTGTGAAATATGTGGATCAGCATTTTCAGATAATTCTGCTTTGAAAAAGCACAGTCGAATTCACACTGGAGAGAAACCATATTCTTGTGAAATATGTGGATCTGCATTTTCAACTAATTCTGCTTTAAAATGTCACATTAAAATTCACACAGGAGAGAAACCATATTCTTGTGAAATATGTGGATCAATATTTTCAAATAATTCTGCTTTGAAACGTCACATTCACATTCACACTGGAGAGAAACCATATTCTTGTGAAATATGTGGATCAGCATTTTCAAATAATTCTGGTTTGAAAAATCACCATCGAATTCACACTGGAGAGAAACCGTATTCTTGTGAAATATGTGGATCAGCATTTTCACTCATTTCCACTTGTGTAAAGCACCGTCGAATTCACACAGGAGAGAAACCATATTCTTGTGAAATGTGTGGATCTGCATTTTCAACTAATTTTGCTTTGAAATGTCACATTCGTATTCACACTGGAGAGAAACCATATTCTTGTGAAATATGTGGATCAGCATTTTCAGATAAGTCTGCTTTGAAAAAGCACAGTCGAATTCACACTGGAGAGAAACCATATTCTTGTGAAATATGTGGATCAGCGTTTTCAAATAATTCTGCTTTGAAAAAGCACCGTCGAATTCACACTGGAGAGAAACCATATTCTTGTGAAATATGTGGATCAGCATTTTCAGATAATTCTGCTTTGAAAAAGCACAGTCGAATTCACACTGGAGAGAAACCATATTCTTGTGAAATATGTGGATCAGCATTTTCAGATAATTCTACTTTGAAAAAGCACAGTCGAATTCACACTGGAGAGAAACCATATTCTTGTGAAATATGTGGATCTGCATTTTCAACTAATTCTGCTTTAAAATGTCACATTAAAATTCACACAGGAGAGAAACCATATTCTTGTGAAATATGTGGATCAATATTTTCAAATAATTCTGCTTTGAAACGTCACATTCACATTCACACTGGAGAGAAACCATATTCTTGTGAAATATGTGGATCTGCATTTTCAACTAATTCTGCTTTAAAATGTCACATTAAAATTCACACAGGAGAGAAACCATATTCTTGTGAAATATGTGGATCAATATTTTCAAATAATTCTGCTTTGAAACGTCACATTCACATTCACACTGGAGAGAAACCATATTCTTGTAAAACGTGTGGATCAACATTTTTAGATAATTCTGCTTTAAAATGTCACATTCGGATTCACACTGGAGAGAAACCATATTCTTGTGAAATATGTCGATCAGCATTTTCAAGTAAGTCTGCTTTGAAAAAGCACAGTCGAATTCACACTGGAGAGAAACCCTATTTTTGTAAAATATGTGGATCAGCATTTTCAGATAATTTTGCTTTGAAACGTCACATTTGGATTCACACTGGAGAGAAACCATATTCTTGTGAAATATGTGGATCAGCATTTTCAGATAATTTTGCTTTGAAATGTCACATTCGGATTCACACTGGAGAGAAACCATATTCTTGTGATATATGTGGATCAGCATTTTCAACTAATTCTCTTTTGAAAAGGCACCATCGAATTCACACTGGTTAGAAAACATATTCTTGTGAAATATGTGGATCGGCATTTTCAAATAATTTTGCTTTGAAAAAGCACTGTCGGATTCACACTGGAGAGAAATCATAATCTTGTTAAATCAGCATTTTCAGATAGTCTGCTTTCAAAAAGCACACTAGAATTCACACTCGAGAGAATCTATACTCTTGTAAAATATCTGGATAAGCAGTTTCAGATAATTTTGCTTTGAAACATCACAATCGGATTCACACTGTAGATAAACCATATTCTTGTCAAATATGTGGATCAGCAATCTCAATTAATTCTCATTTGAAAATACGTATTCGAATTCACACTGAAGAGAAACCATATTCTTTTGATATATGTGGATCAGCATTTTTAAATAATTCAGATTTGAAAAAGCATAATCGAATTCACATGCGAGTCAAACCATATTCTTGTCAAATATGTGAATCAGCTTTTCCAGGTAAATCTTAATTTGAAAAGCATATTCGATTACACACTGGAGAGAAATCATATTCTTGTGAAATATGTAGATCAGCATTTTCTACCAGTTACAATTTAAATAAGCACAATTGAATTCACACTAGCAAGAAAATATTTTTTTATTAAATATGTGAATTACCAAGAAATTTCTAAATAAAGCAATAAAAAAACAATTTTATTCATTTTTGTTGAAAGTTTCACCAAAATCTGATGATTATTTTAATTTGAAATATAATAAAATGTGTGAAGTTGTTTTTTTTATTGATTTGGAATGCTTAAAATATATACACACACATGCACATAAAAAAATATCAAAATTCTTCTTAAAATGTTGAGGGTTGATGAATTATACGAAGCTTTTCCATTCATATTAGTAAATATTCTATTTAAGGACATTATCGGCTACATGGTTTCAAAATAATACTGAAATTTAAAAGATTTAAAACTTTTGAAATGTGCCTACAATTTTCCATGAATAATCAATTAGAACTCATATGTATATTAACGCAATAATAAAGTAATAATCAATATCATAACATATGTCATAAAAATGTGTTGTTAACATTCAATTGTACAATATTTCTTCATACCAATATTTTATCACTTTCTCTCAGCCAGTCTGTGGTATGCAGCACTAGTTTTTACCCCACACTCCAAGTCTAGCATATATCCCTGGCCTTCTACATCTGAAGTATGTAACATATTGACTAATTCATCCTTGGGTTATTGTTTGTATAACCATCTCTCCAGGTCTGTTGTTCTCTTGCCTGCTATACTGGATGCAGTTGTGAGGACATGTTCTTCTGCTCTGCATTCAGTGAGTGTTAGTATCTCAAAAACAACCACCTGCACCTGACCAACAAAAGAGAATTTGTACCTAATTGATAATGACTTTGTTGTAATTATTTACAATTTCCATGTAAATTGAATGCTTTGACAAATAAAGCTTTAGACATACTTCATGCAGTTCTCACAAGTACGTTAAACAAAAAGGTGAAGGCAGTTAAATTATCCACGACTACATTAGTTTAGGATCTCAAAGACAACATTTGTTGCTTTAGTGATCATGGTATGGATATGCCTGTTTGTGTATAAATGGGGTATTATGGTGGAAGGATTTATTATAATGTCTGCTTGGGTGAGTGAATTTGGCCAGATAAAGTTAGACCAAAGATGACCTAGCCTCTCTCATCCTCACTCTTGAACTTTTGCCATTTTTTTTTTAAGGTTTTGTGAATTTCTTTGAAGTAGTTAATTTCTATAAGTGACGGATTTGAAGTTATCGTCAAATCTCAACTAAGGTCTTCTCCCACTAGGGTCCATTTCCAAACTGTTACATTTTAGGCGCGCTTTCTTTTCCATACTGTCTGGCCACACATCAATTGTGTCGGCTGATTTTGGTTGGAAATATTTAAATTCTAGGAAATGTGTTTCCAAGTGATGGCGTGATATGCTGACCATTCAGCGTTCAGTATAGTCTTATAAAATCCCACAGCGTGCGTAGCAACAATTTTTGGGAAGGCTTATTGTCACTTGTTCTCGATTGTAATAAAAGTTTTATTTTTGAGGTAATATTTTTATTAGTTGTATGCAATGCAATATTGTTGCCATTCTATTATTGTAATTTTCTCAATTATATATATATATATATATATATATATATATATATATATATGGTATTAAAGACCATGATAATTTGTAAAACAAAAAATAAAACTCCAGTTAAACGGTTTTGTCTCCTTTTGTCAGAACTGTAAATGGGGAAACAAATTATGAAAAAGTCTGTTGCAGATGACGTGAATGAATGGACAGGGGAAAATAAAAGTTATGACATCTAAAGATGCTAGAGACACAGCAAAGCAAAGCTCAAGCAAACAAACTCTTTGTTTACAAAGGGAAGGTCGTCTGGAATGGATGAACAGCGTCTCCAGCGCCTTCAGTTAGAATAATGAGTGTGCTCTGGCCAAAATACAGAGCCAATATACCGGTCGACTGGTGTTTTCTTTTCTGTTTTAAAATTTAACGCTGTCTTTAGTAATAAAAAATTTCTTGCATTTAACACCATAATAAGATTTCGTACCGTCAAAACCTATTGGAATTTTAAGAGTGTGGTAAACTTCACAGATAATTACAATCAGACTGGAACTCTCTAGTTGCTGACAAATGCGTCTGGCACAAGGTTAATATTCTTTAGTTTCTCTCTGATTGGGTCTTCAAAATATCTTTGAAATTCACCACAAATATTTCTTTCCGCAATTCGATTGGTTGCAGAAAATAAGAAATGACAACAATATAACTTTTGAAACAACAAAATAAAATATATATTAAGAACCTTAACCAGGGGAGGGATCCATAAGAAACCACCCCAATGCAACTAAGGAGACTTAAAGAAGAAAATAAAGGCCAGCCCCGTTCACGCAAACCAGGCTTCCCATATACACCCACCTTTTGCTGAAGTCTGTCGAAGTCAAGCTCTTTCTATCAGTTCTAATCTTCATTTTGAACTGATGCTGAAAATATCAGATCAGATCCTGATGAGAAGCCCCCCCCCCCCATCACAAGAGTTTCTCCTTTCGCCTCTGCTGATAGAAACACCATCAGCTTCACCCCAGAGAACGGGGGCGACACATTGTCACAGGCATATGCAGAAATTCCTTGGAATGATACAAGCAGATAACTCGCCGATACGATCCCATAGATGGCATACCTGCAAATGATGGCAGAAGGCGTGCGAAGCCGTGTTTTCCAACCCAAGGCTACTGTGTTCAAAATCTGGCAAATCCGCCAGGCCCCATATGAAGGCCTTGTCAGTTAGAGACAGCCTATTCCGAGCCAATCGCCAGGTAAGTGAAAACTCAGAGTTACTGAGATAATCTGCCCCTGACGCCCAAGTCCAGAATGAGCAATACTCATCCTTCGACAAGTCAAGCATCTTCCTGAGTAGATCCTTCGCAACCCCCTCCACCAATCTCTGATAGATGACTTTCCTGGGTTGATAAACTCCACTGGACCGAGAAATGGTCTTCAAGGCCGCCAGATACTCTCAAAGAAAACTCTATTGCTTCTATGGCTTATGGCACCGCCTCAGAATGAGGGGAATTATTGTAAGGCAAGGGAACACACCCCTCATAACTGAGAAAGGCCAACCTCAAGGCGAGCTTGTGACTCACCACGTGTGGCATTCCCAGTTATCCATGACACAGACGTTGGACACAGACTCTTTTGTCGACATGATGTTTGGGTCCTCTCCACAGAAGAGAGAATAGCAAATGCTTGATTGCCTTCGAACACCGCTTACAAAGGGGAAGTACAGCCAACCAGTAAAGGATAATGGGAAAGACGTACACGGCCCACGCCTCATCCAAACCCTTTAAGGACAAATTCCTTTGACGCCAAATCTCAACCGACACGCCAACTTTTGCCTGTACTTTAGAACAATTTTTCTCCAGCTAGAGGTTGAACCCAAAACACACTCCAAGAAAGCGAACAAGGCCGTCCGTCCAACAGAAAAACCCCGTGTGTGTAACTCCTTTCCAGGCACCTAACCGCAAGCTGGAAGACTTGTCACAGTTAATCTTGGCGCATGTGACCTGTTAGGATCATTCAAGCACCTTCAGCACCGCCTTAATGTCGTCTTAGGATGACACAAAAGTAGTCATGTTATCAACGTACATGGAAACCCTGACTTGAGCCCTCCCAGTGACAGCGATTCCTCGTAGGGCCCTACTGCGCAACCTGTCCCTTAGCCAACAAAGGAGGGGCTCCAAAGCGAAAGCGGAAAGTAGGGGCGACAGTGGACAACCCTGTCAAACCGACCGTGACAGCACAAAAGCGCACGACAGCTCTCCGTTCGCCTGTACCAAAGCCGTGGGGGAGCGATACTGGTGGCTAATCCAGCGGCAGAATCAGGTGCGAATCTGGTGGCCTGCAGGATAGCAGCCTGGTAGTCATTGTCAATCCTATCATGTCTTGGACTGATCCAAATTGATCAGTGTGACTTCTTCGTCATCTTTTACACCCTCTAATATCATGCGGATAAGATGCAAGTTGCTCTGAATTGTTCGCCTCTTCACAGTACTGTAACACTGCAGGGCGGACGGCAACCCTCAGGCCAGATCCTGGTCGAAAGGGCACCATATGTGACGCCTCAGTCTGGTCTGGCCGTCTGTCTAATGTGATGCTCGTTCTCTCTGGCGGTCGTGACGATCCCAGTTGTGACACTGCCACCCATTTTTACGGTTGGTTTGGTAGTTGTTGCTGGTCGGGACGATCCCGTCCGGTGATGTCGCCACAAAAGCTGGATTACAAGACGTCTGTTGCAACAACGGGCCACTGTTCCATGTTGTGATTAGATCCCAGAGGTTTCGTCGTGCAATTTTCATAGTCGCCTTCTTGAGCCAGTCCGGACACTGGTGTACACTTGTGGTTTGAAAAAAATAAACACGGCACCAAAAACAAATTAATAACATAAATGAACAAGATCGAACACGCCTGGAGAGTTACGAAGAATGTCTTTAAAAAAACAACAATGTCTTTCTTTTCCCAAGAATACAGTTGTCGAAAATGATATTTACAACGGAGAGAGAAAGTTCGCCAAAAGCATCATTGCTTCTAATCCTTAATAAAATAAAAAATCCTCTTGTTACTCTTGTTTAAGTTTCGTTAGTGTTAAAAAGCAAACAGATCTCTTCACATTTTCACCAAAGTCTTTTCATGTATTCATGAAATTTTCGTTAAATTCTTTTCACCTATTCTCTATAATCAGGGTTGTCAATTTTCGATGTAGTTTCTAAAACAGCAAAGTTCTTTCGGGTTCTTATCGGAGTTTAACGGAGTTTAACGGAGTTTGCCGAAATTGAGCGAACGAAGAATCAGAGTTTTCGATTTTCCCGTGAGAAAAAAAAATAACAATAACGTTCTTTGGGGATTCATGTCGATGGCGCATTATTCCAAATTAACTTCTTTGAGTTAATTTGCGGCAGGCTTAATTCAAAATTAACTCTTTAGCCATAAGTTCTATGGTGGGCGACCAGCTGTTGGTCATGGCTCCCCGGCTGGGGCCTTTTTTCCCCAGTCGTTACATTTCGACTGATAGCAGCTTCAACTCAACTAAACTTTTCTTGTCGAGTATCTATTTTTATAACCAATTTCGATCCTCTCTGGGGATCCGGCCGGCTCACAGTCTTCGGCCAGTGAATTCGGTTTCCGCCCACTCGATTTGCGGAAGTTTTTAGATCAACGAATGCGATTTTGCCAACTCATATCGGAGCTCGATTCTACTTTCGGGTTCTCACGGACTCCTGTCCACCAGCGGCCTTGGCCTTCGGGTGACCTTATCAAATCACTCTGACACTTGTTTTGTCTACGCATTTTCAGATTAGCGGAATCGACATTTCAACTCCAAAAGAAGGGAAATTTATATGAACATGAAAGAAGCAAAACCCACACAAAGATGAAAGACGAGAAATGATTATTTTCCCAAAATAATTAAATTTTATGCTCCCGTGTTTTTAGAAGTACTTGATGGTACTAAAATTATTATTTTTTCCTAAGCTCACATCGCGTGACACAATAAAATATGAATAATATCACCAATATCAATTTCTCTCTCCGCTGTTTTAAACCGACCAAAGGAAAGTATCACCGCGGGAGAAGGGAAAGTATACCTGCGGGAGATAGTATCATAGTACAAGTCTACTTGGGTCTAAACAAAGACTCGGCAACTAGCTGCAAACAATTCAACAGAATCTTGTTCATAATCCTTAACTCTGTGTTTAGCAAATTGTGGGCCTGTAACCATCTAGCTCCCTCCCAACATCCTTGATTTTTCCCAACTGCATGATCACACCCCTGGTGATCCGGCTGGGAATGGACCCCTGCTGAAACGAGTTGTTGAACACGACAGTCAAAATCAGGACAAAGATTTGTGACAGCCTCAAGTACAAATCATAGAGCAAACCATCCTGACCTGATGACTTGCCAATGCCCACCTTCTTCAAAGACGCGTAGACCTCGCCCTCCGTAATCTCATCCTAGCAGCATCAGGCAGCAGAAGCTGGGGAAAGTCAGCCAAAAACCAGCCTCCTTGGTAAACTGGTTCTTGAAATGCTGCCGAGACGTCTCGCACGTGTCATTGGTCGACCAAAGTGTATGCCCCTCCGGTTCACGTACCTCTCGAATTTACCATCGGCACCTTGACGAATGTCTTTCTAGCGCAATTCTGCACCCATGTTCACAGCTTCGGAAGATATCTTGCTTAACTTATATCTAATTACCTGACCCATGTAACGCTCTAGGGGCTCCTTAGCTAAGCCTATCTCTAGTGGATCCCCACCATCCTCTTCCTATAATAAATTTCTTTTTAAGTTTCACCTTCTTAGCCTTATCTAGTTTAAGCCGTTGGACCAAATCCTATCCTTAAGACTCTCCCCTAACTTATTCCCAATGACTCCCCCAGTTAACGCCCGCTGCCCTACATTAATTAGCTGCTGCAAAATGTCCTTCCTTTCCATTAAGGACATGTTAAACTTCCAGTAACCAGAGATTCTATGCCTATTTGCTAGCTCTACCCGGGCATAAACTAGTTTGTGGTCCGAGTAGCCTAACCAGTGGAACGTGGAACAACCTAAAAGATCTATTTCAGCTTCTCTGATTAACATTCTATCCAGGTAGCTGACCACCTGGGTAGAAAGTCAAGCCCATGTCCACATCTTCCCACCCAGATGATCAACCCGTTATCTATCGACGAGACCGAATTCGTCGATCAGATCAATCAAGCTGCGATCACACGGCTTCCCGCTAGCTCCCCACCCTCTATCCCACTTGGGGTCTAGTACGGCATTCCAGTCCCCCACTAAGGCTAGTTGCGTTGAATCCACCAGGAAATGCCCCAACCGCCAAAAAATCGAGACACGCTCCTCCCGATCATTGGGCGCATAAACCGCAATCAGTCGAGACAAGTTGCTTTTCACTGCAATATCGGCCCCGATCCACCGGCCCTCGGCACCGATATGAACAAGGTTTACCTTCGCGTTAAATGTACGCTTGACCAGCAAAGAAAGCCCTCGGACCGATCGATCCCCATATGCTGAACGACAAACAAGAAAGTCGTTAAACAGCACACAGACATCGACGTTGCAAACCAAAATGAGTCTTTTAGATCGTGGCCACATCCATGCCGAAGGACAAGAGCTTACGAAACATGCGGGCTGTCTTACCTCGATCCCCCAGGCTCTTTGCATTCAAGCTGGTTATCTTAATTGACATCGTTTTGGCCTGCAAAGAGAAAAAGCTTTAGTCTATCTATGACTTTAAGGACCCCGACGGCTTGTCTCAGGTTTCCAGGTTCATTATCGAACATAATCCGTCCGTTCTGAACAATCCCGCCGATGTCCGAAGGGAAGGTAAGCTTAATTTCCCTATCTAAAGGAGGGTGGAGGATTACAGGGACCCTCTCATCACAAAACTTTGTCAACTTATGCTGTGTCTCAGTCTGGGCCATTTTAATATTAGGAAATGCTGCAATTTCCCCCTCTATTATGGCACAGAATTTTAAGTGAACTCCTGTGTTCCTTATCAGTGAGAGAAGCCCGGGGTCACCCAGAAAGTTTGTCGGGTCCTCAGGCGACGAGAAATCGACTAAGGTCAATTTGTAAAAAGGCCTTCCTTAGGAGAGCCTTCCTCTGCGAGGAAAGGTTCCACTTTGCATGCGGCCAGTCTGTCGATCTTAGAGACCTCCAACTTGTGATCGCCCTTTTCTTTTTATTCTTTCCCTTTAGAGACTGCTTGCCTAGAATCAGGGGTGGGAGTTTCTTGTTAGGAGGTGGGTGTCTGGGAAGAGGGTGCTTCAGTGGGTGTTTCTGGTTAAGAGAGAGGAGTGGGGAGAGAAAACAAAATACGTCTGACAGGGGAGGCAGACTGACTCCTCCTCTTTAGAATCTCAGTCCTTACAGGTGACACTGGGGCAGATTGAGTCCTGCCAATGACCCTACCCCTGCCGCAATCGCCACTGTCCAACTTGCCCTTCTTCTTTGCTCCATGCTCCTGCTCTTCATGGCCACTTTTCAGGGATGAGGACCATGGAGGAGCCATTTTCTCCACCTCCATCTCAGGGCTTGGGTGCTGCTGCTGTTGTTATTATTGTTGCTGTAGACGCTGCTGCTGCTGCTGCTGCTGCTGCAGCCACTGTTGATGTTGTAGCTGCTGCTGCTCCTGCTTTTTCTACTTTTTGGAGGGAGAAGAAGCTTTCTTTGACAGGGTGTTCTGCATTGAAGGAGGGGAAGCCGATTTCTCCCTTTTTTGACCACCTCCCTCCACTCCGTCGCTTTTAGGGTGGTGTTCCCCTCCTGTGTTCCCGGTGATTTGCCTACCGGTGGTGATATTGGTGGTGCCGGTTTTGCTTGCAATGCCCACATTTCCTGTTCCTCTTGTTTCCTGGAAGTCACATATTTATTTTTTGTCTTTTTATAACTATTTGTAAACACTTGTTTAGTGTATCAAGTGTAATTCATAAACTTTTTGTATAACTTTTCTGCTGTAAACACTTGAATATATCAGGTGTGAATTGTAAATTTTTTTTATGGCTATGTCCACAACTACGATATGTCATTTATAAATATCATTTCTGAAACTGTTTCTAATTTTGTAATCTTTTCGATCAGTCTTTTTTTTTTGTTTTTTTGTTTTTTTAATCGTATCACCCCGAACAAGGCGGTAACACCACTGATGTGTAATAGTGAAAAGATTGGAAAAGAGAAAGCCGGAAACCACATCCTAAACAGGGAACAAGGGATGAGCCTCTTAACCTGTTCAATAGACGTGGGTGGAGTGTGAACCGGGCGATAGATAGATTTATGTACTCCAATTGAAAAACAAACAACAAAGTGAGAAGATTGGAAAAGAGAAAGCCGGAAACCACATCCTAAACAGGGAACAAGGGATGAGCCTCTTAACCTGTTCAATAGACGTGGGTGGAGTGTGAACCGGGCGATAGATAGATTTATGTACTCCAATTGAAAAACAAACAACAAAGTGAGAAGATTGGAAAAGAGAAAGCCGGAAACCACATCCTAAACAGGGAACAAGGGATGAGCCTCTTAACCTGTTCAATAGACGTGGGTGGAGTGTGAACCGGGCGATAGATAGATCTATCAACTCCAATTGAGAAGAAAAAAAACAAAAACAAAGTGAGAACATTAGAAAAGAGAAGAGAAGTCTCAGAATTTCAAAAGTGTATTTCTATTGTTTAACTTTTTCAGATGCGATAAACTTTTAGGATTTCATCGCATTTTTTTTTTTGTCTTGGGAGAATGTAAGAATTATTTTCTTGGGAGAATGTAAGAATTATTTTTTGTATTTCAACTGAATGGAAATTATTTTTTTAATTTTTTATTGAAAAATATTTGCTCAGTTGAATTTTGACTAAATTATAAGTTTTTGTCGCTATTGTTTAAGCGAATTTTTGTATTTAAGTTATATGAACGATAATCTTGACAGTTTCTGGACTTATTTCAAAAGTTTCTTATTTTGAATATAAGCGTTTTTATGGTCTCAAGTACTAATTTAAAATGTCGCTGGAATTGAACACTTCCGTGGACATATGTACTAATTTCAAAATTTGTCGCAATGCGGGAAAAATTAGCGTCTGCTATTTTTTCGTAAACGTCAGCTTGACAAAATATTTTCAGAAAGCATCTGCACGTTACAAGCTACGGACGCGTGTCAGATCTTCTCCGATTTCTTTTGGATATGAACGAAAGAAATCGTTATTTTCTAAGATGCGAAAATAAATATTTTCGCAAGCTAATATGTTGTTTATTACTTTGCATATAGAGGTATTGTATTGTTTTGTAAATCGCTATAGACGTATTGCAAATGCCCTCTATATCAATTTGTATATATATATATATATATATATATATATATATATATATATATATATATTAACTATGTTAATATGTAATTTATTTCAAGTTAAATTTATTGTTTTCACGACTTGAATGTAAATGGCTTTTTTGACTTTCCGCCTATAATATAAAAGTCATATATGTATTTAATATAATAAGGTGAATTTGACCCATTGTTTACATTGTACGTATGTAATTTACGTATATATTATTTTAGAAAAAACATCGGTAAAGTTTTTTCTATGTGTAAAATCTAATATATTATAGCACAAAATTTAATATTGAGCTTTTATTAATACAGTCTTTTTTTTTATATGTAAAAGGCAATGAAATTTGATTTCCGTTGTGTATATTTTAAGGAAAATTTTATCAACTGTTTAAAACCAGTCAAAGGTAAGTAACTTACAACATTTCAGTAAGTCTCCTTTCTAAACTAATTGTAAAATATATTTTTCATCAACATTTTGTAAAAATCTGTTACAACGTTTATCTAAGTGGCTTAAAGGAATTTTTAAGCAGTCTATATTTGCAAGCTTATTGTTCTTTTTAACATTAATAAAAATTGTTATTGAATTGGACTCACGGAATTTATAATTCTTATTTTAGTTAACAGTAACGGTAATTCCTAAAACCCCTGAGAAATTTGATATTAATTAATTTTTCTCTCTTATAATATTTTGGCTTAAATTAATTTCCTTTTTATTATTAATAAAAAGAAATTTATATTAAATTCTTTTTGCTCTGCTTAAAAAATATCTGTCTTTTCTTAAAATAACATGGGCTTTTTATTAAAAAGTTTTCTGTCTTTTTTATTTTTATAATAATGCCTGCACTTATTTTTATAGTGCTTAGCAAAGTTTTATGGTTCTGATCCAAATAGATGAAAGTTTTTTGGTAACAGATTTATATTTATATTTGAATTTTGTGTACCAATATGGGTACTGAATTTAAAAAGAGTTTCGCTAAGTTAATTAAGAACATTGAGTATTTAAAGGCTATTGTTAGCCGTAATTTTGGTTCATTTTCTATTGAA
Organism: Ascarosepion bandense; assembly: GCA_037127315.1. Classification (NCBI taxonomy): domain Eukaryota; kingdom Metazoa; phylum Mollusca; class Cephalopoda; order Sepiida; family Sepiidae; genus Ascarosepion; species Ascarosepion bandense. The sequence goes on from JBBBDQ010002147.1 coordinate 1,042,367, forward strand.
GAGGAAAATTAACAATATTTTTATGTTTTTAAAAAAGGCATGTTTTCCTTCTCGGAAAAAATTGACAGCAAAATAGAAGATCTACTGAATCTGCATTGGGATAAAGATCAAGATGCAGACGACTGTAATGACGT